>JAGFNQ010007181.1:26269-39158 GCA_024364735.1 Boesenbergia rotunda | reverse complement strand
TGAATACGTGTCTTGGATAGTTTGGGTCCTCAAACCCAGGGGGTTTCTACATAAACCTCTTCCTTATGATCCCATTTAGGAATGCCGATTTCACATCCATTTGGTGGAGTGTAAAACCCATGTGAGCGGCATAGGCTAGTAGAATTCTAATTGATTCTAACCTAGCTACGGGGCATAAGTCTCATCATAGTCTAATCCCTCAACTTGGTTAAACCCCTAGCCACTAATCTAGCCTTGTCCTAGTGATTTTACCTTGGTCATCTAATTTGTTCCTAAAGACCCATCTAGTAGTTACAATGGTACAATCAGTGGGCCTAGGAACTAACTCCCAAACTTCACTCCTCTCAAATTGGTGTAGCTCTTCTTGCATGGCTAAGACCCAATCAACATCTCCCAATGCTTCATCAATGGTCTTGGGTTCTAATTGGGAGATAAGGACTATTGACTAGTTTGATCCCTAAATAGGACCTAATCCTTACTCCTTGATGACATCACCCACAATTTGGTCAAAAGGATGATCATGGTGATGTTCAAGGGTCTAGAGGTTGTAGGTTCATTTATTCTTTCTTCCTCATCCTCTAGTGTATTTCTTACTCCCCCTTGATCATTGGCCCTCCAAATGTAGGTCTTGGGTTCTTTGGGCAAGGGGGTTGGACCTCTTCTATATCCTTATCAATGGAAGCCTTTCTAGGTAAGTACTAGTGGTTTCATCAAATTTGACATTTGAGGACTCCTCAATCGCCTTCGTCCTCTTGTTGTACACTCTATAGCCCCTACTAGTCAATCAATACCCTACTAAGATTCCTTCATCGGCTTTTGACTCAAATTTTCTTTGGTCGTCTTTGGTGTTTAAGATGTAAACTTTACATCCAAAGACCCTAAGATAGTGGATTTGGGGTACCCTTCCGTTCCAAAGTTCAAAGGGTGTTTTTCCTAAAGATCTATGTACCAACACCCGGTTTTGAATGTAGCAAGCGGTGTTAACCGCTTCGGCCCAAAAGTAGCTAGGAAGAGAGTATGCATTAAGCATAGTCCTAGCCGCTTCTTGTAAGGCTCGGTTTTCCTCTCAACTATCCCGTTTTGTTGAGGAGTCCTAGGGCATGAAAACTCATGCTTGCACCCATTTTCCACACAAAATTGTGTGAAACTAGCGTTTTGGAACTCCCCACCATGGTCACTCCTAATTCTGTTTATTTTGATGTTCTTTTTGTTTTCTACCCTTTTACTAAATCCTATAAATATGTCTAGGGTATCATCCTTATGTTTAAAGAAGTAGACCCAAGTAAACCTAGAAAAGTCATCTACTATTACTAAGCAATACTTACTCCCTATAAGTGATGGAGTACTATGGCAATCAAACAAGTCTATATGTAAAAGTTCTAAAGGCAAGGAAGTGGTAATTAAGGTTTTACCTTTGTGTGATGCTTTGGATTGCTTACCCTCTTGGCATGCATCACACAACTTGTTCTTTTTGTACTTGATCATTGGGATCCCCTTCACCAATTCTTCCTTGGCCACTCTTGCAATGTTCCTCATGTTGATGTGTCCAAGTCTTCGGTGCCACAACCACCCTTCTTCTTCTTTGGACATGAGACACTTGACAACATTGTTAGTAGCATAAGATAGATCAAGATAATACAAGTTTGCCTCTCTAAACCCTTCTAATATGATAGTGTTTGATTCACTTTGTCTTATTACACATTTCTTAGCATGAAATTCTACTCTAAACCCGGCATCACATAGTTGACTTACACTTAATAAATTAAACTTCATATCCTTAATTAAAAGTACCTTATGAATTGAAATAGTGGGAGATACCTCAATTGTGCCCCTACCAATGATCCTTAACTTTCCACTGTTCCCAAAGGAGACCGTCCCTTCTCTTAAGTAGCTAATAGTGGTGAACTTGCTCACATCTCCGGTCATGTGTCTTGAGCATCCACTATCTACTATCTACAAGGTTGGGGCCTCCTTCACTTTTACCTAAACACGAAAAACACACTCTTTTGGTACCCATATTTTTGATCCAGAAGATTCATTTAAAAATTTCTTAGGTACCCATGCCTTCTTTGTGGTTCCCCTAGCCCCTAATCTCCTAGATGCACCAACCCTACCAGTGAGTGAAATAAAGCCTACCTCCTTGGTTTTAGGCCTATAACCCAATCCTGCCTTATTGTATACCGCCCTTTGGCTGTTAATGATCATATCAAGGTTACTTGATCCTACTTGAAATTTCCTAAGGGCCTTTGTGAGGTCATCTACTTGTTTCCTTAACTCCCTATTTTCATTTTCAATATGTGAGACATGTGAAGAGGTAGAGCTAGCATGCAAATCTTTATGTTTAATAGCTTCTACTCTAAGCATGGCAATTTCTTCCTTAAGATCCTTAATTCTACTTCTAGCCTTAGCTAAATCCATGTTCGTGCTAGAAATAATTTTCACTAAGGTAGAAGAGGATAAGTGGTATACCTCACTTACTGAGGCTTCTGACTCTGATGATGATGAGGTGGAGGAGCTCTCATCTTCACTGCTTGAGCTTCGTTCATCGTCTGAAGAATCTGAACCATCTTGTGCCATAAGAGCGAAGTGGGAGACTTGCTCTTCTTCTTCCTCTGAGGATGAAGGATCATCCCAAGTTGCCTTGAGGTTCGTGGCACTCTTCTCCTTTCCCTTTGACTTCTCCTTGTCATTCTTCTTCTTCTCTTCCTTCTTGTCCTCCCTCTTCTTCAACTGTGGACACTCGTTCTTCATATGTCCCTCTTGATGACAGTTGTAGCAGATTATCTCCTTGGCCTTACCCTTACCTTTGGCCCCTTTCCTAGCATATGATTTGTTAGAAAAACTTTTAAATGCTTTACGAAATTTTCTTACCATAAAGGCCTCTTGATCACTGTCCATGGAGGCACTTCTCTGAGTCCGAGGATGATGAGTAGATCACCTTCTTCTTCTCCTTTCTCCTCTTCTTCTCCTTTTCTACAACAAAAGCAATACCTTTCTCTTTTGCCGAAATGTTAGCTTGCTCGTGTAGTTCAAATTCACAAAATAGATCGTCTAATTTAACTAAAGATAAGTCCCTCGATACCTTGTAAGCATCAACCATGGATGCCCACAGGGTGGTTCTCGGGAAGGCTTGTAAGACATACCTGACGATATCCCAGTTTTCGATTTTCTCTCCAATTACATGGAGCTCGTTGATTACTTCCTTTACCCTTCCATGCAGCTGACTGACGGTCTCGTTGCTCTTCATGGAGAGGGATTGCAGTTGAGCCAACAACAAGTCCTTCTTGGCTCTTCTGGACTCGTTGGACCCCTCGTTCAGTTCTACCAACTTGTCCCATAGCTCTTTGGCACTCTTGAATGGCCCCACTTTGTTCAGTTGCTCCTTTGAGAGCCCGCACTGCAGTGTAGTGGTGGCCTTGGCATTTGACTGCGCCTTTTTCATCAATTCCTTAGACCATGTTCTCATAGGGGTAGGATCTCCTCTTTCATCGACGGGCGCCTCGAAGCCATCTGCAACACTTATCCAAGTTTCTATGTCATTCATAAGATAGTACTGCATTCTACCTTTCCAGTATGCGAAGTCATTGCCGTCGAAGAACGGTGGTCGTGCGGTGGAGTATCCCTCTTGAAACGCCATTATAGATGTTCTGGTTGATTGTTAGATCTTCCAAAACGCACCGGCTCTGATACCAACTGAAAGATCGATGTAGGCGTGCAGAGGGGGGGGGTGAATGCACTTTCGCGGACCGTTTGATCTCTACAAAACTATTAGCGCAGCGGAAATAATATGTAAAGAGAATAACAATGCTAACAAAAAGTCTTTTACTTGGTATCCACCCAGATGGGTGACTAATCCAAGGATCCACGCCGCGAGCACCACTTTTCACTATCGAAAAGTCTCCTTGAGGTGGAGAAACCTTTACAGCAGTAGCTTCCTCTTTACAGATGTAGAAATACGATGAAGGAAGCAAAAGAACACTCTACAATTTGGCAGCACTTTGTTACTGTACGGAACTGTACTGACACGTGTAACGAGGCCTCCTTTTATAGGTGAAAAGGACAGATTCGCAGTCTGTTCAGGCTCGCACCAGTCGACTGCCCCAAGGGCAGTCGACTAGCCCGGCATTAAATGCCGGCCAACGGCTAGCCAACACTAGCCAACAGCTAGCCAACGGCTAGTTTTGGGGTATACCAGTTGACTGCCCCAAGGCCAGTCGACTGGTCCGAAGCTGTGAACTTTCTGTGGGTTTTGGCAGTCGACTACCTTTGGGCCAGTCGACTGCCCTGCCTCCCAGCTCAGCTCCAGCCACCTCAAACCTTCTCCTTCGCGTGTGCCTTCAGGTCTGCTCCCTTGACTCACCCCTTGAAGTCCTCTTCCTCTGGCTATCGTCCCTCGGATGCGCACACAAGCCTTCCCTTGTCTTGCCTCCATGCCACCCTTCACGTGTGCCCTTTGAAGTCCATTTCCCGGCTTGCCCTTGGAGCTCTCCTCCCTCGGCTCTCGTCCCTCGGATAGGTTCACCAAGTGTGATTCTCCAAGTCCTGCAAACTCAATCACACAAATCAAATACAACAAAACACTCTAACTTTAAACCTATTCGCCCACACATCAAAACCATGATCTCCCAATCATTTAAGGGCCGATTGCCTCAACACATAGGCCTTGGACGTACTGACCCTGGGGGGTTGGGAACCAAGTAAATAAATCCCGCTGTGTCCCTGTCTTGCTTTTATTTTTATTTACTTTTCCGCTGTGCTACTAATGCTCTAAGTCTAGAACGATCCAAAGTTTTACGAAAGTTTACTGAAAGATTTTCACGGTTGATATTCACCCCCCTCTATCGACGGCACCACTCCTACAAGTGGTATCAGAGCTGAGCCGCTCTTCACTAGACTAACCGCCGACGGAGCAACGACGCCAGGAGTTGAGGGGGAGCCCAGGGGTGAATCAGGTATATTTTAGTTAAAATGTCTATTTTTAAATTTCATATTACGTGTTTTAAGTGCAGAGAGAGGGCACTATAAAAATCAGTGCCCTACTCGTAAGACTCGATGTACACCACCGGCGGCAAAGGAGACACCAGCGCCAGGAGTCCGGAAAAACAAAGATCACGTACAATGCTTCAAGTACGGAAAATACAGACACTACAAGAACAAATGCCCGACAAAGGTACGTAAAATTTACGTTCCGAAAAATTTCAAAATTCCTGCACTGTCTTTAGATAATTTAGTTAATTTTTCTGATAAATTAGATTTACTGCATAGTAAAATTAATATTTTGCATGATAAATTAGAAAATACAGATATGACTAAAATATCAGAAATTAATTATTCAATTCAGAACATTAATTTAGTAATTTCTAAAATAAATTATCATAACTCTAAATCTGATACTGTTAATCCTAATAATTTTATTTCTGATAATATTAAACTTAATTCTGATTCTGATAACTTTAATTCTAATAATGTTAATTCTGATAATTCTAATTCAGATAAATTTAATCCTAAGAATAAATCAGAATTCAAAAATCCCAGGGATAAATCATAATTCAAAAATCCAAAGGATAATTCAAAATTTGAAAATCCTTTAGATAGTTATTAATTTAAATTTGAAAATTCTGAGGATAATAAGGATAAGTCTGAGGAAAATTTTGAGGATAATAAGGATAATTCTAAGAATAATTCTGAGGATCATGAGGATAATTCTGAAGATAGTGGAGATGATGTCTCTTTAGATATTAATTTAATTATTCCCTTAGATAATCCTGGAAAATTAACTACTGGCCCACTTTACTCCACCTACTTTAAGGATATTGAAAGATCTAATCTTGAGGAGTAGATAGAATTTTCTAAGATAAAGGCCATAATTAATAAAATTCACAAAGGTTCAAATAAATCCAAATTATTAGAAAAACTTGAAAAGAAAAATAAGGATGAGTCAGAAATTTTCGAAATAATGAAAATGTTGAACATAAACCCACAACTATTAATTAATCATTTCAACCTTAATTATTCAAATTAAATTAATTCAAATTAAAACATAATTAATTCAATTCACTTCAAATAAATTCAACTTTAATTAATTCACAATTAAATTAATTCAAATCAATTCAATCTTAATTAATTCAAGTTAATCAAATTCAAATTAAATCTTTATTAAATTCAAATTAAAACTAAATTAAATTCAAATTAAATCATAATTAAATTTAAATTAAATCTTAATTAAATTCAAATTAAGTATTAAATTAAATTCAAATTAAATCTTAATTAAATTAAATTCAAATCAAATTAAATCTTAATAAATTAAATTCAAATCAAATTAAATCGTAATTAAATTAAATTCAAATTAAATCTTAATTAAATTAAATTCAAATTAAATCTTAATTAAATTAAATTCAAATCAAATTAAATCTATATTAAATTAAATTCAAATTAATTAAATCTTAATTAAAATAAATTCAAATTAAATTAAATCTTAATTAAATTAAATTCTAATTAAATTAAATCTTAATTAAAATAAATTCAAATTAAATTAAATCTTAATTAACTTAAACTCAAATTAAATAAAATCCTACCCAAACCGTAATAATTAATTTAAGAAAATCAAATATGTCAAAGTGGGTTGACATATTCGCGGGTCCACATGACATGTATCAAATCGGGAATTTGATACATCTTTAGAAACGTAATTAAAATGCTTTGGACTTCTTTTAAATATATGAAATGTCATTCATATTTAAATTTTATGCATATATTAGAACGGCTATAGGAAAAAGAATAATTGAAACTCGATCAACCTAGTATTGGGTGGCGGTGAGATGATAGTACGCTAGGGAAGCCTCTTCTAATAAGGTCAAGTATACACTACTTGGTCTCTTTAGACTGGTGAAACTAGCCGAAGCTACCGATCGAAGACCCAAACTAGTTAGACCAGAATTTCCAAAAAGTAATTTTGAAAATGAAATTTCATTAAAAGCCTTTGTCAAGGAAAGGGTTGATGATCCAATAAGGCTACGGCCAAAGATGGCCTAGTGCCTCGCCAAGACCTGGAAGCCAATTTTTGAAACTCAAATTCAAGTTACTTCTTGTCAAATTCAAATCTAACACAAGCTTCAATTAAATCTTAGAGTTAATAATAAATTAAGAAAAATGATTCAAACATCTCACAATACACCTATAAGGCAACCATGCTTGTTGTATTGATACATCTAAAATGGGTGAGATGTTAAGGACTAATAAATTTAAAAATATTTTTCAAAATTGTTAGAATATTTTTCTAAAAATATATTTTCAAAATAGTGCTTCAACATAATAATGTTTTTATGGAATTCATGCTTGTCTGATTGATTATACATATTATACATTTTTCAAAAGTATATCTTTTCAAAAATTGTTTGACTCACTCAATTAGACACAAGCCTCTTAGGACAACACTAAAGTTCCTTAAGGCACTTAGATAGAGTCAAACGATGTTGGGTACAGGGGGAGTGTTTTCATTCTTTTAAAACTTTTTTTAAAGACTTTTCGAAAATTGCGCCTTAATTTCTATCACATATGTTTTCAAAAAGACTTATACTTTAAAAATTATCTTCTTTCCAAATTGTGGTTTCAAAATCTATCTTCCTGAAAATTGGTGTTCATCTGATTTTGATAAACCCTAAAGACACAGAGGAAGGTCCACTTCATGATCTAAAAGGACTCCTAGGATGTGTCAGATTTAGGGGGAGTCTGAGTCAACCTTCTGACAAGTTTTAAATTATTTATTTTGAAAATTATTAGATTATTCTTTTGATCTGAATCAAACCTTAAGACTCAGAGGAAGAGTACTTGTGGTCAACAAGCTTCCCAGGACTGAGTCAAATTTAGGGGGAGGTCAAATTAAAAGAATTATTGAATATTTCAAATGTTTTCATGCGTGGTATTTTCAAATCATGCTAAAAACATAAGTATTCTTTCGAAATACTAGCATTTAAAAAAACATTTTACAAGTATTTTCAAAAAATTCATCTGGTTTTGATCAATTTGAAAAAAAAATGTGTTTATCTTGAGTTTGGAAAATCTTCCAGGACACTTAGGAAAATGTCCTTGTAGTCAATAAGGTTTCCTATGATTGTGTCAGACTGGAAGATAAACTAAGTCAAGTATTATGACTTCAAAAATTTATACATGTACTTACATCCTATTATTCTATTTTTCAGAAGTTATGTGACTTATGAAATTATTTTTATATTTACTTGAGTTTGAAAAATTTCTAGGGCACTTAGGAAAATGTCCTTGTAGTTAACAAGATTTCCTAGGATTGTGTCAGACTGGAAAAGAAACCAAGTCAAGTAAAATATTATATTTTCAAAATGCATAATACTTTTCAAAAATTACTTATATTTTTCAAAGTCTCATCTTTTTCAAAAATAGTTAGTACTTGGAAAATATGCATAATATTTTTCAGAAATACTTATATTTTCCAACATTGCAAATGCATCCTATCTTTCGAAGTTACTTATATTTTTCAAAACTTACATAATCTTTCAAAAGTACTTGTATTTTTTAAAGCTCATAGTATTTTTTCAAAAGTTATGCATTTTCCAAAAGTACTGGTTTTTCCCAAAAATGCAATATATCTTTCAAAATACAAAGCTTTATCAAAATACACTAGTAAAAATCTTTTTATAATTACTTAGTTTTATACTATGCCTTCAAAAATTACACTAAGTATTTTAAAAAAGAACCAAGGGTTTCAATTGTTGGTGCAAGTATTTTTGTTTTTTTTTATGTATGACAAAGGGGGAGAGATACGCCTTAAGTTTGAAATTTTTTAGAAATTTTTTTCTCTTCCCAAAGGATCAATTAATCAATTTCAAAATGGGAGAGAATGACGGTAGAAATTTTTTCTTATTTTTCCCAGAGGATCAAAAATATATTTTCAAAACTAAGATCATTTTTAGTTTGATCCCAAGGATAGTAAGTTAGCCCCTTCAACCAATCTAACTTAAGTTATTGTCAAACATAAAAAATGGGGAGATTGTTGGTGCAAGTTGCATCAATAATGTTCTCCTGTAAGTGTTTTAATGTTTGACAATATACTTAAGTCAGTGATACATTGAACAGACAAGGGGAACAAAGGAGAAGTAACCTAAATGGAAGAAAAGTCCTAGTTAACCTAGGCACTAAGACCTGCTCGGAAGGTGGGCACTAAGTCCTGATCGAGGATTGGGCACTAAGTCCTGGCAAAGGGCTAGGCACCGAAGACCGCTCGGAAGGTGGGCACTAAGTCCTGGTCGGGGACTGGGCAAGAAGACCTGGCCGAGAGTTGGGCACCGAAGACCTGGTTCGGGGAATTGGGCACGAAGACCTGGCCGAGGGTTGGGCACCTAAGTCCTGGACCTAGGGTTTGGGCACGGAGTCTTGGTCCGAGGGACTGAGCAACTTAGCTGAGCGATGACTAAGGACAGAAGTAGAGACGGGTCGGGGTTCGGGCGTCTCGAGGTCCGGAGTAATCGGAGGCTAAGCAAAAGTCCACCCGAAGGACTGGGTGGCAACCGGCTCCTGAAAGGAGTAGGTGGAAGGCGCGTTCTCGGGGGGTGAGAACTTGCGTCGGTTCGACCTAGGGTTTTGTGGAAATCCGAAGTCCGAACCAAGTCCTTAAGGCTAATATTATATGTATATATGCTTTGTGTTTGTGTATCTTGTAGGTACCAAGATTGGAAGACAAAGCAAGGAAAAAGCAAGGGCTGGAGGCCTTGAAGCAGGGCGCCCCCATCAGTGGGGCGCCCCCACGTATCCAGGGTGCCCCCATCAGTGGGGGCGCCCAAGCTAAAGAAGGAAAAAAGCAAGTGTTGTGTGGTAAGCAGAATAGGCCTCAAGCGGGGCACCCGGGAGGTCCGGGGCGCCCGGGAGGTCCGGGGCGCCCGGGATGTCCGGGGTGCCCGGTTTCAAACCTGTATCTGCTGTTTCGAGTCTGAAACATAGATAAGCCTTCATGAGGGTGCCCGGGAGGTCCGAGGTGCCCTGGTCAAAGGTTTTCTCAACTGCGGCGAGGTCGACGCGTGGATAAGGTTTGACCGAGTTTATCGGGGCGCCCCCAGGAGTGCTATAAAAGGGGCTTCGACCCCTCTGCTTCAAACACAACTGTTGTGAGCTACTCTGATCATTCTGACCGACGACAACGTGCTAAAGACGAGGCTCTACGACCGGGAGGCTCTAGGAGGAAGTGCGCGACACTTCGGAGGTCTAGATCGGCCAGGCTTCAACTTTGTTTGGTCGGTTTGCATTTAATATTCTGTACTTCATTTGTTATACTTTTGATTGTACTGTTACACTGTAAGACGAGTTTTCTCCGCCTCCAGAAATTCTGGAAAGGACACCAATAGTGGACTCACGCCGAGTACATAGGCCTTGGACGTACTGACCCTGGGGGGTTGGGAACCAAGTAAATAAATCCCGCTGTGTCCCTGTCTTGCTTTTATTTTTATTTACTTTCTCGCTGTGCTACTAACGCTCTAAGTCTAGAACGATCCAAAGTTTTACAAAAGTTTACCGAAAGATTTTCATGGTCGATATTCACCCCCCCCCCCTCTATCGACGGCACCGGTCCTACAATGACATCCATTTGGTATAATTTAAAACCTCTATGGGCTGCAAAAGCTAGTAACATCCTGATTGATTCATGTCTAACTACGGGCGCATAAGTTTCATCATAATCCAACCCTTCAACTTGACTAAACCCTTTAGCTACTAAGCGGGCTTTGTTTCTCACAATCTCACCTTGAACATTTAGCTTGTTTCTAAATACCCACTTAGTGTCTATAACTGACTTACCCTCTGGTTTAGGTACTGTGACGACCCGACTTCTCTATCCTATACTTAAGCCGGATCGTCGCTCTTTACTACCTTTACCTTTACTCACTTCACCTTAACCTTTGACTTCACCTTAGACCTTGGCCTTAGGTTACCACTACTTGACTTCAAGAACTGAAAGCCATTTCCAAAGATCCACAATTCATATACTTTCAAGACATACAAAGACATAACTCCATTTCTATACTCTATGCTAGTTTTATAAACATCCTAGCTACTCAAAACAAATCTAATGACTTGAAATTAGAATCTTTGCAGAATTTAACAAGACTACCAAACCATATGAAATCATGCTAAAGATTGTATCAACTTTTGACTCTATGCGGAGGTTAAACACAATGTTCACATTTTACCAAACAAAATATTAAATATTAAGGCTATACTAGAGTTTTGTACTCAACCTTGTCTCTATGCAAAGTTTACACAAAATCATTACGTTCTACCAATCCAAAACACCAAACCACAAGTTTCTAAACTTCAGAAATTGCCTCTAAGCCTTAACCCAACGGATCTCTTCCACGGTTCCACCGCCACTGAGCATCAATGCAAGTCCTGGTCACCTCCATAACTTATGCTTTTTCTTTGCCTTTATCTGCAATAGAAGGAAATGTAACTAATAAGCACAATGCTTAGTAAGTAAATCCTAACTCACAAATCTATGCTATCGATAATAAACATGCTCATTTCAAAGAATGCTTACTTCTAAAATACATGTACATGGGAAAACTTACATATACTTATCAGGCTCAATCATGTTGAAAACATTACTTGCATTACATCATTTGCAACCTTACGTACTCATACATTCAAACACTAACTTCCTTACTCTTACTCATTAACATGCTTGCAATGTATCAAGGCTAACATATGAAATAAAGGCACATACTTAAAATTGAAAACACTTGCGAATACTTATTTACTTGAAAATAGTAGTCAACTTTCTTTAGGCCTTGACATTGTACCATGGTATCAATGTACCAATTGCGCGCTTCTCTAATAGGTTGCGGGGTAGCTAGCCACCGCACCTTATTAGAGTTTCTTTCTAACTTTCTGTGGACCTTCCATTTGCCCGGTACATGTCACTTTCCGAAAATAAAATACTTTCTTACTATAATACTTATACGTATCAAACTATCTTACTTTTGCACTTAACACCTTTCCCATTCTTACTTGAGACTTTCATCGAACACCTTGCGTGCCCTTTATCCCAACCTCATTTTTGGGACTTTTCAAAAATTAAATCTTATCATGCTTAGCTTACATCACCAAATCTAAACCAATTAAATTTCTATCATGAGAAAACATGCATCTTTAAAAACTTAAAACACACGATAACCATAATCTTAAAGCATGCATCATAAAACATGGTTCTACAACAAGAACTTACATACGAAAACTACTCCTATTGCAGGTGAGTGATCTACTTACCCTTTCTTGAAGAAAACTCACTAAATATGGTTTAAATCCCAACGTAGCCCTTCTCTTCCCTTTCTTCGCGCAAATCTCCTCCCTCCTTGACCCTAGGGAAGAAGCCCTAGATGTTCTACTCAAGAGGAAAAAGGAGGGGAAAGAGATCTCTTGAGTTCCCTTTGGTTTCGCAGCTCCTCGCCCTCTCCTTGTCGCGCAGCCACCAACCCTAGTCTGCGGTTTCACGCGACTTAAGCAGGGTTTAAATACCTCTTCATGAAAAAACCTAACTCACCTATAACATAATTTCGCTCCTTCCTTTTTTGTGCTTGATACCCTTGCCCTTCTGGTCAGCTGGGCGCCCTTAAGGACCTGCTTGTCACTGTGGTCGCGAGTTCAATCCTTCGCTCGACCCTTAATTTTTTTTTTCTTCCATTTTTATTCCGAAAAATTGCAAAAAATTCAGAAAAATTCCTAATTATTCATGAAAATTATTGGGTGTTACAATCCTCCTCACCTTGTAAAAAGTTCATCCTCGAACTTAAAACAGCTCTGGATACCTTTGCCTCATACTATCTTCTGATTCCCAAGTTGCCTCTTCATGCTTCTGATTCAGCCATAAGACTTT
>JAGFNQ010007181.1:0-26134 GCA_024364735.1 Boesenbergia rotunda | reverse complement strand
TGCCTACTCTGAGCAGTTTCTATTCTCTGGCAGATGCTCTTTATAGCTTCTGTGGTATCATCTATGAGATCGGTCTGTGACTCCATTTCTTTCTTCTCACTATCTTCATACCAACAGAGGGGAGATCTACACCTCCTGCCATAAAGAGCTTCGTAGGGCGCCATACCAATAGTAGCCTGATAACTGTTGTTGTAGGCAAACTCAGCTAAACACAAATACTTGCACCAACTGCCCTTGAAGTCTAATGCACAAGCTCTGAGCATATCTTCTAGAACTTGATTCACTCTCTCTGTCTGTCCATTAGTCTGGGGATGGAAAGCTGTGCTAAATTTCAGTTTGGTGCCTAACACTGTCTGTACGCACTCCCAAAAGTGTGAAGTGAAACGACCATCCCTATCAGAGATAATGGTCTTCGGGACTCCGTGTAGTCTGATCACTTCCTGCACATATAACTGGGCTAACTTTTCAATTGAGTAAGACACTCTGATTGCCAAGAAGTGGGCAGACTTGGTCAATTTGTCTACTATCACCCAAATAGCGTCATAGCCATTAGTTGTCTTTGGTAGACCAACTATGAAATCCATGGCTATGTCTTCCCATTTCCACTCTGGAATCTGAATGGGCTGTAGGACACCTCCTGGTCTCTAGTGTTCTGCTTTAACTCTCTGACATGTCAGGCAGGTGCTGACATACTTAGCTATGTCTCTCTTCATCCCTGACCACCAAAATCTTCTTTTCAAATCCTGGTACATCTTAGTGGAACCAGGATGCATTGAGTAGGGAGTTCCATGGGCTTCTTCAAGAATCTTCTTTCTCAGGTCTTCATGATTGGGGACACATAAACGGTCACCATAGTAGAGTATCCCACTGTCAGATACTCTAAACTCTTTACTCTCTCCTTCTTGCATCTCTTGCTTGATCCTTTGGATATCAGAATCCTCAACTTGCTCTTTCTGTATTTCTTCAAGCAAAGTTGACTCTAGTGTCAATAGAGCTAGCTGCCCATCAATAATCTCCACTCCATAATCTACTATCTCATTCTGTAATGGTGGTGCCAACGATGATAAGGACATCAAAGTGGCACAAGTCTTTCTACTCAGTGCATCTGCTACTCTATTTGCCTTACCAGGGTGGTACAGAATCTCACAGTCATAGTCCTTCACTAACTCGAGCCACCTTCGCTATCTCATATTGAGGTCTTTCTGAGTGAAGAAATATTTCAGACTCTGGTGATATGTTTAAATCTTACACTGCACTCCATACAAGTAATGCCTCCATATCTTTAGAGCAAAGACTACAGCTGCCAACTCCAGATCATGAGTGGGGTAATTCTTTTCATAGTCCTTGAGTTGCCCGGAAGCATAAGCTATGACTTTGCCTTCTTGCATAAGGACTGCTCCAAGTCCTAGCTTTGATGCATCACTGTATATATCAAAGCTCTTATCACCTTCGGGTACTGTAAGGATAGGAGCGTTGGTCAGTCTCTTCTTCAACTCAAGGAAGCTCTGCTCACAGCCCTCAGTCCACTCATACTTCTTATTCTTTCTGATAAGGGCTGTAAGTGGAGAAACTATCTTTGAAAAGTCCTCTACAAACCTTCTGTAGTACCCTGCCAAACCTAGAAAACTTCTGATCTCACTGGCATTCTTTGGTCGACTCCAGTTACTGACTGCTTCAATCTTGGCTGGGTCTACCATAATACCTTCCTTGGAAATGATGTGGCCTAGGAAGGCCACCTGGTCAAGCCAAAACTCATACTTTGAGAATTTGGCGTACAACTCCTTCTGATGTAAGGTTTGCAATACCATCTTCAGGTGTTCGTCATGTTCTTCCTGAGTCTTTGAATACACTAGGATATCATCAATAAAGACAATGACGAACTTGTCCAGAAAATCCTTGAACACTCTATTCATTAGATCCATAAACGTCGCAGGGGCGTTTGTCACTCCAAAGGGCATGACCACAAACTCATAGTACCCATATCTTGTACTGAAAGCAGTCCTTGGCACATCACTCTCCTTCACTCTGAGCTGATGGTAACCTGATCGAAGATCTATTTTGGAGAACACTGTGGCTCCCTTCAGCTGATCAAATAAATCATCTATCCTTGGCAAAGGATATCTGTTATTGATGGTTACCTTATTCAAAGCTCGATAATCTATGCACATTCGCATAGATCCATCTTTCTTCTTGACGAACAATACAGGAGCTCCCCAAGGTGAATGACTAGGGTGGATGAAACCCTTGTCGAGCAGCTCTTGCAATTGTTCTTACAATTCATTCAGTTCTGCTGGCGCCATGCGATAAGGTGCCTTCGAAATTGGGTTGGTTCCTGGGGCCAACTCGATTTCAAACTCAATTTACCGATTGGGAGGGAGCCCTGGTAACTCTTCAGGAAACACCTCAGGATAGTCACAGACTACCCTCACTTCTTCTCTCTTCAACCCTTCTCCTTGACTTGCATCTACTATATGAGCTAGAAAACCAGAGCACCCCTTCTCTAACATTCTCTGAGCTTGTAAGGTAGATAAGAACCTTTTTGTCTTTCTCTTTGGGTCTCCAATAAACTCAAATGGAGGTTCTGCTTCTAGTGTGAACTTGACTTTCCTCTTGCGGCAGTCTATAGAAGCACTATACTTGCTCAAGAAGTCCATCCCTAAAATGACATCGTAATCCTTCATCTCCAGGACTACCAAGTCACTATAGAGCTCTCGGTTGGAAATCCAGATTGGTACTGCCCTTAGCCTCTGAGTAGAGGCCATTACTTCCCCTGACGGTAAGGTTGTTAAAAATTTCTGACCCAAACTTTCTGGTGGGATCCCTAGCTTTTTAGAGAAAAGCATGGATATAAAAGAATGGGTTGCCCCAGTATCGAATAACACAATAGCATATTGAGATGAGGTGAGTATTCGACCTGTGACCATGTTAGGAGCATTTGCCACCTCTTCCTTGGTGATGGCGAAAACCCTGGCGTTGGTCGTGGCTGGTGGGGCTTCCATCCTCGCCTGACTGTAATAAGATCCCTCCATAACTGGCTGCATCTGGTGCAGCTGAGCAGGTCCACCCCCGTACTGAAGAAGCTGTGGTGGAGGCGGCTTTGCTTTAGGGCACGCCTTGGCCAGGTGCCCTACTACTCCACAGATATAACACCCGCCAACACTCGACCGGTTAGGGCAACCCTTCATCATATGCCCTTCTGCTCCGCAAATATGACATCCGCTCATGCCCTGACGACATACTCCAGGATGTGTCTTCCCACACTTTGGGCAAGGAGAATACTTGAGCTGCTTGCTTGACGAGACCCCTTTGTTGCCCTCAGAAGTCTTCTGGTCCCATTGCTTCCTCTTGCCAGAATTCCCTTTCCAGTTTTGTTGGTTCTGCGGATTTCCTTGGGACTTCTGGGTTGATGCCTGTTGTTGTTGCACACGTGTGACCTTTATACTATTCAAGTAATGCTCAGTGATCAAAGCACTACTTACTAGTTCTTCTGAAGTCTGTGGTCTATTACCACTGCCGGCCACATTCAAAGCTATCTGAGGCCTCAGCATCTTGAGCATCAACCTGACCCTTTCCTTTTCAGTGCTAACTAACTCCGGGCACAAGCGAGCTAGTCGATTGAACTTCTTCACTGCTTCATCTACAGATAGATCTCCTTGACGGAACTCAGTGAATTCATCGTAGTGTTTGTTTGTTACCTTCATATGAAAGTACTCCTCCAAGAACTCTGCTTCAAAGTCGGCCCAGGACATCTGATTCACATTTCTCTTAGCCTTCACTCTTTCCCACCACATCCTGGCATCTCCAGTAAGGCAGAAGGATATGCACTTTATCTTCTCCACCTCGGGCCAGTCCAGTAACTCCATTATACTCTCCACTGTTTTGAACCATGCCTGAGCATCCCATGGTTCACTTGTGCCAGAAAAATTCTCGGGCTTCAATCTCTGCCACTGGATCAGATATGCTTCCTGTCTCACTTCTCTTGCCAGAGGTATTGGGGGAGTCTCTGTCACCACTGGTGCCACTACTTGTGCCACTGGCGTGGTAGCAGGAGTGGCCTGCTGATTAGCCATCAAGGTAGCAATAACTTGCTGCTGTTCAGCAAGTTGTCTCTGCAGCTGGGCTACTACTCCTTGAAGATCTGTTGGTGGTATTGACTCCGTGGACTCCTGTTCTCTAGGAGCTTGCTCCTCATTTCGGACAATTCTGGGACGTCCTCTTGCCATTCTCTTACTCTATAGTGTAAAGAAAATAAAAACTCATTATCTCTTACTAACTTACTTCATTATCTCCTTGCACATATTAGTATAAAATAATACCAATATACTTTTCTATCATTATGCACTTACTGATACTAACAGTCAATAAAGAAAAGCGTATAAACTACAATATATAAACTTCTTACTTGGCAGGCGGTAGGATTGATGCTTGATGTCAGTGTGGCGGAAGGGTGGAAAACTAGCTCTGATACCACTCTGTGACGACCCGACTTCTCTACCCTATACTTAAGCCGGATCATCGCTCTTTACTACCTTTACCTTTACTCACTTAACCTTAACCTTTGACTTCACCTTAGACCTTGGCCTTAGATTAAGCAGTAGTCGACTGGTATCTGACCCAGTCGAATGGCACGCCTGAAAAACCTATATTTCAGACCTGAAAACCATTTCCAAAGATCCACAAATCATATACTTTCAAGACATACAAAGACATAACTCCATTTCTATACTCTATACTAGTTTTATAAACATCCTAGCAACTCAAAATAAATCTAATGACTTGAAATTAGAATCTTTGCGGAATTTAACAAGACTACCAAACCATATGAAATCGTGCTAAAGATTGTATCAACTTTTGACTCTATGCGGAAGTTAAACACAATGTTCACATTTTACCAATCAAAATATTAAATATTAAAGCTATACTAGAGTTTTGTACTCAACCTTGTCTCTATGCAAAGTTTACACAAAATCATTACATTCTACCAATCCAAAACACCAAACCACAAGTTTCTAAACTTCAGAAATTGCCTCTAAGCCTTAACCCAATGGATCTCTTCCACGGTTCCACTGCCACTGAGCATCAATGCAAGTCCTGGTCGCCTCCATAACTTATGCTTTTTCTTTGCCTTTATCTGCAATAGAAGGAATGCAACTAATAAGCACATTGCTTAGTAAGTAAATCCTAACTCACAAATCCATGCTATCAATAATAAACATGCTCATTTCAAAGAATGCTTGCTTCCAAAATACATGCACATGGGAAAACATTCATATACTTATCATGCTCAATTCATGCTTGAAACATTACTTGCTTTAAAACACCTGCAACTTAACATGCTCATACATTAAAACACAACTTCCTTACCCTTACTCTTTAACATGCTTGTAATGTATCAATGTTAACATATGAAATAAAGGCACGTACTTAAAACTGACAAACACTTGCAAATACTTATATACTTGAAAATAATAATCAACTTTCCTCAGGCCTTGACATGGTACCACGGTATCAATGTACCAATTGTGCGCTTCTCTAATAGGTTTCGGGGTAGCTAGCCACCGTACCCTATTAGAGCTTCTTTCTAACTTTCAGTGGGCCTTCCATTTGCCCGGTATATGTCACTTTACGAAAATAAAATACTTTCTTACTATAGTACTCATACGTATCAAACTATCATACTTTTGAATGAATTTTTTTCACTTAACATCTTTACCTTTCTTACTTGGGACTTTCATCGAGCACCTTGCATGCCCTTAACCCAAAACTCATTTTTGAGACTTTTCAAAAATTAAATCTTATCATGCTTAGATTTCATACACTAAATCTAACCCAATTCAGTTTCTATCATGAGAAAACATGCATCCTTGAGAACTTAAAATACACGATAACCATATTCTTAAAGCATGCATCACAAAACATGATTCTACAACAAGAACTTACATACGAAAGCTACTCCTATTGCAGGTGAGTGATCTACTTACCCTTATCTTGAAGAAAACTCACTAAGTATGGTTTAAATCCCAATGTAGCACTCCTCTTCCCTTTCTTCGCGCAAATCTCCTCCCTCCTTGACCCTAGGGAAGAAGCCCTAGATGTTCTACTCAAGAGGAAGAAGAAGGAGGAAAAGATCCCTTGACTTTCCCTTTGGTTTCGCAGCCTCCACGCACCTCCTCTCGCAGCCTCACGAAAACCTAATCGGGGCTTCACGCGACTTAAGTGGAAGTCTAAATACCTCTTCATGAAACAACCTAACTTACCTATAACATAATTTCGATCCTTCCTTTTATGTGCTTGATACCCCTGCCCTTCTGGCTATTTGGACGCCCTTAAGGCCTTGCTTTGCCTTGTGGTCACGGGATCAAACCTCCGCTCGACCCTTTTTTTTTCTTTTTATTTTAATTCGAAAAAAATGCTAGAAAATTCAGAAAAATTCCTAATAATTCACGAAAATTATTGGGTATTACAAGACTCATCTCAAACTCACTCTCCATATGTCCAATAAACTCATTCAAATAACCCTTGTTGTCAATTCTCCCACTAGACTCATTCAAACTCACTAAACTCATTCAAACTCACTCCCACTAGACACATCCTTGGATCAAAGTTCTAAGGGATCACCAGAAAAGGATACTGTGCTTGTCCCAAGCTTCATACAAAGACACGTCCTAAGCTCGTTTTAGCATTAAAACTCCAAGAAAGGTTTGGTACTTTTCAGCCATGGAGTTCCTCTATCTAAAGGAGATGTATCCTAAAACATCAAAGGAGATAGAGGGGAAATAGGTGGTTCCTTATGCTTTGGCTGTAGGAAGCCTCATATATGCTATGTTGTATACGAGACTGAATATCTGCTTTGCCATGGGCATAGATAGCAGATATTAGACTAACCCAGGTCAAGGAAAATGGACTGTGGTAAAAGCATATATTAGTGCCTGAGAAAGACTAGGGATTATATGCTGGTTTACCGGGTAGACCAATTATTCCGTATGGGTTATATGGATATAGTCTTCCAATCAGATAGGGACAAATATTAGTATTCCTCGGGATTTTGTGTTTACTTTAGGAGGTGGAACCATAGTTTGGTGGAGTGTCAAGCAGTGGCTGCGTGACGGACTCCACCATTAAAGCTGAGTAAGAGGCAGCCAAAAGGAAGTTGAATGGTTTAGGAACCTCAAGATGGACTTGGATGTGATTCTTGGTTTGCTCAGAGCTATCACATTTTGTTGTGATAACAATGGTGCAGTTGCAAACCCGAAGGAACCACGAGTCCATAAGACGAGTAAACACATAGAGTGCAAGTACCACCCAAAGGAGGAAAAGCTTGCTATTGTTGGATCGAGAGAAACGATAGAGGGGGGGTGAATATCGTAAAATGTTCGGATTAATAAGTTAGAGAAATTACTCAGCGGAAATTTAAATCAAACACGCAAACGCCAAGTTTTTTACTTGGTTCGGAGTCGCGGTCGGCTCCTACTCCAAGGCCCACGGTCGTTAATCGTTTTCTGCGGGCAATTCTATATTTTCGCAAAACCAGTTTACAAGATTGAATTACAAGTATAGTAATGTAAACTTTAAAGAAAGCTCTTTGTTACCGACGTCTAGTGTCGATTGGATTTTTGATGCAGGAGGACGTCGTTGGCGCTTGTATCTCGAGTCGGGAGGTTTCCGGAGCCGAGCGTGGGAGCAGAAGAGCGTGAATGTATTGGAAGAATTGATGTTGGAAGCCTTGGGGTCGAGGGCTGATAACCACCATTTTTGTTGATTATTTTAGGCTCTTAAATCCATGTTTGATCCATATTTTATATGCTTAAGTTTGCAATTTTATTAGGTTTCATGTATTCCCTTCATTTTGGCTTTTAATTCTAATCTTTGTATATTTGGGATATTTTTGGCACTAAATTTGGATATTATTTTGTAGGCTTCAATTGATCATGGACCTAGATCAAATCGGGTCAGACTTGAGTCAGCATTGGATCCAGATCAAAGGGATCAAGCATCGGATTGATAGGAGCCGTCCATTCTAGAGAACGGCTAGATCTGAGCCATCGGTCAACTTCTGGTCGATCCGAGTCCAAGATAGAATCAATCATGACCAGAGACCAAGATCTGAAAATTTCAGCCAAATCGGAAGTGATCTGATCGTTGGATCGAGCTTAAGATGTTCTAGACCATCCGTTCAAGAAAAGGGAAGATCTGGACCATCCGCCACTGATCTGGTTAATCCGAGCTGAGGACAGGTACATCAAGACCATTGATTGGAATCTGTGAAGTTTGGTTCAGATCGGAAGAGATCTGACCGTTGGATGAAGCCGAATCGATCTCAGCCGTTCGTTACTAATGAGCTTTGAGTTCTGGGCTGAACCCAAGCTAGGACTGAACCCAAGAGTTGGCTTGACTGAACTCGAACTAGACTGAACTAGACTGAACCAGAGCTAAACCAACTGAAGCTGGCTTGGCTGAGCTGTTTGACTGAACCAAGTGCTGATTGAACCCAAGCTGGATTGAACCCAGGACTGAACCGAAGCTGGCTTGACTGATTGAATCAACTGCTTGGTTTGGCTGAACCACACTGATTGACTGAACCCAGGAATCGAACTCGAGCTGTGGCTTGGCTGACCGAATCCACGCGCAGCCGGGGATCAAAAAAGGAAGAATCGCGCGACCTAGGTCTTCATCGACTCCACACGCAGGCCAGCGGCGATCCTTCTCCTCCTTCTTTCTTCATCGTCGCCGCAAGGCTAGGGCAAGGGGGTTCCGAACCCTAGTCGGCCGGAGCTCCGATCAACAGAGACGAGGGGCTCTCATCTCAACGATCCACGTCCACCTCTTCTCTTTCGGGGTTCGGAGAGAAGAGAGTAAAGGTTCTCTTTCGGGGTTCGGAGAGACGCCATCCATCCTCCTTCACCGCACGCCACCGGACGAAGCTAGGGCTTTGGGGGTTCCGAGCTCTAGTCGACTCCATCCGCCTTCACAGTCTTTCTTCCATTTTCATCACCGGCGACCACAGCTAGGCTTTGGGGGTTCCGAGCTTCAGCCGAACGCAGCCGTCGTAGCCATCCATCTCCACCACAGCTTTCTCTTTCGGGGTTCGGAGAGAAAACGACTATCCATCCTCCACCGCACGCCATCGATCAATTTCTTACTGCATTTCTTTAGTTTTCTTGTCTTTCCAGCAATTTGTTTCTTCACAGCAATTTCTTGTTTCATTTGGGTTCAATTAGATTTCACAGCAATTCCATTTCCAGCAGATCTTCACAGTTTGTTTCCAGCACTTCTTCACAGCTCGATTTAGCAGCTTCAATCCATTGCACTTCAATTTCCAGTTTCGGCAGCACCATTTCACCTTCACAGCAGCTCCTCATCAGTCAGCTTTCAGCATTCGGCAGCCACCTTTCCCAGTAGATCCATCAAGCAAGTTCAATTCCATATCAAATTGAGTGGTTCATTAGATTTTTGTGCCGTTGCCTTCACATCTGTTCTTCACCAGATTTTGAGTTTAATTGTGTCGTTAGTGAATGTTGATTATTCTTAATTGAGTTGATTGTGATTGATGTTAAAACGTTTGTATTGGATAGATCTTGCCCCTATCAATTGGCACGTACTTAAATCAATTTTTAGTATGCCTTGCATGTGTTTGATCAAATGTTGCTTAGAACTAATAATTTCCATTGTAACGTTTCTTAGTTGCTTACTTAGATTTTGTGTTGCTCTTTCCCATGCTTTAGGTTTCTTGTCTTCAGTTTAATGCAATTAAGTTAGGAGATTAGATTTCTTTAATGCTGTAGGTTTTTGTTCTGTGTTCAGTTTTGTCAATGCTTAATTCTCAGTTGTCCTTTTCTTTTCTGCAATGGTAGTTAGGATAAATTAGATTTCTTAACCTGCACTGTCTTTCTTTAATTAGAGCTAGATTTCATACCTGCTTTGTCATTTCTTTTCATAGTATAATCGTTCAAATCCAAAACCCAATTTCATATCCAAAACCCAAAAGCAATAAGATTCAATTCTGAGAATTATCATGCATTAACTACATTCGTTGGGAGACGACTCGAGTTACTCTATGCTACATTAGTTTAGAGGAATTCGGTACTTAAATTGTATTTGAAACCGTAACACGACAAAAACGGTTATCAAGGGCCTATTTATAGCCCCTGGGGGCACCCGAAATGTCGGGGGCGCCCCCCCACGTGTCAGCCGATCCGATTCACTCTCGGTCAGCTCTGATCCCTTAAAACTCGGGATTAGGCTTTGATGGGAGCGCCCAGAACGCTGGGGGCGCCCGCGTTGACCGGGTCTCCTCTTATCCGTTGGCTTCGCTGGGTGCTGCTTCTTTAGCTTCAACTGGGGGCCCCCGGGACGTTGGGGGCACCCGGGAGCATGGGGGGCGCCTGGGAGCACGGGGGCGCCCTACCCATGAGCTGTCGAAGCCTGCCTTTGCTTCATGTGTTTTGTGTTCACCTTGGGGGCGCCCGGGACACTCCGGGCGCCCTGGTCAGCTGCTGCCTCACTCCTTTGAGGCTCTTTGAGCTGCAGACACTTGTTCCTTCGGTCCTGCGTCCAGGGTTAGTCCAAAACAACATAAAGTAGTAAGATGTTAGTTTATACAACCTTAGCTGTCTTGGTTCTGACTTTGGGCCTCCAAAATGGAGCCCTAGGTCGAACCGACGCCTACTGTTCCCTCGACGGGGAACGCGTCCTCACCTACTCCTCTCAGGAGAATGTACCTGATGCCAACCGGCTCCTCCGGTTGGACTTTTGCCCAGCGGTCCCTTGCCAGGTCTTGGATACTAAGCTATCCTTCGCCCGGTGCCTAGCATTCCTTCGCCAGGTCTTCAATCCCAAGCTGTTCTTCACCTAGTGCCTAGCAGTCCTTCGCTAGGGCTTCAGTACCAAGCTGTCCTTTGCCTGGTGCCTAGCAGTCCTTCGCTAGGTCTTCGTCTCCTAGCAGCCCTTCGCTAGGTGCCCATTGGTCCTTCGCTAGGTCTTTATATCCTGGCATTCCTTTGCCAGGTGCCTAACATTCCTTCGCTAGGACTTTTCCTGCATACTTGAGTAGCATGTTAGATAAACATTATACCTTAACTTTTGAACCCTTTTGCCATTATCAAAACTCAGGTTAGACTTGGGTGCTTTCTGCACCAACAATCTCCCCCTTTTTGATTTATGGCAACCCTGGTTCAAAAAGTTAAGTTAATCAGAGCATTTTAAACGGAATTTTGTTTCCTCCCCCTGGAAGGAATCTCCCCCTAGATTTTTCAAAAGTTCGTGGGGTTTTTGAAAATAACTTCTAAGTCTTAAGGATGGATTTAATTTTACTTAGAATAATTTTCAACAGAAATTTTATATTTTCCAAAATAATTTTGGTTGTGTATTTTGGAAAACTTGTAGAATATTTAAGTTTAAATATTTAGACAATTTTGAAAACTTAAGAAGGATCTTGAAAACTTAAGTTTGAGTACTAAGGAAAAAATTTTGAAGCCTTAAGTTTAAAGTACTCAATAAGTTTTGAAAACTTTTAAGTTTTAAAGTACTTAGTAATTTTTTGAAAAACTTTAGTTTTAAGCACTTAGGAATGTTTGTATTTAGGAAAGTTTGAAAGACTTAAGTACTTTAGTGAAGTTTTGAGAAACATAAGTACTTAGGGAAGTTTTGAAAAACTTAAGTACTTAGGGAAGTTTTGTTTTTAAAAAAAACTTAAGTACTTAGAAAAACATAGTGCTTTGAAAGACTTAGTACTTTTGAAAAACTTAATTAAGTACTTTTTGAATAAGGGAAAAAATTTTTTTGAATTTTTTTTTAAAACTTTCTCCTTACCTATCTCTCCCCCTTTGCCATATATCAAAAACAAATATATACAGCAGAAATAGGATAATTAAATTGCATAAAGGAAAATAACTTGCATGATTTTGCTGTACTGAACCAATTCATCACCAGAATTAAACCAAATCAGTTTCAATTTTCTCTTTTAGGGACCTGTCTAACCCAATTAGCTATTTACTAACTGTTATAAACAGTAGTTTTCGCTAGGGTTAGTCAAGTTAAGTGTGCTGTTCAAGTTAGATTTTCTTAACTTGACACTTAACTTGATTACTTTGTAAGTTGTATTTAGTGCCCCAATTACTGCAGATGCACTGACTTAAAGCATCTTGAATTAAGGCAAAGACCTAAGTATCTCAACCCATTCTAGGTTATCAATCAACAGTACCCTAAGGTGCTTGTGAGATGCTGGCTTCTAAATCTATAGGTGCATACAGTTCTAGGGTTAGGACCTAGGCTAAGTCCATTTGCGAAAAGCCCTAGTTTTGAAAAAGGGGTAGTTTTGAAAATAAAACTAAGTCGAAAAATTTATTTTAAACCTTTTCAAAACTAAGTAAAAGCTGATTTTGAAAGCATTTTAAAAACTACTTTAATACTGATTTTAAGTAAGAAACCCAATAGTAGACTAAACCTATTCTACCAGGCATAATCCTAACTGCCTTCTTAGTGAGCTAAACTCAGACTCAGGTAGGGGTTTTGTGAATATGTCAGCTAAGTTGGATTTAGAGTCTATATGCTTAAGTACTATTTCACCCCTGGCTACGTTGTCTCTTACGAAGTGATGTTTAACTTCTATGTGTTTAGTTCTGGAGTGTTGGATTGGGTACTTAGTTAGATTAATTGAGCTTATATTGTCAATGAATACTTGAGTTTGAGTGTAGTTGAGCTCGAAGTCCTTAAGAGTGTGCATCATCCATAGAAGTTGTGCTACACATTCTCCTAAGGCAACATATTCAGCTTCAGTTGTGGATAGAGCTACACAATGTTATTTTCTGCTGCACCAACTTACTAGACTATGTCCTAATAGTTGGCAGCTTCCACTTGCGCTCTTTCTATCTAATTTGCAACCTACATAGTCAGAATCTGAGTATCCTGACAAATCAAAGGTTGAGATTCTAGGATACCAAATCCCTACATTTAGGGTGCCCTTTAAATATCTTAGTATTCTTTTTAGGGCTGCTAAGTGCGTTTCCTTAGCACAGGTTTGGTATTTAGCGCACATCCCTACAGCAAAAAGAATGTCAGGTCTGCTGGCTGTAAGGTACAGTAGACTACCTATCATACTTCTATAGAGTTTAAGGTCTACTGGTTTACCATCAGGGTCACTGTCTATTTTTATATTAGTAGCCATGGGGGTACTTATGCTTTTAGAGTTATCCATTTTAAATTTCTTTATTAACTCTTTAGCATATTTGGATTGATGGACATAGTTTCCATCTCTAGTTTGTTTAATTTGTAAGCCTAGGAAAAAGTTAAGCTCACCAACTAAGCTCATTTCAAATTCATCTTCCATTATTTTAACAAATTCTTTTAGAAAGTTTGAATTGGTGGATCCAGAGATTATGTCATCTACGTAGATTTGGGCAATAAATATATCTTTTCCTAGGGTTTTAATAAATAAGGTTGAGTCAATTTGTCCTTGTTTAAATTCTTTAGAAATTAAGTAAGTTGATAAGCGTACATACCAGACCCTAGGTGCTTGTTTTAGTCCATATAGTGCTGTAGTAAGTTTGTAAACGTGGTCAGGTCTTTCTAAGTCCTCAAACCCAGGGGGTTGTCTTACATAAACTGTTAGTGATATGAGAAAAGTGTCCTAAGGCAATCGCCTTATGATTGTAATCATTTATTTTAATAAATGAATATTCACTATTTGAGTATACATGTTTATGTATTTGATTGAGATCTTAAACTCATTTACTGAATGTCCATAATACAATTCACAGCATGAGAGAATTTGTGATGAATTCACAACTAGTGATTATCTCTACATGTGCAATTGTGAAGTATTGAAATTGTCCCTAGTCGATGAATTGATAAAAACGGACACTATCAATTCTGTTGAGACTAGCATGAGTTATTCTCTAATCAGCTGATTCTCACTGCCTGGTGACATTGGGATGTCCGGAGATAAACATGAATGCTAGTTAAGGGAACTAGTTCATTGGAGTGACTGGCTGTAAAACTTCATATGGTAGTGTACATATAGACATGTCAGTGAAGTTCTTACTGCAGCTTAAGTACGATGTTCCTTTGACTTGCGGTGTTTAAGTCATCTTGGTCATGGAGACTTATACTTTGACATCTTAAGCAAGCATCTCCAAGGAGGTGTTGACCCAGGATGATTGGGTATAAGCCGAAGTGCCCGAAGATGTTTGAACAACCTACTAAGGATTCACCAGTCCTTGCGAGGAGATGTATACCCAAGGCCTATCGTCGGATTGTTACTCGAAGCCTCTGGCCAGAGCATGACATGTTCAGAGTATGAATCTCTTAGATACATGAGAGTAATTAGAATCCGTAGGACGAGAAAACGTTACTTGGGCTAGGTGTGACGTAGTCAGCCTAGTGGGGACTGACACACATAGACCATGTCCTAAACCAAGTGGGTATAAGATGGAGAAGGGAATGGGGCACGATTCATTATAGCTGCTGAAGGGTTTCAGAATTGTTTCTGAGGTCAACCGTTGATCTTTCGATTAATTGGGGATCATGATGTACTACTAGGTGCCACTCATGATCGTTCTATAATTGGTTAATTATAGATGGCCAACATAAATCGAAAGCCTATTTAGTCACACGCACTACGAGTAATCCGAGGAATTTAAAATGAGTTGAAAATTGGATTTTCCAATCAAGAGAGATTAGGTTTGGTTGAGCCAAACGATAAGTCGAATCTGAATTTTTCAGAGACGCATCGGAAGTGTAAAATGGCTAAGTCTTTTGAAGATTTAATAGATGAATTAATGAGTTTAATTCATTGGGGCGTGGCCTGGATAGGCCGGCCAATGAGGGTCCCCAGCCTCTTTGCTTGGCCGGCCACAACAAAGGGAGGGAATCAAATTGTTTGATTCAATTTATAAAATAAATCAAGTGTGGTTTGTTTTATAAAATTATGGATGATATAAATTTTTTATATAAACCAAGGTTTGGTTTATTTTTCATGGAAATTAAAATGAACCATGGATTGGTTTATTTTATAAAATCAATCATGGATTGATTTACCATGATAAAGAAATTTATATAAAGAAATTTATATAAAATTTATTTTTCATGGAAATTAAAATGAACCATGGATTGGTTTATTTTATTTTATAAAATCAATCATGGATTGATTTACCATGATAAAGAAATTTATACAAAGAAATTTATTTTTCATGAAAATTAAAATGAACCATGGATTGGTTTATTTTATTTTATAAAATCAATCATGGATTGATTTACCATGATAAAGAAATTTATATAAAGAAATTTATATGATAAATTTCTTATGAAAATTTATTCCATAAGAAAAAAGAGACTTGGTTGATTTTTATCATGAATTAAAATATGATTTTAACCATGATATAAAATCAAGACTTGGTATGATGGAATAAGTCATAGAAAATTTATATGATAAATTTCTTATGAAAATTTATTCCATAAGAAAAAAGAGACTTGGCGGTTGAGAGACCACTATATAAAGGACCCAAGGCACGACTTGGAATTCATTCGAAATAATCAAAGTATTCTTGCTTGGGCTCTCTCCCTCTCCTCCCTTCTTTCTCTTTGCCGACCTCTCCCTTCTTCTCCCTTCTTCTTGCCGTGAGCACAAGTAGAAGCACCGAGTCGACGAAGTTCTTCCGTTGGGACGATCTTCCTCTCCGGCCATCATCACCTTGGGATTGGGCGCAAGTCATCTTCCTCCCCCTCGCTGGAATTGTGATTCTGGCCAACCTTAGTGGTGAGTTTTTCCGATGTGATTACTTCTCTCTTGGTTTTTCTTGTCGCGTTCTCGGAGAATCTAGTAGTTCTCGAGAACACGAAACTCGTGACTTTGCGAAGTCATCCCGAAGATACTCGGCGTGGACGCGAATAGAGGCGGAGCTTCCGAGGGACGCTTACGGTTGAATCTCGTCCCTTCCTTCGAGTTACGCGAGGTAATAAGTAAATTAGTTTACGTTCCTGCAAAATTTAAATATATGATCATGTCTACACAAGATAAGGTTGCATGCTTAGATGTGTGGTTAAATAATTTGAGAAATTATTTATGCTAAACCTTCCGCTGCACGTAATTAATTTTAAAATTACGAATCCGCATCCATGTCAACATGCACCCAGTCCCAACAGTGGTATCAGAGCCGGTTAGTGTTCGACATAATCATATAATTGTTTTGCGGAAAACTTTGTAATGATCTCAATTTTGGAAAAAATTTCAATTATGGAAACTTTCCAATTATGGTAAATTTTAGATTTGAGAATTTCAAAGTTTGGAAATTCTCATGAAATTTTGCAAACTTCTGAAATATCCCTATTTCTGAAATTTTATGATAATTGTGAAAACTTTCCATTTTTGGAAACTTTCTATTTTGAAAATTTTTCAATTTTGGAAATACGTAAGTTTTCTTTGTACCAGAAACTTACAATTATTCTGAAAATTTTTTTATTTTTGGAAACTTTCCATTTATGGAAAGCTCGCAATTTTGGGCACTTTCTTTCAAGAAAGTCTAGACAAATTATGGGAATATTAATTGGCATTTAAATTCATAATTGGAAATTAAATTATTTACAAAATTCTTTATTTTGGATTGAGCCTCGGGGAGCCGTCCAATTTAAAGTTAGTTGTTATAATTAAATTTCCTAAATTGAATTTAAATTATCAAATGTTTAATTTGGATTGAGCCTCGAGGAGCCGTCCAAATTATATTATCAATAAATTCTTATTTTGGATTGAGCCTCGGGGAGCCGTCCAAATTAAGTTATTTATTGATATTAATTTTCCATAAATAAAATATGTGATCAAATCTTGGAAATTTTTGAGGTGATTCTCAAATGATAATTTCCTTATTTGATTTATGAGGTGATGCTCTTACATATTATTGTCTCCAAAATTAATTAGAAAAATTGTTTCCTATAGAGTATATTTCCTTAAATAAGATTTTCATGAAAATAATATGTGGTTGAATTACTGTCTCTTAATTTAATAAGATTTGATTTAGAGAAATCAAAGTCTTAAACATATTATTTCCGAAATTGATTATGACAATTTAGGAAATTGTTTCCCAAAACAATTCCTTGAATAAAGTGTGAAATTAGAATTAGGAAATCCGGTTCCTAATTCAATTAATGAGACTTGATAAATTAAGTCACATACATACTTTATTAAGGAAATCATTAGAACATGACATAATTATATGTCATGAATGTGCTTAAAAGAAAAGGATGAGACCCAAAACCCCTTACAAAATATTAAGGCCAACACCTTCCATTAATATGGTTAAAACCAGAGTTTTATTTCTCGTTTGGGTTGATGGACACATCCATGCCCGGCTTGAACCTCGACATGTTCAAACCATGGAATTAGTTTATGATTAATATAGTTGGAGTCAGAGGTCAATCCTTAGTTTTGGTTGTTGGACACATCCAAGCCTGACTAAACGGTTGAATGAGCTCCAACCATAATAAACTATCTGTTGATTAATGGGTCAGCCTTAAGCATGGAGCATCGATTTGTTGTGCCACAGCCAAGGTCGATGTAAAGAGAGGTGCAGTTGGGTGCTATGTATATTGTTGTATACTTGTTAATGAGTTAACAACCCAATGATTTATGCAAACATTCAATTGGTTGATAGCATAATGTGATAGTTACATATATGTAATATGTAATCGGTATAATTACCTACCTTCATAGCTAAGAATAACTTGATGGCCCCAGCCATGGTTGTTCTTATCTATGGATGGATATCAACCTATTTGGAGATGTTCCTACGATCTCCCGAATTGATAAAAAGGGTTATTCAATTCGAAAAATAAATAGGATTTAATGAATGTATATTGATGCATTCTTTATCATTCTCATCACATAACCTCAATTTGTATTTCTAGGATAATCACTTGATCATGTCTTCTCTGAATTTGCGTTCCATTTTGGACACCAATAAGTTAACTAAGGACAAAAGGATTGAAAAAGCACCAAAATGCACTTGCCATCATTGTGGCAAGGAGGGCCACTGGCGAAGAAACTGCAAGGTTTATCTTGAGTCCTTGAAGAAGAAGGCATCCAATGCCCCATCCTCTTCAGGCATCTTCGTTATTGAATGTCACTCTATTTCCTCGTACACCTGGGTACTTGATACTGGGTGTAGCTCACATATGTGTAATGACATACAGGGGCTAAGGAATAGAAGAAGACTCGTCAAGGGAGAAGCGAATTTGCAAGTTGGAAATGGAGCAAAGATTGCTGCTATTGCCATCGGAACATATTTGCTAAAGCTCCCTACTGGACTTGTCTTAGAATTGGATAATTGTTATTTTGTTCCTTCGTTAATAAAGAACATTGTATCTATTTCATGCTTGAATGAAAAGGGTTACCATTTAACTTTTAGTAACAATTGCCGTTACATAACTTTAAATGGTGTTCTTTATGGGACCGAAACTTTATGCAATGGTATCTACACATTAGATTTATCCGGTGACATTTTCAATATCGAAGTTAGCAACAAACGTGCTCGAATAGATAATCAAATAGACTCCTATATGTAGCATTGTCGTCTTGGCCATATAAGCAAGAAACGCATGACCAAATTACACCGATGTGGAATTCTGGAATCATTTGAACCTGGTTCATTTGATACATGCGAATCATGCCTAAAAGGCAAGATGGCCAAATTACCCTTTTTCGGAAAAGGTAAACCAGTGGGAGAATTGCTTGGTCTAATACATACTGATGTATGTGGACCAATATCAACTCTTGCACAAGGAGGCTATAGCTACTTCATTACCTTTATCGATGATCACTCACGATTCGGGTATGTGTTCTTAATGAAACACAAATCTGAAGCTTTTGATAAATTCAAAGAGTTCAGAAGTGAAGTAGAGAAACAGCTTGACAAAAGTATTAAGATACTTCAATCCGATCGGGGTGGTAAATACTTAAGTCATGAGTTTCAAGATTATCTTAGGGACAATTGGATATTGTCTCAATGGACTCCGCCATATACACCACAGCATAATGGTGTATCTGAGAGGCGTAACCGAACCTTGATTGACATGGTTAGATCTATGATGAATCATGCAACTCTTCCAAAATCCTTTTGGGGCTATGCGCTTAAGACAGCTGTTTACTTGCTAAACAGAGTCCCGACCAAGGTAGTCTCTACTACTCCATATGAGACGTGGAATAGTAAGAAACCTCATTTATCTCACCTAAAGATATGGGGTTGTCCTGCTTATGTAAAGCGGACTATATCAGACAAATTGGATGCTAAGTCTGATAAATGTCTATTTATTGGATACCCTAAGGAAACGAAGGGTTACCAATTCTATCATCCCTTGGAACAAAAGGTGTTTGTTTCAAGGCATGCTGTATTTCTAGAAAAAGAATTTCTTTTACAAGAAAACAGTGGGAGTAGCATTGAACTTGAAGAAGTTCAAGAAACTCCAATAGACATTACAGAGACACCTAGTCTAGACCCACAACCGATAACTCATAATGATGAGCTATCAGTTGAACCTAAAACAACACCACTTCTTCGTAGGTCTGATAGGACACGCAATATTCCAGAGAGATACGGATTTCTCATAAGTGAATCGAACAACGTGTTACTCATTAACAATGACGAACCTATCAATTATGAAGATGTTCTGAAAATTCAGAAAGGGATAAATGGCTTGAAGCCAAGAAGTCGGAAATGGATTCCATGTACAAAAATCAAGTATGGGACTTGGTTAACCCACCTGAAGGGATTAAGCCCATAGGGTGCAAGTGGGTTTTCAAGAAGAAAACTGACATGGAAGGTAATGTTGTTACCTTTAAGGCTAGATTAGTGGCAAAAGGATATCGTCAGAAACAAGGAATTGATTATGACGAAACCTATTCGCCAGTAGCTATGCTTAAATCCATTCGGATGCTCCTGGCCATAGCAGCTCATTATGATTATGAGATATGGCAAATGGATGTGAAAATAACTTTCCTTAATGGAAACCTGCTTGAGGATGTATACATGATACAACCTGAAGGTTTCACAATGGTTGATAAAACCAAAGTATGCAAGCTTCTACGATCCATATATGGACTAAAGCAAGCATCCAGGAGCTGGAACATCCGTTTTGATGAGACAATCAAAGAGTTTGATTTCTCACAAAATCCTGACGAACCTTGTGTGTACAAGAAGGTTAGTGGGAGTGCAGTCGTATTCCTAATGTTATATGTCGATGACATATTACTTATAGGAAACGATATATCAGTCTTACAGTCAGTTAAAATTTGGTTGTCCAAAACTTTCTCCATGAAAGACCTGGGAGAAGCAACCTATATCCTTGGGATTAGAATCTATAGAGATAGATCAAAACGATTGCTTGGTCATTTGCAGTCTACATATATAGACCGAGTGCTAAAAGGGTTTAGCATGTCGGAATCCAAGAAAGGTTACCTTCTCATCAAGCATGGGATCAACCTTTCGAAGTCTATGTGTCCGCGCACAGAAGACGAGAGGATTTGCATGAATAAGATTCCTTATGCATCTGCGATAGGATCTATCATGTATGCTATGTTATATACTAGGCCCGATGTATCGTATGCTCTGAGCGTCACGACCAGATACCAGTCTGATCCAGGAATGGATCATTGGGCTGGTGTCAAGACAATCCTCAAGTACTTAAGAAGAACTAAGGATGTGTTCCTAATATATGGAGAAGGTGATATGGTAATACGTGGGTATACAAATGCCAGTTTCCAGACAGATAAGGATGACTCCAAATCTCAGTCTGGATACGTATTTATTTTGAATGGAGACGTAATAAGTTGGAAGAGTTCCAAGCAAGACACCGTAGCGGATTCTACCATGGAAGGGGAATATATTGCAGCTTCGGAAGCAGCAATGGAAGCAGTCTGGATCAAGAAGTTCGTCTCAGAACTTGGTGTGGTTCCAACCATTGATGAAGCAATACCGGTTTATTGTGACAACAATGGAGCTATTGCACAAGCAAAGGAACCAAGGTCTCATCAGCGATCCAAACATGTGCTTCGCCGCTATCATCTGATCAGAGAGATTATAAGTAGGAATGATATACAAATTGAGAAAATTCCCACTGAAAGGAATTTAGCGGATCCTTTAACTAAGGCCTTGCCTCAAAGCAAGTTTGAGGGTCATGTTAGAGCCTGTGGTATTGGATACCGTAGCGATTGGCATTAGGCCAAGTGGGAGTTTGTTAGTGATATGAGAAAAGTGTCCTAAGGCAATCGCCTTATGATTGTAATCATTTATTTTAATAAATGAATATTCACTATTTGAGTATACATGTTTATGTATTTGATTGAGATCTTAAACTCATTTACTGAATGTCCGCAATACAATTCACAGCATGAGAGAATTTGTGATGAATTCACAACTAGTGATTATCTCTACATGTGCAATTGTGAAGTATTGAAATTGTCCCTAGTCGATGAATTGATAAAAACGGACACTATCAATTCTGTTGAGACTAGCATGGGTTATTCTCTAATCAGCTGATTCTCACTGGCTGGTGACATTGGGATGTCCGGAGATAAACATGAATGCTAGTTAAGGGAACTAGTTCATTGGAGTGACTGGCTGTAAAACTTCATATGGTAGTCTACATATAGATATGTCAGTGAAGTTCTTACTGCAGCTTAAGTGCGATGTTCCTTTGACTTGCGGTGTTCAAGTCATCTTGGTCATGGAGACTTATACTTTGACATCTTAAGCAAGCATCTCCAAGGAGGTGTGTACCCAGGATGATTGGGTATAACCTACAAAGGATTCACCACTCCTTGCGAGGAGATGTATACCCAAGGCCTATCGTCGGATTGTTACTCGAAGCCTCTGGCCAGAGCATGACATGTTCAGAGTATGAATCTCTTAGATACATGAGAGTAATTAGAATCCGTAGGACGAGAAAACGTTACTTGGGCTAGGTGTGACGTAGTCAGCCTAGTGGGGACTGACACACATAGACCATGTCCTAAACCAAGTGGGTATAAGATGGTGAAGGGAATGGGGCACGATTCATTATAGCTGCTGAAGGGTTTCAGAATTGTTTCTGAGGTCAACCGTTGATCTTTCGATTAATTGGGGATCATGATGTACTACTAGGTGCCACTCATGATCGTTCTATAATTGGTTAATTATAGACGGCCAACATAAATCGAAAGCCTATTTAGTCACACGCACTACGAGTAATCCGAGGGATTTAAAACGAGTTGAAAATTAGATTTTCCAATCAAGAGAGATTAGGTTTGGTTGAGCCAAACGATAAGTCGAATCTGAATTTTTCAGAGACGCATCGGAAGCGTAAAATGGCTAAGTCTTTTGAAGACTTAATAGATGAATTAAATGAGTTTAATTCATTGGGGCGTGGCCTGGATAGGCCGGCCAAAGAGGGTCCCCACCCTCTTTGCTTGGCCGGCCACAACAAAGGGAGGGAACCAAATTGTTTGGTTCAATTTATAAAATAAATCAAGTGTGGTTTGTTTTATAAAATTATGGATGATATAAATTTTTTATATAAACCAAGGTTTGGTTTATTTTTCATGGAAATTAAAATGAACCATGGATTGGTTTATTTTATAAAATCAATCATGGATTGATTTACCATGATAAAGAAATTTATATAAAGAAATTTATATAAAATTTATTTTTCATGGAAATTAAAATGAACCATGGATTGGTTTATTTTATTTTATAAAATCAATCATGGATTGATTTACCATGATAAAGAAATTTATATAAAGAAATTTATTTTTTCATGGAAATTAAAATGAACCATGGATTGGTTTATTTTATTTTATAAAATCAATCATGGATTGATTTACCATGATAAAGAAATTTATATAAAAAATTTATATGATAAATTTCTTATGAAAATTTATTCCATAAGAAAAAAGAGACTTGGTTGATTTTTATCATGAATTAAAATATGATTTTAACCATGATATAAAATCAAGACTTGGCATGATGGAATAAGTCATAGAAAATTTATATGATAAATTTCTTATGAAAATTTATTCCATAAGAAAAAAGAGACTTGGCGGTTGAGAGACCACTATATAAAGGACCCAAGGCAAGGCTTGGAATTCATTCGAAATAATCAAAGTATTCTTGCTTGGGCTCTCTCCCTCTCCTCCCTTCTTTCTCTTGGCCGGCCTCTCCCTTCTTCTCCCTTCTTCTTGCCGTGAGCACAAGGAGAAGCATCGAGTCGATGAAGTTCTTCCGTTGGGACGATCTTCCTCTCCGGCCATCATCACCTTGGGATTGGGCGCAAGTCATCTTCCTCCCCCTCGCCGGAATTGTGATTCCGGCCAACCTTGGTGGTGAGTTTTTCCGATGTGATTACTTCTCTCTTGGTTTTTCTTGTCGCGTTCTCGGAGAATCTAGTAGTTCTCGAGAACACGAAACTCGTGACTTTGCGAAGTCATCCTGAAGATACTCGGCGTGGGCGCGAATAGAGGCGGAGCTTCCGAGGGACGCTTACGGTTGAATCTCGTCCCTTCCTTCGAGTTACGCGAGGTAATAAGTAAATTAGTTTACGTTCTGCAAAATTTAAATATATGATCATGTCTACACAAGATAAGGTTGCATGCTTAGATGTGTGGTTAAATAATTTGAGAAATTATTTATGCTAAACCTTCTGCTGCACGTAATTAATTTTAAAATTGCGAATCCGCATCCATGTCAACATGCACCCGGTCCCAACATAAACTTCTTCTTTAATAAATCCATTTAGAAAGGCTGACTTTACATCCATTTGGTATAGCTTAAATCCTTTATGGGATCCAAAGGCTAGTAACATCCTAATGGACTCAAGTCTAGCTACTGGGGCATATGTTTCATCGTAATCTAATCCTTCTACTTGGCTGAATCCCTTCGCTACTAAGCAGGCTTTATTTCTTACTATTTCTCCTTGATCATTTAGCTTATTCCTAAAAACCCACTTAGTGTCAATGATGGATTTGCCTTCAGGTTTATGCACTAGTTCCCAGACTTGGTTTCTCTCAAATTGGGCTAATTCTTCTTGCATAGCTATGATCCAATCAGGATCAGGTAGGACTTCATCTATAGTCTTAGGTTCTATTTTTGAAATCATTGCTATTTGACTAAGGTTTCTATAGGAGGATCTAGTTCTGACTCCTAGAGTTGGATCACCCACAATTTGATCGGATGGGTGACTGAGTCTGGGTTTCTTAGTTTTTCTAGAACTTGGTTCAGCCTCAGGTCCGGCTGGTCGATTTGGTTCACTATTTGATTCAACTCTTTGAGCTGGTTCAATTATTGGTTCGACACTTTGTTCATTTGACTCACTAGTTGGTTCAATAGTTAGTTCATTTATGGGTTCAATTAGGGATTCACCAATTTGTTGATTATCTTCTTGATCAGTGTTTGATGAAGTTAGATTTGGATTTGAGTTAATTTCTTCATCAAATATTAGGTTGGTTGTTTCTTCGATTTTCTTGGTTTGGTTGTTGTAAACCCTATAGGCTCTACTTGTTGTTGAATATCCTAAGAAGATGCTTGGGGTTGACTTGGACTGGAATTTTCCTAAGTAGTCTTTGGTGTTTAGGATATAGACTTTGCATCCAAAGACCCTTAGGTAGTGTAGATTTGGAAGTCTATAGTAATATAGTTCATAGGGTGTTTTGTTGTGTCACTTGTTAATCAGGACCCTATTTTGGATGTAGCAAGCCGTACTAATTGCTTCTGCCCAATATTGGTTGGCTAAGTTAAATTCATTGAGCATAGCCCTAGCGGCTTCCTATAGAGTTCTATTTTTTCTTTTGACTATCCCATTCTGTTGGGGGGTTCTAGGACACGAAAATTCATGTATGTATCCATTTATCTTACAGAATTCCTTGAACCGTTGTTTTTCAAATTCTCTCCCGTGGTAACTCCTAAGTCTTTTGATTTTAGTATCGTTTTGATTTTCAATTAGCTTATATAATTCATTAAAAAGGTTTAGGGTTTCATCTTTGGTCTTTAGAAACCTAACCCAGGTAAACCTTGAGTAATCATCAACTATTACTAAGCAGTACCGGTTTCCGCTTAGTGACTTGGCTCCATGTGAATCAAATAGGTCAAGGTGCAGGAGCTCAAGTGTGGTTTGAGTTAGATCAGATTGAATTAGTTTGTGATTAGATCTGGTTTGTTTACCTTGATTGCATGATTCATATATTAAGTTTTCATGGTTTTTAATTTTGGGAATACCTTTAATTAGGCCAAGTTGGGTGTTTTTTGAGATAATTCTTAGGTTTGTATGACCTAGTCTCCTATGCCAGAGATTTGATTGTTCTAACTGAGTTAACATGCATTTGGGTACTAAGGGAAGGTTTATAGTGTAAACATTATTTTTCCTAGTGCCCTTAAGCATAATTTCTGAGTCTTGTATGTTTCTAATCAGGCAGTTAGAATTATTGAAGGTGACTATATACCCAGAATCACATAACTGACTTATGCTAAGCAAGTTAAAATTGAAGTTTTCAACCAAAAGAACTTTCTTAATAACAAAGTCAGATTTAAGTTCAATATTACCTGACCCAATTACTTTTAGTGTAGCATTGTTGCCAAATGCCACTGAGCCTAGGTTCTTGAACTTGAGTTTGGTGAATTTCAATTTATCTCCAGTCATGTGTCTGGAGCAGCCGCTATCCAACATCCATTGGTCCAAATCTTTATGTTCCTACACATAAAGAGTTTTGTTGATTTGGATCCAATTAGAGTCAGGAATAGCTTAAATTGATTTTCACTGCCTAGTCTGTCTCACCCAAATCTAGGGTTTTCAATCACGTTAGCCTTACAGGTTTTGTGAGACAGGTTTTGATAAGAAAAATTATTTTGAAAAATTATTTTGAAAACCTTAAATTAATTTTTGAAAACAATTAAATTTATTTTGAAAAGAAATGTTTGAATCTACACCTAACTGATAATTTGTGTTAGATTTGAATTTGACAAATAATAATTTGAATTTGAATTTTAAAAATTGGCTTCCAGGTCTTGGCGAGGCACTAGGCCTTCTTTGGCCGTAGCCTTATTGGATCATCAACCCTTTCCTTGACAAAGCCTTTTAATGAAATTTCATTTTCAAAATTAATCTTTGAAAAATTCTGGTCTAACTA
>JAGFNQ010007180.1:0-48036 GCA_024364735.1 Boesenbergia rotunda | reverse complement strand
CCTCAACATGTTCAAATCATGGAATTAGTTTATGATTAATATAGTTGGAGTCAGAGGTCAATCCTTAGTTTTGGTTGTTGGACACATCCAAGCCTGACTAAACGGTTGAATGAGCTCCAACCATATTAAAACTATTTCTTGATTAATGGGTCAGCCTTAAGCTTGGAGCATCGATTTGTTGTGCCACAGCCAAGGTCGATGTAAAGAGAGGTGCAGTTGGGTGCTATGTATAATGTTGCATACTTGTTAATGAGTTAACAACTCAATGATTTATGCAAACATTCAATTAGTTGATAGCATAAAGTGATAGTTACATATATGTGATATGTAATCGATATAATTACCTACCTTCATAGCTAAGAATAACTTGATGGCCACAGCCATGGTTGTTCTTATCTATGGTTGGATATCAACCTATTTGGAGATGTTCCTACGATCTCCCGAATTGATAAAAAGGGTTATTCAATTAGAAAAATAAATAGGATTTAATTAATGTATGTTGATGCATTCTTTATCATTCTTCTCACATAAGCTCAATTTGTATTTCTAGGATAATCACTCGGTCATGTCTTCTCTGAATTTGCGTTCCATTTTGGACACCAATAAACTGACTGGGCCAAACCTCATGGACTGGCTTCGAAACCTGAGGATAGTCCTCAAGGCAGAGAAGCTTGCTTATGTCCTTGAAGATCAACTTCCCAACCGTCCTCCAGAAAATGCAACTCCAGACCAGTTAGTGGCCTATCAGAAACATGTGATCGATTCTGAACTTGCGAGTTGCATCATGCTAGCCGCTATGGTACCTGAGCTGCAAAAGCAGCATGAGCATATGGATGCTTATACCATCATCTTCCATCTTCATGAGTTATTTGAAGAGCAGGCGAGATCCGAAAGGTTCGAGGTCTCCAAACTCCTCTTCACCTCTAAGATGCAGGAAGACACTTCTGTCTCACAGTTTGTGTTGAAGATGTTGGGGTACATTGAGCGACTGGGCACACTCGGTTTTGCAATGGATCATGAACTATGTATTGACTTAATTCTGTATTGTTTGCCCAAAAGTTATTCACAATTTGTGATGAACTATCGGATGAACAAGCTGGAGACTACCATTCCTGAGTTGCTCAACCTGTTGAAGACTATAGAGCCTTCTATGAAGCAGGATCAGAAGACGGTACTGTTAGTTGGTTCCTCGAAGAATGGTTCTAAGAGGAAGGCCAAAGAACAGAATAAGGGAAAGAAGAAAAAGGCCAAAAAGACTGAAAAGACACCAAAAGGCACTTGTCATCACTGTGGCAAGGAGGGTCACTGGCGAAGAAACTGCAAGGTTTATCTTGAGTCCTTGAAGAAGAAGGCATCCGATGTCCCATCCTCTTCAGGTATCTTCGTTATTGAATGTCACTCTATTTCCTCAACCACCTGGGTACTTGATACTGGGTGTAGCTCACATATATGTAATGACATACAGGGGCTACAGAATAGAAGAAGACTCGTCAAGAGAGAAGCGAATTTGTGAGTTAGAAATGGAGCAAAGATTGCTGCTGTTACCATCGGAACATATTTGCTAAAGCTCCCTGCTGGACGTGTCATAGAATTGGATAATTGTTATTTTGTTCCTTCATTAATAAAGAACATTGTATCTATTTCATATTTGAATGAAAAGGGTTATCATTTAACTTTTAGTAACAATTGTTGTTACATAACTTTAAATGGTGTTCTTTATGGGACCGAAACTTTGTGCAATGGTATCTACACGTTAGATTTATCCGGTGACATTTTCAATATCGAAGTTAACAACAAACGTGCTCGAATAGATAATCAAATAGACTCCTATACATGGCATTGTCGTCTTGGCCATGTAAGTAAGAAATGCATGACCAAATACACCGATGTGGAATTCTGGAATCATTTGAACCCAGTTCATTTGATACATGCGAATCATGCTTAAAAGGCAAGATGGCCAAATTACCCTTTTTTGGAAAAGGTAATCCAGTGGGAGAATTGCTTGGTCTAATATATACTGATGTATGTGGACCAATGTCAACTCTTGCACAAGGAGGCTATAGCTACTTCATTACCTTTATCGATGATCACTCACGATTCGGGTATGTGTTCTTGATGAAACAAAAATCTGAAGCTTTTGAGAAATTCAAAGAGTTCAGAAATGAAGTAGAGAAATAGCTTGACAAAAGTATTAAGATACTTCGATCCGATCGGGGTGGTGAATACTTAAGTCAAGAGTTTTAAGATTATCTTAGGGACAATGGGATATTGTCTCAATGGACTCCGCCATATACACCACAGCATAATGGTGTATCTGAGAGGCGTAACCGAACCTTGATGGACATGGTTAGATCCATGATGAATCATGCAACTCTTCCAAAATCCTTTTGGGGCTATGCACTTAAGACAGCTATTTACTTGCTAAACAGAGTCCCGACCAAGGTAGTCTCTACTACTCCATATAAGACATGGAATAGTAAGAAACCTCACTTAACTCTCCTTAAGATATGGGGTTGTCCTGCTTATATGAAGTGGACTGTATCAGATAAATTGGATGCTAAGTCTGATAAATGTCTATTTATTGGATGCCCTAAGGAAACAAAGGGTTACCAATTCTATCATCCCTTGGAACAAAAGGTGTTTGTTTCAAGGCATGCTGTATTTCTGGAAAAAGAATTTCTTTTACAAGAAAACAGTGGGAGTGGCATTGAACTTGATGAAGTTCAAGAAACTCCAATAGACATTACAGAGACACCTAGTCTAGACCCACAACCAATAACTCATAATGATGAGCTATCAGTTGAACCTAAAACAACACCACCTCTTCGTAGGTCTGATAGGACACGCAATATTCCAGAGAGATACGGATTTCTCATAAGTGAATCGAATGACGTGTTACTCATAAGCGATGACGAACCTATCAGTTATGAAGATGTTCTGAAAAGTTCAGAAAGGGACAAATGGCTTGAAGCCATGAAGTCGGAAATGGATTCCATGTACGAAAACCAAGTATGGGACTTGGTTAACCCACCTGAAGGGATTAAGCCCATAGGGTGCAAGTGGGTTTTCAAGAAGAAAACCGACATGGAAGGAAATGTTGTTACCTTTAAGGCTAGATTGGTGGCAAAAGGATATCGTCAGAAACACGGAATTGATTATAACGAAACCTATTCGCCAGTAGCTATGCTTAAATCCATTAGGATGCTCCTAGCCATAGCAGCTCATTATGATTATGAGATATGGCAAATGGATGTGAAAACAGCTTTCCTTAATCGAAACCTACTTGAGGATGTATACATGATACAACCTGAAGGTTTCACATCGGTTGATAAAACCAAAATATGCAAGCTTCGACGATCCATATATGGACTGAAGCAAGCATCCAGGAGCTGGAACATCCATTTTGATGAGACAATCAAAGAGTTTGATTTCTCACAAAATCCTGACGAACCTTGTGTGTACAAGAAGGTTAGTGGGAGTGCAGTCGTATTCCTAGTATTATATGTCGATGACATATTACTTATAGGAAATGATATATCAGTCTTACAGTCGGTTAAAATTTGGTTGTCCAAAACTTTCTCCATGAAAGACCTGGGAGAAGCAACCTATATCCTTGGGATTAGAATCTATAGAGATAGATCAAAACGGTTGCTTGGTCTTTCGCAGTCTACATATATAGACTGAGTGCTAAAAAGGTTTAGCATGTCGGAATCCAAGAAAGGTTACCTTCCCATCAGGCATGGGATTAACCTTTCGAAGTCTATGTGTTCGCGCACAAAAGACGAGAGGATTTGCATGAATAAGATTCCTTATGCATCTGCGATAGGATCTATCATGTATGCTATGTTATGTACTAGGCCCGATGTATTGTATGCTCTGTGCGTCACAAGCAAATACCAGTCTGATCCAGGAATGGATCATTGGGCGGCTGTCAAGACAATCCTTAAGTACTTAAGAAGAACTAAGGATGTGTTCCTAATATATGGAGAAGGAGATATGGTAATACATGGGTATACAGATGCCAGTTTCCAAACATATAAGGATGACTCCAAATCTCAGTCTGGATACGTATTTACTTTGAATGGAGGCAAAATAAGTTGGAAGAGTTCCAAACAAGACACCGTAGCGGATTCTACCACGGAAGCAGTCTGGATCTAGAAGTTTGTCTCAAAACTTGGTGAGGTTCCAACCATTGATGAAGCAATACCAGTTTATTACGACAACAATGGAGCTATTGCATAAGCAAAGGAACCAAGGTCTCATCAGCGATCCAAACACGTGCTTCGCCGCTATCATCTGATCAGAGAGATTATAAGTAGGAATGATATACAAATTGAGAAAATTCCCACTGAAAGGAATTTAGCGGATCCTTTAATTAAAGCCTTGCCTCAAAGCAAGTTTGAGGGTCATGTTAGAGCCTGTGGTATTGGATACCGTAGCGATAGGCATTAGGCCAAGTGGGAGTTTGTTAGTAATATGAGAGTAGTGTCCTAAGGCAATCGCCTTATAATTGTAATCATTTACTTTAATAAATGAATATTCACTATTTGAGTATACATGTTCGTGTATTTGATTGAGATCTTAAACTCATTTACTGAATGTCTGCAATACAATTCACAGCATGAGAGAATTTGTGATGAATTCACAACTAGTGATTATCTCTACATGTGCAATTGTGAAGTATTGAAATTGTCCCTAGTCGATGAATTGATAAATACGGACACTATCAATTCTATTGAGACTAGCATGGGTTATTCTCTAATCAGCTGATTCTCACTGGCTGGTGACATTGGAATGTCCGGAGATAAACATGAATGCTAGTTAAGGGAACTAGTTCATTGGAGTGACTAGCTGTAAAATTTCATATGGTAATCTACATATAGATATGTCGATGAAGTTCTTACTGCAGCTTAAGTGCGATGTTCCTTTGACTTGCGGTGTTCAAGTCATCTTGGTCATGAAGACTTATACTTTGACATCTTAAGCAAGCATCTCCAAGGAGGTGTGGACCCAGGATGATTGGGTATAAGCCGAAGTGCCCGAACATGTTTGAACAGCCTACAAAGGATTCACCACTCCTTGCGAGGAGATGTATACCCAAGGCCTATCGTCGGATTGTTACTCGAAGCCTCTAGCCAGAGCATCACATGTTCCGAGTATGAATCTCTCAGAAACATGAGAGTAATTAGAATCCGTTGGACGAGAAAGACATTACTTGGGATAGGTGTGACGTAGTCAGCCTAGTGGGGACTGACACACATAGACCGTGTCCTGAACCAAGTGGGTATAAGATGGTGAAGGGCATGGGGCACGATTCATTAGAGGTGCTGAAGGGTTTCAGAATTAATTCTGAGGTCAACCGTTGATCTTTCGATTAATTGGGGATCATGATGTACTACTAGGTGCCACTCATGATCGTTCTATAATTGGTTAATTATAGACGACCAACATAAATCGAAAGCCTATTTAGTCACACGCACTACGAGTAATCCGAGGGATTTAAAACGAGTTGAAAATTGGATTTTCCGATCAAGAGAGATAAGTCGAATCTGAATTTTCAGAGACGCATCGGAAGCATAAAATGGCTATGCCTTTTGAAGACTTAATGGACGAATTAAATGAGTTTAATTCGTGAGGAATAGGCTTTGGTTTGGTCGGCCAAAGAGGGTCCCCACCCTCTTTGGTTTGGCCGGCCACAATAAAAACAGGTGAACCAAGTTTTTTGTTTAAATTATAAAATAAATCGAGCGTGATTTGTTTTATAAAATTATGGATAAAGAAATTTATATAAAGAAATTTATAGAAATTTATTCTTTTTATGGAAATCAAAATGAACTATGGATTGGTTTATTTTATTTTATAAAATCAATTTGAATTGATTTTTCCATGATAAGAAAAATTTATATAACAAATTTCTTGTAAGATTTTTTCCATAATAAAAGGGGAGACATGGTTGTTTTTATTATAAATTAAATTATAATAAAACTTGGCATAACGGAATAATTCATAGATAAATTTATAAGATAAATTTCTTATGAAAAATTTATTCCGTTAAAAATGAGACTTGGCGATAAAGAGGCTACTATATAAAGGTGCATAGGCAAGGCTTAGAATTAATTCAAGTGATCAAGGATTCTTGCCTAGCCTCTTTTCCTCTCCTTCTCTCCCTCTCCCTCCTCAAGTGGGCGCCGGCCCTAGAAGGGCTTCTTGTTGCCGTGAGCCACCTCCACCATGAACAAGCCGAAGAAGAAGAAGAAGCGGATCACGACTCCTTCCTTCCTCCCGGAATATGGATTCCGTTCTTCGTTTGGTGGTTGGCTTTCATCTCTCTCTCTTGATATTCTTGTCGTGCCTTTGGAGAATCTAGTAGTTCTTGTCGGCACGAAACTCGTGGCTTTGCGAAGTCATCCCGAAGAGAACTCGGCGTGGACACGAATAGAGGCGGAGCTTCCAAGGGACGCTACGGTTGGATCTCGTCCCTTACTTCAAGTTACGCGAGGTATCAAGTAAATTAGTTTACTTTTTGCAAAATTTCAATTTATGATCATGTCTACACAATATAAGATTGCATGCTAGATATGTGGTTAAAATAATTTGAGAAATTATTTATGCTAAATCTTCCGCTGCACGTAATTAAATTTTAAAATTACGAACCCGTATCCATGTCAACATGCACCCGGTCCCAACATCACTGACTTAAGTATATTGTTAAACATTGAAACACTTAGAGGAGGACATCACTGATGCAACTTGCACCAGCAATCTCCCCCTTTTTGATGTTTGACAATATCTTAAGTTAGATTAACTGAAAGGGCTAAATTACTATCCTTGGGATCAAAAGAAAATAAAAAATTGATCTAAGTTTTGAAAATATATTTTGATCTTTGGGAGAAAAGTATTTCTAACATAAGCTTACTCTCCTCTTTTTGAAGAAAGACATTTTGATTTTCATTTATCCTTGGAAAAAAATGAAAATTTTCTAACTTTAGCTCACTCTCCCCCTTTGTCATACATCAAAAATCACCAAAACACTTGTACCAACAATGAAAACATTTTTTTCATTTGAATGTACTTAGTATAAATCGTTGAAAGCATAGGAAAGGGCTAAATAATTACACCAAAACATTACACTTTGAAAAGTATTGTGCAAAAGTTAATTTTGTACTTTCAGAAGACTTAGAAAATTTAAAAATATTTCAATTGAGAAAGATTTTCAAAACATATTTTGAATATTTTGAAAAATACAAGTATTGTTGAAAAATATATTGAGCTTTTGAGAAATTCAAGTACTTTTAAAAAAAATATATTGAGCTCTTGAAAAGTGCAAGTACTTTAGAAAAATATATTGAGCTCTTGAAAAGTGCAAGTACTTTAGAAAAATATATTGAGTTCTTTGGAAAATGCATTTTTAAAGGATATTTGAAAACATAATATTGTACTTGACTTGGTTTCTTTTCCAGTCTGATACACTCCTAGGAAACCTTGTTAACTATAAGGACATTTCCCTATGTGTCCTAGAAATTCTTCAAACTCAAGTAAATATTATTTTCCAACAAAAATTGAAAGTGATAGTATTATATTTTCATAAAAGATGACAGTATTTAAACAAACTTCCTTATGTTTTTAGAAGGATTTAAACACTACAGTACATGAAAACATATTATTTTGAAATGTTTAATAATGCTTTCAGTTTGACCTCCCCCAAAACTTGACCCAATCCTAGGAAACTTGTTGACCACAGTGTTATTCCTCTAAGTCATTAGGATTTGGTTTTAGCCCAAAAAAATTATCTAATTTAAAAAAATAGTTTTAAAAATTTGACACATCCTAGGAGTCCATGTAGATCATGAGGTAAACCTCCTCTGTGTCTTTAGGGTTTATCAAAATCAAAATAATAGCTTTGAATGACAATATGGTAATTTTTAAGAAGATAAGTTTTTAGAAAACTCAATTTGGAATATGAATAACTTTTAAAGCATGAGCTTTTTTGAAAACATAAGTGATAGTAATTAAGGCACAGTTTTGAAAGACGTTTTTAAAAGATAGTGATTTTTAAGGCACAATTTTTGAAAGAAAAAAGATTTAAAAGAATAAAACACTCCCCTTGTACCATTTGACTCTATCTAAGTGCTTAGGGGACTTTAGTGTTGACCTAAGATGCTTGTGTCTAATTGTGTAGGTCAAACAATTTTTCAAAAGAATATAATTTTTGAAAATCTATCATATATAATCAATCAAACCGGCATGAATTCCATAAAAATATTATTATGTTGAAGCAGTATTTTGAAAATATATTTTTAGAAAAATACTCTAATAATTTTGAAAAATAATTTTTAAAAATATTTTTCAATTTATTAGTCTTTAACATCTCACCCATTCTAGATATCTCAATACAGCACGCATGGTTGCCTTATGGGTGCATTGTGAGATGCTTGAATCATTTTTCTTAATTCATTGTTAAATCTAAGACTTAATTGAAACTAGTGTTAGATTCAAATTTATCAAATAGTAAAGTGAATTTGATTTTCGGTAATCAACTTTCAGGTCTTAGCGAGGCACAGAGGCCTTCTTTGGCTGTAGCCTTATTGGTGTAACAACCCTTTCCTTGACAAATCCTTTATCAAAAATTCATTTTCACATTACTTCTTGAAAAATTTTGGTCTAACTAGCATAGGTTTTGGATCGGTAGCTTCGGCTAGTTCCACCAGACTAAACAGACCAAGTAGAATATACTTGACCTTATTAGAAGGGCTTCTCTAACGTACTATCATCTCACCTCCACCTAATACTAGGTTGTTCAAGTTTCAACTATTCTTTTTCCTATAACCGTTCTAAGTCATGCGTAATTTTAAATATGAATGATATGACATATATTCAGAAACATAGCAGATCCATGTACATGGCATTAATGCATAATTCAAATAGGTCAAGGCATTTAATTAACTTTCTAATGATGTATCAAATTCTCGATTTGATACATGTCGTGTGAACCCGTGAATATGCCAACCCACTTTGACATATTCAATATTTTTAATTTAATTGTTGCGGTTTGGGTAAGGTTTTATTTAATTTGAGAGTTAGTTATTTAAGAGTTAGAGTTAAGTTAATTGAAACAAATTTGAAGTTAAATTAATTAATTGAAGTTAAATTAAGAAGGAATTAATTAAAGTTGAATTAATTACAAATTATTAATTAAGAATTATTTAAAGTTAAATTAATTATGAATTATTTAAAGTTGAATTAATTAAGAATTATTTAAAGTTAAATTAATTACGAATTATTTAAAGTTGATTTAATTAAGAATTATTTAAAGTTGAATTAATTAAGAATTATTTAAAGTTAAATTAATTATGAATTATTTAAAGTTAAATTAATTATGAATTATTTAAAGTTGAATTAATTAAGAATTATTTAAAATTGAATTAATTATTTAAAATGATTTAAATTTCAAAATTTTTGGGTTGGATAAAAGTTGTGGATTTAATTTCATCATTTTTAATATTTCGAAAATATCTGATTCCTTTACTATTTCTTCTTTATTTATCTTTTCAAGTTTTTCTAATAATTCTGATTTATTTGAATCTTTGTGAACTTTATTAACTATAGCCTTGATCTCAGATACTTCCTTTTTCTCCTCATTCTCAAAATTACATCATTCAATATCCTCAAAGTAGGCGGAGTAATTTGGGCCTCTAGTTAATGTTTTGTAATAATCTTCAACATTATCTATAATTAAATTATCATCTAAACAAATTTTATCTCTATTATCCTCAAAGTTATCAGAAATATTTTCAATTTTATCCTTACGATTTCTGAAATATCATCTTTGTCCTCAGAAATATTTTCAATATTTTCAAGATTAATCTCACAATTTTTAGAGTCATCAGTAAGATTTTCAAATTTAAATTCAGAGTTATCAGTAAGATTTTCAAATATAAATTCAGTGTTATCAGTAAGATTTTCAAATTTAAATTCAGAGTTATCAGTAAGATTTTCAAATTTAAATTCAAAGTTATCAGTAAGATTTTCAAATTTAAATTCAGTGTTATCAGTATGATTTTCAAATTTAAATTCAAGATTAACATTAAGATTAATTACAGAATTAATTTCAGAATTAATTTTAATATTATCAGAATTAATTTTAAAAATCATTGAATTTACATTCAGGATTAAACAATTAATTTCTGATATTTTAGCAATATCTACATCTTCTAATTGGGTATGCAAAATATTAATCTGACTATGTAGTAAATTTAATTTTTCAGAAAAATTTCTTAACTTATCATATGACAGTGCAGGAAATTAAAAAAATTTAGAATATAAATTTTGCGTACCTTTGCCGGACACTTATTCTTATAGTGCCCATACTTTTCGCATTTGAAGCATTTGATATGACCTTTATCCTTTCGGTCACCGAGCATTGATGCATCCTTTGCTTCTGGTAGTGTAGATCGAGTCTTACGAGTAGGGCACTAATTTTTATAGTGCCCTCTCTCCCTGGACATGAAACATATAATATGTAATTTAAAAACTGACATTAAAAAAAAATTATACCTGATTCACCCCTGGGCTCCCCCTCAACTCCTGGCGTCTTTGCTCCATCGGTGGTTAGTTCTGGTGAAGAGCGGTCTGGCTCTGATACCAATTGTAGGACCGGTGCAGTCGATAGAGGAGGGGTGAATATCGACCAGAAAATCTTTTCAGAAACTTCTCAAACTTTTCGATATTCATTCCAATCAAAGTTAGTAGCACAGCGAAAAATAAAGCAGAAAAATAAAGAATGACACAAATTGCACACGGGATTTTACTTAGTTCCCGACCCCCCGGGTCAGTACATCCAAGGCCTAAGCACGAGAATGCCCGTCCACTAATGGTCTCCTTTCTGAACATTCCGGAGGCGGAGAAACCCATCTTACAATGCAAGAGTTACAAACAAAAGGATAAATAAATTTAAATGCAGAATGTAAACTCAAACCGAACAAACAGATTGAAACTCGACCGATCTGGACCTCCGAAGTGCCGCGTACTTCCTCCTGGAGCCTCCTGGTCATAGAGCTTCATCGTTAGCGCTTTGTCATCACTTGGAAAGCTTAGAATGGTTTCAGAAAGTTCTGTTCTAAGCCTTGGGTTCAAAGACCCTTTTATAGGCTTCATTAGGGCGCCTGTGATCACTGGGGCGCCTCAAAGGACTTGGTCAAAGTTTATCTCTGCGCCGAACTCACCGTAGCAGATAACACTCTTGACCAGGGCACCCTGGACCTCCCAGGCGCCTCATTGAACCCAGTCAAAGCTTATCTCTGCTTCGAACTCGCAGCAGCAGATACAACTTTCAACTAGGGCGCCTGTATCATATGGGGCGCCTGAATGAAAGCCTGGTTTGCCTCCTTTCATTGAGGCGCCCCAGTTGATGGGGGCGCCTGAATGAAAGCCTGCATTGCCTCCATTCATTGAGGTGCCCTACTTGATGGGGGCGCCTAGCATCTTGCCTTCCAGCCGCTTTGTGTGTTGTTTGCCTGCTTTGTCTTCCATTCTAGGTACCTGCAAGATACACAAATACAAAGCAAATACACACACAATCTTAGCCTTAACGAGATGGTTCTGACTTCGGATTTCTGTGAAACCCTAGGTCAAACCGATGCAAGTTCCCACCCTCGGGAATGCACCTTTCACCTACTCCTCTCAGGAGACGGTTGCCACCCAGTCCATTCGGGTGGTCTTTAGCTTAGCCTTCGATACTCTCGGATCTCAAGACGTCCGATCCTCGACCCGTCTCTAGTACTTAGTCATCACTAAGCTAAGTTGCTCAATCCCTCAGACCAAGACTTCGTGCCCAAACCCTAGGTCCAGGACTTAGGTGCCCAACCCTCGGCCAGGACTTCGTGCCCAATTCCTCGAACCAGGTCTTCGGTGCCCAACCCTCGGCCAGGACTTAGTGCCCAATTCCTTGAACCAGGACTTAGTGCCCAGCTTCACTCACCAGGACTTAGTGCCCAGCTTCACTCACCAGGTCTTAGTGCCTAGGTTAACTAGGACTTTTCTTCACATTGTCACTCCTCTCTTGACTCACCCTTCCCTTGTTCAATGTATCACTGACTTAAGTATATTATCAACATTGAAACACATAGAGGAGGATATCACTGATGCAACTTGCACCAACACCTAGGATTGTGTCACACTGGAAAAGAAACCAAGTCAAGAAAATTATTTTGTTTTCAAAACAAAATTTTATTATTTCATTTATGGAAAAATCCCTAAGACACATAGGAATTTTTTTGTGGTCACCAAGATTCCTAGGATTGTTGTCAGACTTAGGGAAGGTCAATTTTTTTTTAACGTTTTCCATATTGTTGGTGCAATTTAAGTACTTAGTTTTTTTAACAATACTTTACAAAACAAGTACTTAGTCTTTTCCCAAAAAAAAAGGGGGAAGAGTTTCGACCTGGGATTCCCCGTCGATCTGTTCTCCCAGTACCTCAATCTCATTGAGGTGAGACATCATTTTTAGGACATGATCCCTTATGGGTGTCCCTTCGACCATAGTGGTCGTCATCAGACTCTTCATCGCGGACTGCCTAGCAAGTCGACCTTGGTGTCCGAAGAGATCTTTGAGGTTCAGCATCATGTCACTAGCAGTGGGCATTGCCTGATGCTGATGTTGCAGCACATTCGACATAGATACCAGAATGTAGCACCGCGCCATCTCATCTGCCTTGACCCACTTCTTGTAACGCTGCTTCAACTCTTCACCTGAGTCCTCTCTATGCCTTTTCGGACATTCCTCAAAGAGTACAAATTTGTACTCTTCAGCAGTGAGGACAATGTCTAGGTTTCTCTTCCAATCTATGTAGTTTGGGCCAGTAAGTTTATTTTCTTTAAGAATTATAGCTAGTGGGTTAAAAGACATTATGAAAAACCTGAGAATCACAACATACACTACTTTAGAAATCGAAAATAAATTGATTTCTCAAAACAAATAATTTTCGATACATTGAGAAATTCGCATGGCACGATGGTGTGGACGTATACGAATCCCTACATTCGTAAGAGGAGGTTTTACCCATCAATCTTACTGTCTTGTCAACCTAATTTTTTGACAAGTAAGATCAATAGTTGGTTCACTTCGGCTCTGCGAAATAATAGCAGTGACTCTGATGGGGAGGATACTATTATTTGCATCTAAGTGTGCACCATTACACGACACTAAGAAAATTGTTTTCGATTATGTGCCTTCCGATAGGGAAGTACACACGCTCTTTAATAATTTTCTATAGTCTTTTCCGACCCAGTGATCCGCAGAACAAGTCCATCCGATGGGGAGGAAGGCACTCAGAGCCAACGCGCAGACTTGTTTGCATCACTCATCGGATTGTAATGGAAGCCGTGGGACCATTAGGGTCCCTCTCCCACATAGTAATTTATTTCGAGGAGTTTTAACTTAGCTCAACCACACAACCAAGCACATAACCAAACATATGAAAAATGCAGAAAATCCTAGATTTTCCAACTTTCATGGCCCTTGGTCTCTGATAACTTTCATTTTGTTGATTAAATTACACCCTCAAATCTATGTTTTGATCCACTATTCATATGCTTAAGTTTGCATTTATATAAGGTTTCATGAATTACCTCCATTTTGCTTAAGATTCAATTCTTTCTATTTAATATGTTTTGGCACTAAAATTTAATATCATTTTGTAGGTTCCAAATGATCATGGACCTGAATCATATTGGGTCAAACTTGGGTCAGAATTGGATCCAGATCAAATGACTCAAGCATCGGGTTAATATGGGTCGTCCATTCAAGAGAACGGTTAGATCTAAGCCATCTTCCAACTTCTGGTCGATCTAAGCTCAAGATAGACTTAATCAAGTTCATGGATCAAGATCTGAAAGTGTGGGCCAGATCAGAGTTAATTCAGCCGTTGGATCGAGCAATAGAAGATCTAGACCGTCCAAGCTAAAGAAGAGAAGATCTGAGCCATCCGCTTCAGATCTGAGTGATCCGAGCAAAGGAGCAGTAGATCAGAGCCCTTGATCAAGATTTGGGACATTTGGGTTCGATCTCACTTGATCCGACCATTGGATGGGATCAAAGTAATCACAGCCGTCCAAATTCAAAGTCAATTGATTAAAACAGAATTCCCTCCGCGCTTCGTCGGTGTCACGAGATCGCATCCCAGTTTTCCAGTTTCTTGTCCGTTCATCTTCTCCGATCGCAGGCGGCCACTCCAGTTTCAGTTTCTCTCCAGATTTTCGAGTAATCAGAGTTGAGTATCCGGGAGGTTGGTTGTCAGATCTGTTGTTGCCATCTCCGGTGAGGGTCTCGCCGAGCTCTGCTTCGCCCAATCGATTTCCGAGCGATCGCTGGTTTCACTGATCGGGATCCATCTGAGTAGTCTGAGGGGTTCTCTGACTTGCGCCGAAGGGTCCTGAGCTAGAGTGCAACCAACTGATCGAGTGGAAGAGCCAATCCAACTCAACCGACTGAAGGAGCTTGAATTGAAGACTTTCGATCTAAGGGGTTCTTGGATCGATTCTTGTGTGATGGCAGGAAGCTAAACTTGGTGACGAATCTGATCTGGAGTCATTAGTTAATAGAGTTCATTTCTGAATTGTTTTTGTTGTCTTGAATTCTGTTCTTAGCTCTGTATCAGTGTGTTTTCAGTTACTGATCGGACTGTCGTCCGATCCAGACTCCACCTGATCGGTCATCAGACAGATCAGGCTTACATCTGATCTGTCAGCAGACCGATCAGGAGATTTTCCAGCACAAACAACACCTATTGTAGATTTCAGCTTGCTTTAATTTCATTTTCCGACTTTAGATGCAATGTTAGTGAATTCCTGCAATTGATACCAGTTTTATATTTCAATTTTGCAACTTCAAATTGTTATATTAAATTCTCCTAGTGGTTAAGCTTCATTCTTGCAAGAACTAGTTTAGCTCTACTAGTTAAGTCAATTCCATTGCAAGTTTTACTTCAATCTTACTTGCAAAACAAACCCCCCCCCCCATTTTATCTCGAAAACCCAAAACATTTGATGACAAATAACCTTCAAGCTTAAGTCGAACATTCACAACTAGTCCTGGAAAAATATGACCTGAGGCTCCTTTCTACATTTCTACTTTGCTAGCAAGGGTTTTCAGTTTTATAAATTCTAAATTTGAGTCTCACATCGTGACATCTATTTTGGGACCATCAGTCTCTAATGCGCCTCCAGTCGTGTCGTCACTTCGTCCGCTCCTCCCTTCCTTCTACACAAGCTACCTTGAGGAATCTCCGAGCCGAAATGACTAGCTAATTATTTACATCATCAATCCTATACTCCACGAAGGAGTGTACATGAAAACTAGATCGAAAGTAAAATAAAAAGCTCGGCTAAATATGTGTCGTATTTAATTACAAAAATTAAATACCTAGCCTCGTCAACCCCGAGGATTAATTAATTACATTAAATTTGCACAACCATTCACACAAGCATTATTTGGCCATGAAGTTGGAATCTCGTGCCTGCAACACAAAGTTAGCCTACGCACATCCACGCATCATCCAGCAAAATAAAATGTATGAAAATGCAAAATTAACCAATCCTAGACACACAAAGCCGGAAACCTCAGCTCTGATACCAATTGTTGGCTATGGCTTGGCGGGTTTCCTAAGCGAATACTTGGTCGATCCGAGAGACCTCTCCATGTCTATGGATTAAAAATTAATCCGAATGGAGACCCGCCTCCCTACGACCGTCTCGTGTCATATCGAATGATCCAAATTACAACTCGGCCAATTACCAAAATCGGCCTTGTAATTTGCTCGACCATTCGACCGAGGAAAAGGCGACGAGTTGATCGCCATCTTTTGTGTTTATGGTCAGGGTCCAATTAGTAAATTATTCACCATGATACAATATCAAAATAATAAACTAACTAACATGAAATGACGAGGTTAACAAACATGACACATGAATAAACATAAGGATAATCAAGGAGCTTGGGGAAGAGATATACCTTCCCGATCACCTCGCGGTCTTCTACCTTATGTCCGTCCCTTCACGAACATCGTGTGGGTGACGATCTACCACGAACTGAGATCACCGAGGCCACCAATTGATCACTTTCATCACAAGCCAACAAAACCCTAAGCTAGGGTTTTCACCGCCGGCCACCCTTCCCTCTCCCTTTGAGTCGTCGGCCAATAAAAGCCACCCAAGCCTCCCTGCCAGCCAGCAGCCCTCGAGAGGAATATGAAGAAGAAGAAGAAGGAGAGAGAGCCCTTCCTTCCCAACTCAACCGGCCGGAAAAACCTCCCCTCCTCAAGCTTGCGACACCGCCGCCCAATCTCCTTGTGCTGCCTCCCACCGGCCGCTGACACCTCTTCCCTCCTCGCTGCCCACTACAAAAGGGAGAGAAGATCTCCCCCTTTGTCTAGTAGAGGCTAGCCACCAAGTGGTTGTGAGGAGAAGAAGAAAAGAAGGAGGGAACACCCTCTTCTTGCCATGACCTAGGAGAGAGAAGGAGATGGTGAGGAAACGAGAGAAGCCTTGAGTTGTTGTGTGATTAATCAAGCCTTAGTATCAAGATCTCCTTGGGTATTTATAGGGCTAAGGTAGGAACAAAAGGAGGAGTGGGATCTTGGCCCACCAATGGATCTAAACCCGATCCATTAATTAAGATTCATTCCACTAAAGAATCTTAATTGAACTTCCTCACCAACCCCCATATTTTCATATGGGTTCCACATATTATCCGTCGTCCATCCCCCCGTGTTTAAGATCTCGAATGTCCGTTAATTAATTTAAATTACTAACAATTCAAATTAATTAACCTCTGGATCCTTGACTAGTACCACTCGACCTTATCATCATGCCGGATCAAATCCACCTATAGGGTTTAGCACGATGAACCTTTTGAGCTCATCAAGGGGACACGGATTCCGTCAATAATCATCGGCACATCATATTATTAATATTATCTCCTAACTTACCGGGCCTATGATCTAACAGAATAGATCGCGCCCATTGGTAAATCAAAGAAATAATAGTTAATAATATATGCCTGTTATTATATCGGGATTAAGGGATCGTACTCCATAATATAATCTTGAGGTCCTATCCAATTATCGAGTCAGTATAAATTGGATAACCTCAGGTTTTGGTCCTGCTCAATATACTCAAAGCACACTAGTGTAATTCTATGGTCAAGATCAACCACACCTAATTACACTACAACCATCCCGATGGGTTGTCCAATTCCATCTCGGTTGTGGGCCTCTATTTATACTAAGCAAGGAACTGATAACATGATCTTCCATGTGACACCACACACCATGTTATCTACAATGCAAAGTAATTGGACTTCATGCATGTACTAATGTAAACAAGCACCTAGTGTAATTGTGATTCTCTTTTCAAAATTAAGATGTTCATATAAAGAAATTAATGTCTTTCAGTATACACATCTTACAGAGGGAACACTAGGCGTCGGTTCGACCTAGGGTTCCATTTTGGAATCCCAAAGTCAGAATCAAGACAGCTCCGGCTGTTAATTGTGCTTAACAATATATTATTTGTCAATTCTTTGTGTTTTGGAACTAACCCTAGTTGTAGGATCAAAGGGTGAAAGTTTCCTGCTCCCAGGCACCTGAATGAGGTCAGGCGCCTGTTTGAACAGGTGCTTGTATTGTACAGGCGCCCCAGTTGAAGGGATAAGCGCTGGCCAAGTTTGCGGATGGAGTTTCGCGCAAGGAAGGCCATGTATCAGGCGCCCCCTTCAACACAGGCGCCCAAACAACTACTATATGAAAGGGTTCACCCCCTTGCTTCAGAACACAACTGCTTCCAATGATTTTTCTCAAGCGCTATGCTCCAAACGCTCCGTGCTCAAGACTCAAGCGCGAATGATGAACCGCGGCTCTGATTTTCAATCTTCTCTGGTCGTCGGTATAAAGTTTTATATTGATGTATTTTCTTTAAATTCTGTATTCGATTTCAAACTTGTAAGATTTTCTCGGAATATAGAATTGCCCATCGTAAACGGTCAAGGACCGTGGGCCTTGGAGTAGGAGTCGATCGTAACTCCGAACCAAGTAAAAAATTGAAGTGTTAGCATTGAATTTTTCCTGTGCAATTGCTCTCATTTTTCCAAAAAATTGTCTATCGATATTCACACCCCCCCTCTATCGATTCTAAACGATCCCACAAGTGGTATCAGAGCGGGTGGCTCAAATCTGGTGCAACCACTAGTTGAGCATTTTTTCAGATTTTTTTTTTTGCTTTTTAAAATATTCTTTTTGTTCGGAATTTTATTCGTTCATCGAGGTTGGTGCAACACCACTCGATTTTTTCTTATTACTATTTTTTCTGCCGCACTACTAATCCAAGACTTAGTCTTGGGACAAGTTTTTTGTAAATTTTTCAGTTTAAAAAGTAAATGGCCATGCAAGAAGGATATAGCACCGCCAGACCACCTCTCTTCAGCGGAGAAGATTTCTCCTATTGGAAGAGTAGGATGGAAGTCCACCTGAAAACTCAGGTGGACATGTGGATTATCATCCAGCCCGGACTGGAGATCCCTAAGAATGCATAAGGCGTAGTGCAAGGCTACACTGAGTGGGATGGTCCACTCAAGAAGAAGATCGAGGCCGACTCAAAAGCTACACAGACATTACAATGTGGTCTGACTAAAGAAGAGTTGAACCGCGTCGGACCCTTCAGCAGCGCAAAGGAGCTCTGGAACAAGCTGATTGAACTACACGAAGGTATGTCTGATACGCGGATCAGCAAAAGAGATCTGCTACTCAACAGACTCTACACAATAAAGATGCATGACGGCGAATCAGCAGCACAACTCCACGCAAGGATCTAGGAGCTAATGAATGAGTTGCACACCATAGGTCACAAGGTCAAAAATCGTGACCTAATAAGGTATACCCTAAACTCATTCCCGAGGAACACACTGTGGGCATCTATGGTGTATGCCTACAAGGTTTCCAAGAATCTTTTAGAAATTAAATTAGATGAATTATTTTCTGAACTAGAATTACACGAACAAACTAATACTACATTGGTCGAGAAGAGTATTTCGTTTGTTGTAGGTAAAACTCCAGGAAGGACTCAGAAGATGAAGCCTCAACTAGTACCCGAGTCTGACTCAGACTCGGAATCAGACGATGATGTTGGGTATGGCTTGGCGGGTCTCCTAAGAGAATATCTGGTCGATCTGAGAAACCTCTCCACATCTATGGATTAAAAATTAATCCGAATGGAGAACCGTCTCCCATCGACCGTCTCGTGCCGTATCGAACGATCCAAATTACAACTTAGCGAATTACCAAAATCGGCCTTGTAATTTGCTCGACCGTTCGACCGCGGAACAGGCAACGAGTTGATCATCGGCTTTTGTGTTTATGGTTGGGGTCCGATTAACAATTTATTCATCATGATATGGAATCAAAATAATAAATTATCAAACATAAAATGACGAGACATACGATCGTGGCACATAAATGACATACGGTTAATCAAAGGAGCGTAGGAAAAGATATACCTTTCCGATCACCTCGCGATCTTCTACCTTATGTCCCTCCCTTCGCGGACGTCATATGGGCGATGATCCACCGCGATCCACGATCCAAGATCACCGTCATCCTCACTCTTCCATGCGTGCGCCGCCGGCCAGCCAAGCCCGTCGGCCGCCTGCACTCCGTCCAACAGAGGCCGAGGAGTCTAAGGAAGACTAAGAGGAAGGAAGAAGAAGTGTTTTCCTCTTCCCAAACCCGCTGCCAATGACTCTAGACCTCTCCGTCACCGCCGGCGACCTAGCGCCGCTTCTCCACGCCGCCGACCACTCTCCTCTCTCTTTCTCACATGCTCCAGCCACCTGCCGAAGAGGAGACCTTCCCTCCTTCCTTAGCAACCCATGCAAAGAGAGAAGATGGAGAGAAGAAGAAGAGAAAGGTTTCCCTCTTCTTGGTGTGCGTCGGCGCCCTAGGAGAGAGGATGAGAGGGAGAAAAGAGAGAGAGGCCGAGGGTTTTCCAATTGGATTGATTTTTTTTTGCCTTGGTTTCTTGATCTCATAGGGTATTTATAGGGCTAAGGTAGGGACCAAGAGGAGGAGTTGGATCTTGACCCACTAATGGATCTAAACCCGATCCACTAATTAAGATCCATTCCACTAAAGGATCTTAATTGAACTTCCTCACCAACCCCCATATTTTCATATGGGCTCCACATATTATGAGTCATCCATCCCCCTGTGTTTAAGATCTCGAATGCCTGTTAATTAATTAAATTACTGACAATTTAAATTAATTAACCTCTGGGTCCTTGACTAGTACCACTCAACCTTATTATCGTGCTGGATCAAATCCACCTGCAGGGTTTAGAATGATGAACCTTTTAAGCTCATCAAGGGGCATCATCATCCTGACTCACTAGGACACGGATTCCGTCAATAATCATCGGCACATCATATTATTAATATTATCTCCTAACTTACCGGGCCTATCAATCTAACAGAATAGATCTCACCCATTGGTAAATCAAAGAAATAATAATTAATAATATATGCCCGATATTATTTCGGGATTAAGGGATCGTACTCCATAATATAAATTGAGGTCCTATCCAATTATTGAGTTAGTAAAATTGGATAACCTCGGGTTTCGGTCCTGCTCAATGTACTCATAGCACACTAGTGTAATTCTATGATCAAGACCAACCACACCTAATTACACTACAACCATCCTGATGGGTTGTCCAATTCCATCTCAGTTGTGGGCCTCTTATTTATACTAAACAAGGAACTGCTAACACGATATTCCGTGTGACACCACACACCATGTTATCTACAATGCAAAGTAATTGGACTTCATGCGTGTACTAATGTAAACAAGCACCTAGTGTAGTTGTGATTCTCTTTTCATAATAAAGATGTTCATATAAAGAAACCCATGTCTTTCAGTATACACATCTTACAATCTCCCACTTATACTTAAAGTCACCGTTGTTCTCCCACTGCCATACATCTGACTCCCATATCCTCCACATGCCTATCAAAAGTTCTAGCTGGAAGAGCTTTTGTGAAAGGATCTACCAGGTTGTCCTCTGATGCAATCTTGGCGACAACCACTTTTCCTCGCTTTACGATTTCTCGTATCATGTGGTACTTGCGCTCTATGTGTTTACTCGCCTTATGGCTCGTGGTTCCTTCGAGTTTGCAACTGCATCACTGTTATCCCAAAAGATTGTGATAGATCTGGGCAAACTAGGAATCACATCCAAGTCCATGATGAGGTTCCTGAGCCATACAGCTTCCTTGGCTGCCTCAGAGGCTGCTACATATTCAACTTCCATGGTGGAGTCCGCCACTCACTTCTGCTTGACACTCCTCCAAACAATGGCTCCACCTCCTAAAGTAAACACAAACCCTAAGGTAGACTTACTTTTGTCCCTATCTGACTGGAAATCTTAGTCCGTATAACCCACAGGGACTAATTGGTATGCCCGGTAAATCAGCATATAATCCCTAGACCGTCTTAGGTATTTCAATATATGATTTACCCCAGTCTAATGTGCCTGTCCAGGGTTACTCTGATATTTGCTAACCATGCCCACGGCAAAACAGATATCATGTCTCGTTCACAACATAGCATACATGAGGCTTCCTACTGCTGAAGCATAAGGAACCGCCTTCATTTCCTCTATCTCCTTTGATGTTTTAGGACACATCTCCTTGGATAGGGGAACTCCATGCCTAAAGGGTAGAAAACCCTTCTTGGAGTTTTCCATGCTAAAACGAGACAAGACAGTGTCAACATATGAAGCTTGGGATAAACACAACATCCTTTTTTGGCGATCCCTTATGACCTTGATCCCAAGGATGTGTCCCACTTCTCCCAAGTCCTTCATATCAAACTGCTTTGATAGCCAGACCCTTACATCTGATAACACTTTGATATTGTTGCCAATTAACAAAATGTCATCTACGTACAGTACAAGAAACACCACGACGTTTCCGTCACATCTTTTGTACACACATGACTCATCCAGGCTTTGAGTAAATCCATATGACTGGATCACTTCATCAAAGCGGATGTTCCAAGATCTTGAAGCTTGCAATAATCCATAAATGGATCGATTAAGCTTGCACACTAGATGCTCTTTCGCCCTTTGCAATAAACCCCTCCGGTTGCCGCATGTAGATGGCCTCCTCAAGACTTCCGTTAAGGAAAGCTGACGTGACGTCGATCTGCCATACCTCATAATCCATGTGAGCTGCTATCGATAAGAGACTCCGGATCGACTTAAGCATAGCTACAGGCGAAAAGGTCTCCTCATAATCGATACCCTCTTTCTGAGTGTACCCTTTCGCAACAAGCCTAGCTTTGAAGGTCTCAACCTTCCCATATGATCTTCTCTTTCTCTTGTAGATCCACTTGCATCCAATGGTTTTACACCATTGGGTGGTTCTACTAGCTACCAGACATGGTTAGAATCCATAGATTCTATCTCAGAGTTCATTGCCCTTTGCCAAGAATCTGCATCCTTATCTTGGAGGGCCTCGTCATAGGTCCAGGGATCCGGTTCATTTTTACCAGGAACCAAGTCCGAAGATTCTCCCAAAAATATGAACCTTTCAGGCTGTCTGACAACCCTCCCACTGCGACGAGGTACTACCTGTGTATCCTCAGTGACACGCGGTGCAATAAATTGTGGTGTGTCCTCTTGTACAATTGGTCCTAAAGTCGGAACGTCCCCTTTTAACTCTTCAAGCATTAGTCTACTCTTGGGCTTATGGTTCATTACATAGTCCCCTTCTAAGAATCTGACATTCGTGCTCACGATCACCTTCTGATCCTTAGGACTATAGAACAGACCGCCCTTCGTTCCCTTAGGATAGCCCACAAACAAGCGTACTTCTGTCCGAGATTCCAACTTATCAGTATCTCCCTTCAACACATGTGCTGGACTACCCCAAATCCGAATATGTCCTAGACTAGGCTTTTGCCCAGTCCATAATTCTATTGGAGTAGAAGGGACTGACTTAGATGGTACCATATTCAGAATATACGCAGCTGTATCTAGAGCATATCCCCAGAATGAATCAGGCAAGCCTGAATAGCTCATCATTGACCTAACCATTTCCATAAGAGTCCAATTCCTTCTTTCTGCGACATCGTTCTGTTGGGGTGTACCAGGTGCAGTTAGCTGGGACTGAATCCTAGCTTTTGATAGGAAGGTCCTAAACTCTCCAGAGAGGTACTCGCCACCACGATTTGATCGTAGTGTCTTGATGCCTTTACCTTGATGCTTCTCCACATCAGCCTTGAACTCTTTGAACTTATCAAAGCATTCAGACGTGCGGCGCATTAAGTAAATGTATCCATACCTTAAACAATCGTCAATGAAGGTGACGAAGTATTCAAAGCCACCTCTAGCCTGGATTGACATACGGCCACACAGATCAGAATGAATCAGTTCTAACACATCTTTGGCCCAATACCCCTTAGCCTTGAAAGGCCTCTTGGTCATTTTACCTTCTAAGCAAGACTCACAGATCGAGAGATCCTCCACCACCAATGAACCCAGGGGCCCATTGGCTATCAACATCTGAATCCGACTAAGGTTAATATGACCAAGCCTAAGGTGTCAAAGATACGTCTGATTCATCTTAGAAGGCTCCTTTCTCTTATTTGAGTTAGATGATGAGCTATTTGCTTCAATATGCATCGTGAGAGTTATTGGTTCTAGAGTATACAGATTGCCGACCATTGTACCTGAACAGATAGTCTCTCTATTTCTTTTAATAACAACCTTATTATCAAAAGTAACAGAATATCCATCCTTAAACAACTTAGACACTGAAATTAAATTCTTTCTAAATGAGGGTACATAAAGGTAATCTCTCGGAACTAACACTTTATTTCTCTCAAAAGACAAATAAAAAAACTCCCACTGCAACCACTGCCACTCTTGTAGCATCACCCATGTAGACCATAATTTCTTCATTAGCTAGCCGTCGGGTTTCCTGGAACCCCTGCAGAGTATTGCAGACATAGTTAGTGGCTCCTGTATCTAGGCACCAAGTATTGTAGATAGCACCGCTAAACATGTTTCAACGACTAAGGCTGAAGAAATACCTTTGTTTTGTCGATGGGGACAGTTCGCCTTCCAGTGCCCAGTTTGCTTGCACGTGAAGCACATGCCTTTCGACTTCTTCACGCCAGTCCGGGGTCCTTGCAATACTGCTGCCTTCTTAAACCCACCTTGTTTCTTCTTCTTCCGGCCTTTCGACATAGAAGTAGAACCCTTTTGAGTATCTAAGGCCTATGAGTTCTGACGAAAGAGGCCCTCTGTCGCCTAGAGTTCTCCCAGGAGTTCCCCCAACGTATACTCATGCTTATTCATGTTATAGTTGAGTCGGAAATGATCAAAATGTAACGCCCCAAATTTTGGGCTTGCTTTCGATTGTAAAAAGGGCACAAAAATGTCGATATATATTATCAGATTGTATGACATTTATTTCATAAATGAATAAAATTACCTTTTTGTGATTTCATGATTTAATGTTATGTGATTTCATTAGAAAAGATTAGGAATATGTAAATTGCATAAATTAGAATATGTGATTTCATGAATTGGAATATGTGATTGCATAAATGTGATTTGAGAATATGAGAGTGAATTGGGCTAATGGGCTTTGCAAAAGTGAAAACCAAAGAGGAGCAAAAATATGCTTTGCCGAGGATCGAACCTTGGAACTCTTGGTAAGCAAAGCTTTGAAAAGCAACGAAGTAACCAGTTCACCCAGCAGGGGATTGCTGAGAGGAAGGAAGGGAAATTCTTGTTAACGGTTAGGGAATGTGAAAGGGTAGAGGAAGAGGCTCTTGATGAGAAACCCCTTGGTGAAGGGACACTTGGAGAAGAGGCACTTTGTCTCTTCCCTTAGTATAAATAAGAGGGAGTGCTAAGGGGCTAACCATCATTGTTGCAAACCCCTCACTCACTCTCCCTCTCCAAGTTGCCGAAATCCTAAACTCCCTTCTCCCTCTTCAATTTTCGAAATTCAAACTCCTCTTCCTCCTTGAGATTTCCGAAAATCCAAGGGAAGGGTCTCATCCCAAGGGACACTCCCAAGACCCCATTGAAGGTTTGAATCTCTTGCAAGGCAAGAAGAAGTCAAGGACCTCAAGAGCAAGGACAAACACATCCCCTTCGAACTAAGGGTATACCTTAAGGATATTTCGCGAAAGAAGTAAGTGCCCCTCACCTGTAGCATAATTGCTGTGTATGATTTCCTTCTTCTTGTAGTTTGCGAAAATAGGGATTTGCCCTAGGTAAGTTTCGGCCACCCCTTAAGGGAAAGCCTTGGTTACTTTTTGATACATGAGAAGACCCCTTGGAACTTAGGGTATACCTATATGTTGATTTCCTTCAAGTTGTGATAACAAAAAAAATTAGGGTTTGCACCCCTTCAAGTTTCGGCCAAGACATGGAAAAATTAGGGATTCAAGGGTTGAATTACTCTATGATGTATCTTATGTTAGTGTATGACATGATAGTGTAGATAAGGTGTTTGTATAAATGGTTGTATGAATGTTTGATTTCAAAAACCCTAAATCCCCCTACCCTACACTTTTGGCCAACCCTAGAAGAATTAGGGTTTAGGGTGCATGATTAACCTATGATGAAATCCATGTTTAATAATGTTGCATGATATGTATGTGAGGTGTTTGTGTAAATGTTTGTGTGAAGGTTTGATTTCCAAAAACCCTAATCCCCCCTACCCTACACCATTCGGCCAACACCCTAAAGTTAGGGTTTGTAAAGGATAAACTACCCTATAAGATATGCTTATGTTTGGGATGATGATATGTATATGCAAGTGATGTTTAAATGGAATGTTTGATTGGAAAACTTAATTTTTCCCTAGCATGTGATATTTGGCCAAAGCATGGAACATTAGGTTTATGAAGGTGGATTACCCCATGATGTATGCTATGCTTAGTATGATACATGATGTATATATATATGATACTTGTATGGGATGTTTGAGGTCAAAAACCTAAGCTACCTCCACCCTTAACTTTCGGCCAAAGGGCCCTATACTTGGGATTGGATTAATAAATATCATGCATGATAATGATCTTGTGTAGGATATGACATGCTTGTGTGATTCTTTCACTACAAGAAAAAAGTTAAACAACAACGCTTTTTCCGCGTTGTCGTTAATGCTTAAAAAGCGATGTTGATGAAGCCGTTGTAGAAAGTATATCTACGACAACGCTTTTTCCGCGTTGTGGTTTGGAGCAAAGACAACGCTTTTTTCGCGTTGTCTATTGGTTTTTAAAAAGCGTTGTTATTGACGCTGTTGTTAAAAGTCGGGTATCAAAGACAACGCGGAAAAAGCGTTGTGGTTTGGGGCTGCATGTTAACTAAATATTCACAATTTACAATATTCACAATTTACAAGCATTTTTATTCACAATTGATAATATTCACAATTTACACTGATAATAGTTTACAAAATTCACTTATAATACAGTGCATTATTTACAAAAGTGTTTGTATTCCATATTAAATACAAAAAATATCTCAATTCACAAGTTCTATAAAACTTCATCATTTACAAGTTGTTCTTTGGGGCTGCTTGTTAACTCGATCTGCTTTAACACTGCATAAAAATAATAAATTGGGATAAGAGATTATATACACACAAATAAGACTGCTTCCATATGTGACAACTAAAAAGAATATAAAGCATACCTAGATGAACTATTAGAGATTATGATAAACAGAATCAATGTAACACTGACCTTTTGTTAACTGAAAAATATGCAGAGCACAACGCTCAACGGCAAGTCTTACTGGGCCACTCCCATTCTTTAACTGAAAAGATCTATGTCTAATGAACTAGGTTGCAGATTCAGTCATATCCATAAGTACTTGTAGCAGATCCTGGAACTCATTATCTTCCATGTACTGAGAATAAATAAGATTGTACATCAGTGCCTCAATGCAAAATAAAACAAAAGTATACAAAAAATCTCATAAAGCATCTTAAAGAAACTAAAACGAAGCAGAAGCATTTGTAGCAAGTTGTTGTAAGTATTTCTCTAATAGTAGATTCATCTATCATTTCACAGCTAGACCAAATATGGTAATCAACTTCATACCACTGTCTTGCAATAGACACAAATCCCAAAAATCAATCACATAAAAGATGTTGTACCTGAGACATGATTCCCATGACTTTTGTTGCAGAAACTCGCACCTCATCATCATCATGTAACGTTATATAATAGCATGGGCTAAGAAATTTTGAGATAGCATGCATTCAGTGGACTTCTATAACTATTGAACAATAGAACTTACTAATGCATATACATAACGACTGAAAGGCCCATCTATAAAGCTGTTCCACGACATATAAAACTGATCTGCAAAAAGAAGACACTTTGATCATGAGATACAAGAGACAGTCTGGGATCAGAATCATTTTCGACATTTAGCAAGCTTTTAAACATCAAGACTGTTGGTGCAAGATGCATCAATGATGTTCCTCTTTAAGTGTTTTAATGTTTGACAATACACTTAAGTCAGTGATACAATGAATAGACAAAAGGAAGCAAAAGTGAAGTAATCTGAGTTGAAGAAAAGTCCTAGTTAATCTAGGCATCGGAACCCTAAAGACCTAGCGAAGGGCTGCTAGGCACCTAGCGAAGGGCTGCTAGGTATCATAACCCTAAGACCTAGCGAAGGGCTGCTAGGCACCTAGTGAAGGACTACTAGGCATAGAAGACCTAGCGAAGGGCTGCTAGGCACCTAGCGAAGGGCTGCTAGGCATAGAAGACCTAGCGAAGGATTGCTAGGCACCAGGCGAAGGACCGCTTGGTAACAAAGACCTAGCAAAGGGCTACTAGGCACCTGGCGAAGGACTGCTAGGAAATGAAGACTTGGTCCGAGGGACTAAGCAACTTAGCTGAGTGATGACTAAGGACAGGAGTAGAGACGAGTCAAGGTTTGGGCATCTCGAGATCCGGAGTAATCGGAAGCTAAGTAAAAGTCCACCCGAAGGGCTGGGTGGCAACCATCTCCTGAAAGGAGTAGGTGAAGGGCGAGTTCTCGGGGATAGGAACTCATGCTGGTTCGACCTAGAGTTTCGTGCAAATCCGAAGTCAGAACCAAGTCCTTAAGACTAATATTATATGTATATATGCTTTGTGTTTGTGTATCTTGCAGGTAACTAGAACCAGAGACAAAGCAAGCAAAAGAAACCAGTGTGCAAGCTTTAAGCAGGGCGCCCCCATCAAGGAGGGCGCCCTCACCAACCAGGGCGCCCTGAACAGCCAGGGCGCCCTGAGCCAAAGGTAAAAATGCAGTTATGATGAAGCAAGCAGAACAGGTGTCAAGCAGGGCGCCCTGAGCGTCCTGGGCGCCTTGGTTCAAAGCTGTATGTGCAATTTCGAACCCAAAACATAGATAAGCCATCATGAAGGCGCCCTGGAGGTCCGGGGCGCCCTGGAGGTCCGGGGCGCCCTGGTCAATGTTCTTATCACCCGCGGCGAGGTAGGCGCAAGGATAAGAGTTGACCGAGTCTTCCGGGGTGCCCCCAGCGTCCAGGGCGCCCCCAGGAGGCCTATATAAGGGGCTTCGACCCCTCTGCTTCAAACACAACATTCCAGAGCGATTCTGATCATTCCGACCGATGACAACGCGCTAGAAACAAGGCTCTACGACCGGGAGGCTCCAGGAGGAAGTGCGCGGCACTTCGGAGGTCCAGATCGGCCAAGTTTCAGATTCTTGTTCGGTTTGCTTTTAGTTATTCCGTACTTAACTTTCAAATTATTATTGCTTGTAATTGTACACTGTAAGACGGGTTTTCTCCGCCTTCGGAAATTCCGGAAAGGTGACCAATAGTGGACTCACGCCGAGTACATAGGCCTTGGACGTACTGACCCTGAGGGGTCGGGAACCAAGTAAATAATCCCGCTGTGTCCTTGTTTTATTCGTTCTGTTTGTTTTCCGCTGCTACTAACCCTGAGTCCAGAACGAACTAAAGTTTTCTACGAAGTTTCCGCGAATAATTTCCACGGTCGATATTCACCCCCCCCTCTATCGACGGCACCGATCCTACAATTGGTATCAGAGCCGAGCCGCTCTTCACCGGACTAACCGCCGACTGAGCAACGACGCCAGGAGTTGAGGGGGAGCCCAGGGGTGAATCAGGTACATTTTTTAATGTCTAATTTTAAATCGCATATTATTTGTTTCACGTGCAGGGAGAGAGGGCACTATAAAAATCAGTGCCCTACTCGTAAGATTCGGTCTACATCACCGGTGGCGAAGGAGGCACCAGCGCCAGGAAATCGGAGGGACAAAAGCCATATCAGATGCCTCAAGTGCGAAAAATATGGGCATTTCAAAAACAAATGTCTGGCGAAGGTACGTAAGATTTACATTCCAAAAGTAGTACAATTTCCTGCACTGTCCTTAGATAACTCAGTTAATTTTTCTGAAAAATTAAATTTACTGCATAATAGATTAAATATTTTGCATGATAAATTACAAAATGTGAATACAATTAAAATATCAGAAATTAATTGTTTAATTCAGAATATCAATTCAAAAATTTCTAATATTAATTCTGAAAATATTAATTCTGATAATTTATCTGAATCTGATAATTCTTCTGATAAAATTATTTCTGATAATCTTAATTCAGACAAAATTAATCCTAAGGATAATTCGGAATTCAAATTTGAAAATACTAAGGATAATTCAGAATTCAAATTTGAAAATCCTAAGGATAAATCCGAATTCAAATTTGAATATCTTAGGGATAATTCAGAATTTAATCCTGAAAATCTCAAGATTAATTCAGAAATTAATTCTGAAAATCTTAAAGATAATCTAGAGATTAATGTTTAAAATATTGAAAAGATATCTGAGGATAATTTTGAAGATAAAATTCTCCTAGATAATAACTTAATCATAGATAATATTGAATATTACTATAAAACTTTAACTAGTGGCCCAATTTACTCCACCTACTGTGAGGATATTGAAAAATCTAATATTGAGGAGGATATAGAATTTTCTAAGATAAAGGCCCTAATTAATGAAAATTACAAAAATTCAAATAAATCAAAATTATTAGAAAAACTTGAAAAAAAAGATAAAAATGAAGAAGAAATTTTTGAAATAATGAAAATGATGAATTTAAACCCACAATTATTAATTAATCATTATAATCCAAATTAAATCTAAATTAATTAAATCTAAATTAATTCAAATTAAATCCTAAATTAAATCTAAATTAATTCAATCTAAATTAATTCAAATTAAATCCTAAATTAAATCTAAATTAATTGAAATTAAATCCTAAATTAAATCTAAATTAATTCAAATTAAATCCTAAATTAAATCTAAATTAATTCAAATTAAATCCTAATTAAATTAAAATTAAATCCTAATTAAATTCAAATTAATTCAAATTAAATCCTAAATTAAATCTAAATTAATTGAAATTAAATCCAAAATTAAATCTAAATTAATTAAAATTAAATCCTAAATTAAATCTAAATTAATTAAAATTAAATCCTAAATTAAATCTAAATTAATTCAATTAAATTCAAATTAATTCAAATAATTCAAATTAATTCAATTAAATCCTAAATAATTCAGATTAATTCAAATTAATTCAAATTAAATCCTAATTAAATTTGAACTAAAAAATTCAATTAAATTCAAATTAATTCAAATAATTCAATTAAATTCGAATTAATTCAAATAATTCAATTAAATTCAATTAAATTCAAATTAATTCAAATAATTCAATTAAATTCGAATTAATTCAAATAATTCAATTAAATTCGAATTAATTCAAATAATTCAAATAATTCAATTAAATTCAAATTAATTCCTAATTAAATTCAAATTAATTCAAATTAAATCCTAATTAAATTTAAACTAAAAAATTCAATTAAATTCAAATAATTCAATTAAATTCGAATTAATTCAAATAATTCAATTAAATTCAATTAAATTCGAATTAATTCAATTAAATTCAATTAAATTCGAATTAATTCAAATAATTCAATTAAATTCAATTAAATTCGAATTAATTCAAATAAATTCAAATTAAACCTAAATTAAATCTTAATCAATTTAATTCTGATTAAATTCAAAGTAAAATTAAGTTGAATTAAAATTAAAAACTTCAATATTAATCCTAATCAATTAATTAATTCAACCTCAATTAATTCGTAATTAACCTGAATCCAACTAAAATCTTAAATAACTTAAGCTCAAACTAAAGTAAAATTTTACCCAAAGTGTAACAATTAAAATTAATAACATTAAATATGTCAAAGTGGGTTGACATATTCGCGGGTTCACTCGACATGTATCAAATCGGGAATTTGATACATTTTAGAAACTTAAATAAAATTATTTGACTTGTTTGACTCATGCATAACTGCCATGTCATGCATTTTCTATTCTTTTAAAATATATGACATGTCATGCATATTTAAATTTTATGCATATATTAGAACGGCTATAGGAAAAAGAATAATTGAAACTTGATCAACCTAGTATTGGGTGGCGGTGAGATGATAGTACGTTAGGGAAGCCAATTCTAATAAGATCAAGTTCACTTGGTCTCTTTAGACTGGTGAAACTAGCCGAAGCTACCGATCCAAAACCCAAACTAGTTAGACCAGAACTTTTTCAAAGTTTAATTTTGAAAATGAAACTTCATTAAACGGCTTTGTCAAGGAAAGGGTGGATGATCCCATAAGGCTACGGCCAAAGAAGGCCTATTGCCTCGCCAAGACCTGGAAGCCAATTTTTGAATTTCAAATTCAAATTATTCTTTGTTAAATTCAAATCTAACACAAGCTTCAATTAATTCTTAGAGTTAATAAATTAAGAAAAATAAATCAAGCATCTCACAATACACCTATAAGACAACTATGCTTGTTGTATTGATACATCTAAAATGGGTGAGATGTTAAGGACTAATGAATTGAAAAATATTTTTCAAAATTGTTTTTAAAAATTATTAGAATATTTTCATAAAAATATATTTTCAAAATAGTGCTTCAACATAATAATGTTTTTATGGAATTCATGTTTGTTTGTTTGATTATATATATTATACGTTTTCCAAAAATATATCTTTTCAAAAATTTGTTTGACTCACTCAATTAGACACAAGCCTTTTAGGACAACACTAAAGTTCCTTAAGGCACTTGGATAGAGTCAAACGGTATTAGGTACAGGGGGAGTACTTTTCATTTTTTTTAAAAAAATTTACACTTTAAAAATTACTATTATTTGAAAATACTTTTCGAAAATTGAGCTTTAAATCATTATCACATGTGTTTTTCGAAAAAAAAGGGAGATTTATGTTGTAAAATTTACCTGTCTTGTTTGATTTTGATAAACCCTAAAGACACAGAGGAAAGTCCACTTCATAATCTACATGGACTCCTAGGACGTGTCAGATTTAGGGGGAGTCTAAATCAAACTTCTGAAACAATTTTGTTTAATTAATTGTTTTGAAATTATTAAATAATTTCCTTAATTTGAGTCAACCCTTAAGACTTAGAGGAAGAGTACTTGTGGTCAACAAGCTTCCCAGGACTAGGTCAAGTTTAGGGGGAGATCAAATTAAAAGAATTATTAATATCAAATATTTTCATGCGCGGTATTTTCAAATCCTGTTGAAAACATAAGTATTCTTTCAAAATAGTATCAATTTAAAAAAAATTACTATTATTTTCAAAAATTCATCTGGTTTTTTTAATTTGAAATAATATCTTGAGCTTGGAAAATCTTCCAGGACACTTAGGAAAATGTCCTTGTAGTCAACAAGGTTTCCTATGATTGTGTCAGACTAGAAGATAAACCAAATCAAGTATTATCACTTTAGAATCTTTACATTTTTCAAAATTAACTTACATCCTATTATTCTATGACTTACGAAATTTTTTATATAATATTTACTTGGGTTGGAAAACTTCCAGGACACTTAGGAAAATGTCCTTGTAGTCAACAAGGGTTCCCAGGATAGTGTCAGACTGGAAAATTAACCAAATAATGTTAAATATTATGTTATCAAAAGTACTTATGTCTTTCAAAGCCAAATATTATTTCAAAAGTACTATCATCTTTTTTCAAAATTCTACTAATATTTACTTGACCTTGAAAAATATTATGTTTCATAAAACACTTATTTTCGAAAAACAGTTAGTACTTGCAAAATAGGAATAACATTTATATTTTCCAAAATAACATTCTTTCAAAAGTTATGCATTTTCCAAAAGTACTTAATTATTCAAAAATTCAATTTCAAAGGTACTTATATTTTTCAAAAAATTACATTTTTTTCACAATATATCATTCAAAATATAATGCTTTCAAAAATTCTGCACCAAGTATTTTCAAAACAAACCAAAATTTCTCATCGTTGGTGCAAGCATTTTCTTGTGTTTTTTGATGTATGACAAAGGGGGAGAGGTATGCTTAAGTTAGAATTTTTTTTCTTATTTTTATGTTCAAAACCATAGTCAATTTTTCCCCAAAGATGATAAGTCAGCCCCTTAAACCAATCTAACTTAAGTTATTGTCAAACATCAAAAAGGGGGAGATTGTTGGTGCAAGATGCATCAATGATGTTCCTCTTTAAGTGTTTTAATGTTTGACAATACACTTAAGTCAGTGATACAATGAATAGACAAAAGGAAGCAAAAGTGAAGTAATCTGAGTTGAAGAAAAGTCCTAGTTAATCTAGGCATCGGAACCCTAAAGACCTAGCGAAGGGCTGCTAGGCACCTAGCGAAGGGCTGCTAGGTATTGTAACCCTAAGACCTAATGAAGGGATGTTAGGCACCTAGCAAAGGGTTGCTAGGTATCGAAACTTCAAGACCTAGCGAAGGGCTGCTAGGCACCTAGCGAAGGGCTGCTAGGTATCATAACCCTAAGACCTAGCGAAGGGCTGCTAGGCACCTAGTGAAGGACTACTAGGCATAGAAGACCTAACGAAGGGCTGCTAGGCACCTAGCGAAGGGCTGTTAGCCATAGAAGACCTAGCGAAGGATTGCTAGGCACCAGGCGAAGGACCACTTGGTAACAAAGACCTAGCAAAGGGCTGCTAGGCACCTGGCGAAGGACTGCTAGGAAATGAAGACTTGGTCCGAGGGACTAAGCAACTTAGCTGAGCGATGACTAAGGACAGGAGTAGAGACGAGTCAAGGTTTGGGCGTCTCGAGATCCGGAGTAATCGGAAGCTAAGTAAAAGTCCACCCGAAGGGCTGGGTGGCAACCATCTCCTGAAAGGAGTAGGTGAAGGGCGAGTTCTCGGGGATAGGAACTCGTGCCGGTTCAACCTAGGGTTTCGTGCAAATCCGAAGTCAGAACCAAGTCCTTAAGACCAATATTATATGTATATATGCTTTGTGTTTGTGTATCTTGCAGGTAAGAACCAGAGACAAAGCAAGCAAAAGAAACCAGTGTGCAAGCTTTAAGCAGGGCGCCCCCATCAAGGAGGGCGCCCTCACCAACCAGGGCACCCTGAACAGCTAGGGCGCCCTGAACAGCCAGGGCGCCCTGAGCCAAAGGTAAAAATGCAGTTATGATGAAGCAGGCAGAACAGGTGTCAAGCAGGGCGCCCTGAGCGTCCTGGGCGCCTTGGTTCAAAGCTGTATGTGCAATTTCGAACCCAAAACATAGATAAGCCATCATGAAGGCACCCTGGAGGTCCGGGGCACCCTGGTCAATGTTCTTATCACCCGCGGCGAGGTAGGCGCAAGGATAAGAGTTGACCGAGTCTTCCGGGGCGCCCCCAGCGTCCAAGGCGCCCCCAGGAGGCCTATATAAGGGGCTTCGACCCCTCTGCTTCAAACATAACATTCCAGAGCGATTCTGATCATTCCGACCGATGACAACGCGCTAGAAACAAGGCTCTACGACCGGGAGGCTCCAGGAGGAAGTGCGCGGCACTTCGGAGGTCCAGATCGGCCAAGTTTCAGATTCTTGTTCGGTTGGCTTTTAGTTATTCCGTACTTAACTTTCAAATTATTATTGCTTGTAATTGTACACTGTAAGACGGGTTTTCTCCACCTCCGGAAATTCTGGAAAGGAGACCAATAGTGGACTCACGCCGAGTACATAGGCCTTGGACGTACTGACACTGGGGGGTCGGGAACCAAGTAAATAATCCCGCTGTGTCCTTGTTTTATTCGTTCTGTTTGTTTTCCGCTGCTACTAACCCTGAGTCCAGAACGAACTAAAGTTTTCTACGAAGTTTCCGCGAATAATTTCCACGGTCGATATTCACCCCCCCCCCCTCTATCGATGGCACCGGTCCTACAAAGACATCATTCTGAAAAATAATCCTTCACAAAAAGATGGAAAGCAAAGGTAATATAACTAACAAGTAACAAACCAATTATCCTTTTCAATTACTTACCTCTAAGTTTGTGGCCCCATAGTGAGCTCACACCATTTGCCTTGTGTGCTGCAAAAGTAGATAAGAAAGATATATAAGCTTAAGGAAAGTGTTGAGAGAGAAGATATTGCCTTTAATAGAATGGAACAAGTGGAGGATAGACAATATTTTTAATGTTCAATGCTTTTGCAGATGCAATCGAAATAAGAAAAAACTAAGAATAATTAACAGATAAAAATTAAATGGATAGGCAAATAGCTGGCATAAAATTCTCAAGTCATAACTAATAGTAACATACCTCACCTACGCGTATAGAACTTGATTAGCCCATAACTCACAGTGAAGAACTTGATTAGCCGGCCAGAGAACATTTGATTGTCTGTAGTGATAGTTGTGTATTTTATCCTTTTACAGTTCGATAGATGAAGTATTTACATAAAAAGTACAGGGATACCCATTGGTAGAGCCAAGTATACAGGATATGCTATAATAATAGTTTTTGGTCCACTATAGTAAAATATCAAATTTGTAATTAAATCAATATTAAGGTTATATTAGTTTTTTTTGGGTTCTATCCCAAATTCATGACTTTCTAGTATATTACTACATTTCCCATGCAATTTTAAACATGCATATTAATCATCTTCGTATTTGTCAAACTCTAAAGAAAGAGATAGGTGTGAATCATGTGATAATCCCGGATCAAGTTCTAATTAAGAACTAGTCCTGCTTGATTGGGAAATAAAACACACTGTGCATTGAAATGTTAGAAAGAAAGAAAGAATATGGCATCCATCATAAAACAATTTAAAGACATTCTAAAAGATACAACTTACAATGGAATTGTTTGGAGGCAGACTAATCACATTCTTCACGTTACAAGTGGTTGTGCTAACTGAAATACACATAGCATCACTCAGGATTACATAAAATTAAGAAATAAAGAGACAGAACAAAGATATCATATTTAAGAAACCTGACCCGATAATTGCCTTGAAGGGCTTCCAAAGATACAGGCATTATTCAAGTTGTCATTTCCCTCCCTGCTTATTGAACATGAGGTAGTAGCATATGAAATGGAGCCACTGATGGGGAATCCATTAACTTTTGGATGGTGTTCCACATAATTCTCATTGGTAAGATTTTGTAAAGGTATAACAGAATCAGAAATATATGAGAAAGTAGAATGGACAGAATTTTCTTCAATATTAGAGGTAACTGCAAGTTGGATATCTTTTGATGAGCCAAGCGATGGTTCAATAGTCCTGTCGTAAGAAAATGGTACCACAGCTTTTAAAGCCTCACAGCTCTTCTCCCACTGCAATTGCAGAAACTACAAAGTAACTACCATTTTCCATTGTAGAAAGCAAACTAAACCAAGTTGCTATAACACTAACAAATCATTAGTTTTGCAACATTAAAGCATACATAACAGGAAGCATTAACAATTTATCATAAATTTGATTAATTTGACTATACTTAATATTCAGGAACATGTTCCAAGCTAAAGTGATGATGTGCAAACCAACATTTTGGATATAATGAACCAAGAAATGAAGAATGTAATATATAATCTTTTTGCTATATAGATAAACAATAATAATATAATTACTAAAACCCACTCTCAGCATTGACTGATGAAATATAATAAACTAACAATTAAAAGGCATCAAGAAACTAGGTGGTTTGAGAAATAAAAGCCTTGTAAACATTTGAATTTCACTTGCTAAAAACTGTAACCTACAGTCAATGAAGTTCAAGCGCTCCACCTTCACCTACAATGAAAATGATAGACAAAAACAGAAAACCACAATAATGAGAGTATGTTGCATGAAGTTAAAAACAACAATGAATACGTGTATGTACCAATAAAAGAGAGTCATAGATACCATAGTTTGTGTAGGAATGCCACCTAATAACATAAGTATTTATGGATATGGATTTAAATCTAGTGTTGTATAAGACACTACAGACAATGGTTAACATTTTACATTATATTGAGACTAAAGCAATGTGATGCAAATGATGGATGATACTTTTGCGCATGCTACTGGTACAAGGCATTATAAGCAATGCAAAGCTCAATACGCAGTAGTATGGAGATCGAAACAGACAATAGAAAGCTATACTGATGGAGCACCTAATATGGGAAATAAAGGTATGATACATAATTCAGAGAATCGGTAGTATAATCATAATATCATCATAGCATACATGCATTAGAAAAGCTGGACAAAATGGTAAGCAAAATAAGTATGATAACGGTTATGTTAATTATATCAAAATGGTTACACATATATCTAGTTTATTATTAAGCTAGAAAAATCAGTTCCAACTTTACACTCCTTTGAAGTTGTAATTTCATAATGAAAAAGTTACCAAGTAAAATAAAAAAAAATGAAGAGAGCACATTATTAAGCTAAAAAGAAAATATAAACATAAATTTATTGTCAATGATTATAAAATAAATTAAATGGAACATCCTTTCATTTATAATCTAATCTGTATGCAGCTTTAGAAAATTAATTTTGAATTCTTCAAGGTATGGAACTTCATATGAGCTAATCAAGGTTGGAAAACATCAAAAGTTGCCAAAAACAATACTTTGAAATATGAAAGTTTAAAACCATGGAATCTTAGAACTATATTGACGCAAAACATTGAGTGATCAAATTGACAAATTACTATGAAACCTAGGAAAGAGTCAGTGAGAAGATAAAAGAACATGAGACAAACATTTTCAAAGATCAATTTGCTTCCAAATATGGACAATCAATAATCAGTCTTAAGGATTTACATATTTTTTCTATTGATTTATGAAATACTAGTAATAGAATCCAATAGAAAATCATTATGGTGGAACTTATAAAAGAAGAGAATATGTAGTTCAAAAGCCAGGTTCCAACTAATGTAGACTGTATTATAGCATCAAAAAGTGTCAATGCTAATATGTTACTCTTACAGGTTATGACTGAGAAGTGAGACCTGCACCAAAACCAAAATTTAAAAGCTTGTTTTAGTCTTTTTTTTCTTATATACTAATGTGTCTTGATATATGAATGGTCGTGTTTTGCTGTAACTTCCTTCTGTTTCACAAGCAATCTTATTTTGTAAGTACTTAAGATTTTTCTACTTTCCTGGAGTCCATAAGAGAAACTATGTATAAGGTCCACAAACACAGTAAAAAGGAAGGAATTGATTTTCCATCCGATATGAATGTAAATTATAAAATTTACCAAAAAACGTATTGCTCTATACCACGATGTTTCTACTTATTTCTAAGGTTACTTGCGAATTGTGCTCCACGCATTAAAAAAAATGGGGGCAGGTCCCATCTAGAAATCAGTGCTTAAGCCACCTTCAATCAATTTAATACATTACAGACCAAAGAGAAAAACTAGTTACCTTCACTAGATCAGCTTCAGAGACCCTAAATGAATCGACCCGATCCAGCCCTCCTCCGTGTTTCTGTAGGAAATTCTTCAGGTTCAACAGATGCATTGAGCTCGCCAGATGCTTGATCGCATTACTACTGCAAAACAGACCAGCTATCAGACATGCGTACTCGAAGGCGTTTGTTTCAAAATAAGAAAAAAGGAAAGAGGACAAGGTATCCATCTTATTCAACCTTGAAAACCCAAAGCAACACTGTATGAGTAAGGTTCAGATAAGGGGTTTACCGCGCGAAGAGGCTGCCTGTCTCGCGCAGATCACAACTGCAGAAGATGCACCAGAGGCGATTGAGAGCGGCGTCGTGCTCGGGGCGGATAAGGGAAGGATTTCGTACAAAGGAGCGGAGATCGGAGATCTTGCGGTGGAAACGAGAAAGGAGGGTGGTGAGCGCGCGGACGTGGCCGGGGAAGTACCTGTGCCTAGGGTTTTAGAATCTATCGATCTTACTCCCAAATCGGTAAGAGAGAAGTGTGATTCGAGGAGGATGTACCTTGGTGTAGTAATTTGCAACCCCCTTCTCCCCGAGCGTCACCAGCAGAAGCTTGAAATCTAACCGCCACAGAGTCAGAACGTCGGCGACTGCGAGAGAGAGAGATGGAGAGGGTAGTGGCGAGCGTCATGATGCTGCCGCTGGGGTTCAGTTTCCACTCGACGGACGAAGAGCTCGTGGAGGATACTTCTTGGTGGTGAGCTAGGAGAAGATGTATGTTCACCAGATCGTACACAATGTCGATTTCGTGGAGAGGAGAGGACGAGGGAGGTGGCAATGAGGGAGGTGGAGGGAGGTGGAGGGAGATATTTCGCGGAGAAAAGAAGCGCGGAGAGATTTTTCGCGAGCCGCCGAGAGTTGGCAATGAGCGAGGTGGAGGGAGGGGATGTGTTTTTTATTTTAGCGGGAAATACGACAACGCTTTTAAAAAACGCTTTTGTAATAGCGTTGTCTTTCATCCGAAACCACAACACTAAGCACATCGCATCATTATAAAACGTTGTCGTTATTAAAAAGTAAAACACATAGACAACGCTTTTCACTAAAAACGTTGTAAAACAAAAAAAGACAATGTTTTTTTTAAAAAAACGTTGTCGATTGGGCGTTGTTGATTGCAAAAATTCTTGTAGTGTTTATATGTTGATTGGAATGCATGCTAGCCCAAATTACAACTTTCGGCCAAGTGAGAACTCTTGGACCCTAGCCTTGGTTGCTCCCATGAAATGCATGCTTTATACTATGCTAGTTATCATGATTATGAATGCATACATATGCATAAGAATGAGCCCTTTAGGGCATGAATGAAGAAGGCTTAGGGCCTAAAGAATGCTTCCCTAGAAGGTTGGGACTAAGAGCATACTTTATGAAAATGAAGAACATGATAACGATTTTATTTTATAATGGCTTGTACTATAGACTCTTAAAGCGAGTCAAATGATTATGATACTAGGCTGAAGGACTTTTGAGAAGGCCTAGTAAACCCTAGTGGTTCGGTATTAGCTACCTCGTTCCTCTACAGGGGCGCGCGCAAAACATGAAGTACAAGCCGGGCCCTAATGATTATGCTATGTTCAAGTATTATGTTTATATGTTTTCAAAGAAACCTTCCTATGAAGTTAACATGCTTAGATGTTTAACATGCTTAAATGCTTACCATGCTTGGATGTGATATATATATATTCTCTTACCTTTTTCATGATATCCGGTTTTGTGAGTAGGACAAGGTCTTACTAAGCTATTGCTTATCGTTTAGTGTTTCCCCTTATGCTACAGATAAAGGACGCTAAGCTATGGAGGCTGCGGGAGAAGGGCAAGTGTGTGTGTGATAGTGCTGGTGGATAAAAAGGATCTTGTTCTTAGTTGCGTCAAGTTTTGGAACTTGTCATATTAAACCCATGTTATGTTTTTTTATATATACATGCTATGTTTGAAGATGAATAAAAATAATTATGCTTCCGCTACATGAACCTTGCATGCTTAAATGATACATATGCCCATGCATAGATTAGATAGAAAAATATGAATGCATGCGTGTAGTTGTAATGTACGAAAATTAAAGTAGCGCCGCCGAATCCCTAGGGGATTAAGGGCGGGCGTTACACAAAACTCCTAGGCAGAGATTGGAGTATTATATCGACCTGGGATTCCCCGTCGATAGCTCCTCCAAGCACCTCAATCTCATTGAGGTGGGTCATCATTTTCAGGACATGATCCCTAACAGGTGTCCCTTCGACCATAGTGGTCGTCATCATATTTTTCATCGCCAACTGCCTAGATGCCCAATTCTTGTGTCCGAAGAGCTCCTTAAGGTTCAGCATTATGTCACCAGCAATGGGCATGACCTGATGCTGATGTTGCAGTACATTCGACATAGATGCCAGAATGTAGCACCGCGCCATCTCATCTTCCTTGACCCACTTCTTGTAAGGATCCTTATGCCCTTCACTAGAATCGTCTCTAGGCTTTTTCGGGCATTCCTCGAAGAGTACAAATTTGTACTCTTCAGCAGTGAGGACAATGTCATGCTTCCTCTTCCAGTCTATGTAATTTGGACCAGTAAGTTTGTTGTCCTTAAGAATTGTTGCTAGTGGAGTAAAAGTTATTATGAAAATCCTGAGAATCACAACATACACTACTTTAGAAATCGAAAATAAATTGATTCCTCAAAACAATTAATTTTCAAAATCAACCAACATCTCAAACACCGAGAATTTGCATGCTACGTTAGTGTGGACGTATACAAACTCTACATTCATTAGAGAAGGTTTTACCCATTAGTCTTATTATCTTGTCAACCTAACTTTTTGACAAATAAGACTAATAGTTGGTCAACTTCGGCTCTACAAGTTATTAGTAGTGACTCCGTTGGGGAGGATACTAATAATTGTATCTAAGTGTTTACCATTGCATGACACTAAGGGAACTATTTAGGCGTATGTGCCCTCCGTTGGGGAAGTGCACACGCTCTTTAATAATCCCCTATAATCTTTTCTGACCTTGTGATCCGCAGAACAAGCCTATCCGTTATGGAGGAAGGCACTCAGAGCCAACGCGCGGGCTTGTTTGTATCACATATCAGATTGCAATGAAGGCTGTGGGACCCTTAGGGTCCCTCTCCAACTTAGTAATTTATCTCGAGGAATTTTACTAGCACAACCACACAACCAAGCACACAACCAATATCATGAAAAAAAAACATAAAGAAAACCCTAGATTTTCCAACTTTCATGGCCCTTGGTCTCTAATGCACCTCCAATCGTGTCGTCACTTCGTCCGTTCCTCCCTTCCTTCTGCGTAAGCTACCTCGAGGGATCTCTGAGTCAAAATGAATAGCTAATTATTTACATCATCGATCCTATACTCCACGAAGGAGTGTACATGAAATCTAGATCAACTGTAAATAAATAACTCGGCTAAACATGTACCGTATTTAATTACAAAAAAAAATTTAAATACTTAGCCTCGTCAACCCCGAGGATTAATTAATTACAAAAATTTGCAAATCAATCACACAACACATATTTGGCCATGAAGTTGGAATCTCATGCCTGCAACACAAAGTTAGCCTACGCACATCCACACATTATCCAACAAAATAATATGTATGAAAAAGAAAAATTTAACCAATCCTAAACACACAAAGCCAGAAACCTCAGCTCTGATACCAATTGTTGGGTATGGCTTGGTGGGTCTCCTAAGCGAATATCTGGTCGATCTGAGAAACCTCACCACGATTACGGATTAAAAATTAATTCGATTGGAGAAACTGTTGGATCGAGAGATGCGATAGAGGGGGGGTGAATGTCGTAAATCGTTCGGATTTAAAAAAAGAGTAAGTGCGCGGCGGAAATAGAGACAAAGCAACACAACGCTAACAAGGTCGTTTTACTTGGTTCGGAGCCTGGGTCGACTCCTACTCCAAGGCCCACGGTCGTTGACCGTTTACTTTGGGCAATTCTATAATGCGTAGAAAGAATACAGAAGAAAAATACAGTTTGCAATAAGAAAGATTACACTTCTGTATTTACCAACTCCCGGTGTAGATCGAGTTTCGGTGCAGTGGGAGGTTGACGGCGCTTCGTTCTTGAGTCGGGAAGTTTCCGGAGCAGAGCGCGATCGTCAGAGCGTTTGGATGCGTTGAATGAAAGCAGTAGAGCGTGAAAGCGTCACCGTAATTGATGATCTGAAGAAGGAGGTCGAGGGCCCTTTATATAGGGCCTGGGGGCGCCCTGGTCGACGGGGGCGCCCCCCCCCACGTGGCAGCAGATCCGGTTAAAGCTTGGACGCTGTCTGATCCCCTTATCCTCGGGATCCGGTTTGACCGGGGCGCCCGGATGACTCGGGGCGCCCGAATTGACCGGTCAAAGCCTCATCTCCTCGGCTTCGCAGGGATGCGCTTCGGCAGCTGGCAGTGGGGGCGCCCGCGACACGCGGGGCGCCCGCGACAAGCAGGGCGAAGCGTGTTGAGGTTCTTACAGACTTGGGTTGACCTTGGGGGCGCCCGGATCGTCCGGGGCGCCCTGCTCAGCTTCTGCCTCACTCTTTTGAGGCTCTCTGAGCTGCAGATACTCAGTCCTTCGATCCTGCATCCAGGGTTAGTCCAAATAACAATTATATTATTTTATACAGCCTTGGCTGTCTTGGTTCTGACGCCTAATGTTCCCTCAAGAGGAACGCGTCCTCACCTACTCCTCTCGGGAGAATTTACCTGGTGCCAACCGGATCCTCCAGTTGGACTTTTGCCCGGCAGTCCTTCGCCAGGTCTTGAGTTACCAAGCTGCCCTTCGCTTGGTGCCTAGCAGCCCTTCGCTAGGTCTTTTCTTCTGGCAGCCCTTCGCCAGTGCCTAGCATTCCTTCGCTAGGGTTTGTCCATTCTGGCAGTCCTTCGCCAGAGCTTAGCAGTCCTTTGCTAGGGCTTTTCCTGTCTGGCAGTCCTTCGCCAGTGCCTAGCATTCCTTCGCTAGGGCTTTTCCTGTACACTCAAGAAACTTGTTTAGACAATAATTAACCCTTAACTTTTGAACCCTTTTGCCAATATCGAAACACAGGATTGACTTGGGTGCATTCTGCACCAACAATCTCCCCCTTTTTGATATATGGCAACCTAGTTCAAAAAGTTAAGGAAAAATGCTAAAATGAAATCCTAAGTTAGATTCCCTCCCCCTGGAAGGAATCTCCCCCTAGGTTTTTCAAAAGTAGGTGGTGTGATTTTCAACACTTAGCAAATTTCATGTTTTGAGTTTGAAGAATTTTCAAGCTAAGTGACGATAAGTTTTCAGACATTAACAATTTTAGGTTTAGGAAAACTTTCAGATTTAGAAAAATTTCAAGCTCTAAAAAAATTTTTAAAAACATTAAGCCAACCAGAAATTTTAACAACACTTTTTCAGCTTAAGTAAGAGTCTCAGTGTTAGACACTTTTCAAGGGGAGTTTTACGCAAAAACTTAGGCTTAGAAACAATTCAGAGTTAGAAATTTTTAAGAAAAATTTTAAGCAAAAAGGTTTAGCTTAAAAACAATTCAGAGTTAGAAATTTTTAAGGAAAATTTTAAGCAAAAAGGTTTAGCTTAAAAGCAATTCAGAGTTAGAAATTTTTAAGGAAAATTTTAAGCAAAAAGGTTTAGCTTAAAAGCAATTCAGAGTTAGAAATTTTTAAGGAAAATTTTAAGCAAAAAGGTTTAGCTTAAAAACAATTCAGAGTTAGAAATTAAATTTTAAAATGAATTATGCTTTGAATAACCAGATTTGATTTTTTAGTTGAACTTTTTGAGGAAGGAAGTAGGAAAAAAAATTTGAAAAAAAATTTTAGGTTCCCTCTTTCCTTTCCAACTCTCCCCCTTTGACATATATCAAAAAAAATGCAGAAGAAAATTAAATAAAGCATTTGCTGTACTGAAACAAACTAGGACCTAAGTCTGGTTTCATTTTTAGGGACGTGTCTAACCCAATTAGCTACTTACTAACTGTTATAAACAGTAGTTTTTGCTAGGGTTAGTCAAGTTAAGTGCATTGTTCAAGTTAGATTGTCTAAACTTGATACTTAACTTGATTGCTGTTCATTTAGTGCCCCAATTGCTGCCGATGCACTGACTTAAAGCATCTTGAATTGAGGCAAAGACCTAAGCATCTCAACCCTTTCTAGGTTATCACTCAAAGTACCCTAAGGTGCTTGTGAGATGCTAGCTTCTAGATCTATAGGTGCATGCAATTCTAGGGTTAGAGCCTAGGCTAAGTCCATTTCGAAGAAAACCCTAGTTTTGAAGGGGGTAGTTTTTGAAATAAAACTAAGTCACGAAAGAAAAAAAATTTTAAAACCAAAGTAAAACTTTTTTTTTAGGATTAAGTTAGAAAAACTTTTTAAAATAAACACCATTTTAACATCAATTTAAAACATTTTAAAATTAAAGCAAAAACCAAATGATTCTATTCTACTAAGCATAATCCTAACTGCCTTCTTAGTGAGCTAAACTCAGATTCAGGTAGGGGTTTAGTGAATATGTCAGCTAGGTTGGACTTGGAGTCTACATGCTTAAGGACTATTTCACCCCTAGCTACGTGATCTCTTACAAAGTGATGTTTTACTTCTATGTGTTTGGTTCTAGAATGTTGTATTGGGTTTTTGGTTAAGTTAATTGAGCTAATATTGTCAATATTGACTTGGGTCTGATTGTAGTCTAGCTGAAAGTCCTTAAGAGTATGCATCATCCATAGGAGTTGAGCTACACACTCTCCTAAGGCCACATATTCAGCTTCAGTTGTTGATAAAGCAACACAGTGTTGCTTTCTACTGCACCAACTTACTAAGCTGTTTCCTAAAAGTTGACAGCTTCCACTTGTACTTTTTCTATCTAATTTACAACCAGCATAGTCAGAATCAGATTATCCTGATAACTTAAAGGATGAAGTCCTAGGGTACCAAATCCCTACATTTAGGGTGCCCTTAATGTATCTTAAAACTCTTTTTAGGGCTGCTAAGTGAGTTTCCTTAGCACAGGTTTGGTACCTAGCACACATTCCTACTGAAAAGAGTATATCAGGTCTGCTGGCTGTAAGGTACAGTAGACTTCCTATCATACTTCTGTAAAGTTTTAGGTCTACTGGTTTACCCTCAGGGTCACTATCTACTTTTACATTTGTGGCCATTGGGGTACTTATACTTTTAGAGTTATCCATTTTAAATTTCTTAATTAGTTCTTTAGCATATTTAGATTGATGTACATAATTTCCATCCTTAGTTTGTTTGATTTGTAACCCTAGGAAAAAGTTGAGTTCCCCAACTAAACTCATTTCAAACTCACTTTCCATAATTGTTACAAATTCTTTTAGAAATCTAGAATTAGTTGATCCAAATATTATATCATCTACGTAAATTTGGGCAACAAATATATCCTTTTCTAAAATTTTAACAAACAAGGTTGGGTCAATTTGACCTTGTTTGAATTCTTTAGAGATCAGGTAATTGGATAATCTTTCATACCAGGCCCTGGGTGCTTGTTTTAGTCCATAAAGGGCTTTACTAAGTTTGTAGACATGATCGGGTTTTTCTATATCCTCAAATTCTGGGGGTTGTCCTACATAAACTTCTTCCTTAATAAGCCCATTTAAGAAGGCTGACTTTACATCCATTTGGTATAATTTAAATCCTTTATGGGATGCAAAGGCTAGTAACATCCTAATAGACTCAAGTCTAGCTACAGGGGCGTAGGTTTCATCATAATCCAACCCTTCTACTTGGCTGAATCCCTTAGCTACTAAGCGGGCTTTATTTCGGACTATTTCACCTTGATCGTTTAACTTATTCCTAAATACCCACTTAGTGTCAATTACGGATTTACCCTTAGGTTTAGGTACTAACTCCCAGACTTGGTTTCTCTCAAATTGGGCTAGCTCTTCTTGCATGGCTAAGATCCAGTCAGGATCAGGTAGGGCTTCCTCAATAGTCTTAGGTTCAATCTTTGAAATCATGGCTATTTGACTAAGATTTCTATAGGAAGCTCTAGTTCTGACTCCTAAGGTTGGATCACCTACAATTTGGTCAGTTGGGTGACTGAGTCTGGGTTTCTTGGTTTTTCTAGTACTTGGCTCAGCTTCAGGTCCAGCTGGTCCAATAGGTTCAATTCTGGGTTCATTGGTTGGTTCAACTGATTCAGAAGTTGGTTCAATTGTTAAGTCATTAAAGGGTTCAGTTAGGGTTTCAGAGTTATCTTCTTGATCAGTATTTGATGAAGCTAAGTCAGAATTATCAGATTTTGGGTTAGTTTCTTCATCAAATATTAAGTTGGTTGTTTCTTCAATTTTCTTAGTTATTTTGTTGTAGACTCTATAAGCTCTACTTGTTGTAGAGTACCCTACAAAGATACCTGGGTTTGACTTGGATTGGAATTTTCCAAGATAGTCTTTGGTATTAAGAATATGGACTTTGCATCCAAAGACTCTAAGATAGTGTAGGTTTGGAAGTCTATGGTAGTAAAGTTCATAGGGTGTTTTATTTAACCTTTTATTAAGCAGAATCCTATTTTGGATATAGCAAACTGTGCTAATTGCTTCTGCCCAATAGTGGTTAGGTAGGTCAAATTCATTGAGCATAGCCCTAGCAGCTTCCTGTAAGGTTCTATTCTTCCTTTCTACTATGCCATTTTGTTGGGGGGTTCTAGGACACAAAAATTCGTGTTTATATCCATTTACATTGCAGAATTCTTCGAATCTTTGATTCTCGAATTCTCCCCCGTGGTCAGACCTAAGTCTTTTGATTTTGGTATCATTTTGATTTTCAATCAATTTACAAAAGTTGTTAAATAGGTTCAGGGTTTCATCTTTGGTCTTTAGAAACCTGACCCAAGTGAACCTAGAGTAGTCATCAATTATCACTAAGCAGTATCGGTTTCCACTTAGTGACTTGGCTCCATGTGAATCAAATAGGTCAAGGTGTAGGAGCTCAAGTGTGGTTTGGGTTTTGATCAGATTGGATCAATTTGTGACTAGACTTGGTTTGTTTGCCTTGATTAAGATTCACATATTAGGTTTTCATTATTCTTAATTTTGGGGACACCTTTGATTAAGCCAAGTTGGGTAATTTTTGAGATAGTTCTTAGATTGGTATGACCTAATCTCCTATGCCAGAGTTTTGATTGTTCTAAC
>JAGFNQ010007179.1:0-19377 GCA_024364735.1 Boesenbergia rotunda | reverse complement strand
TGAAAACCCACTTGCACCCTATGGGTTTAATCCCTTCAGGTGGGTTAACCAAGTCCCATACTTGATTTTCGTACATGGAATCCATTTCCGACTTCATGGCTTCAAGCCATTTGTCCCTTTCTGAACTTTTCAGAACATCTTCATAACTGATAGGTTCGTCATCGCCAATGAGCAACACGTCGTTCGATTCACTTACGAGAAATCCGTATCTCTCTGGAATGTTGCGTGTCCTATCAGACCTACGAAGAGGTGGTGTAGTTTTAGGTTCAACTGATAGCTCATCATTATGAATTATCGGTTGTGGGCCTAGACTCGGTGTCTCTGTAATGTCTATTGGAGTTTCTTGAACTTCATCAAGTTCAAAGCCACTCCCACTGTTTTCTTGTAAAAGAAATTCTTTTTCTAGAAATACAGCATGCCTTGAAACAAACACCTTTTGTTCCAAGGGATGATAGAATTGGTAACCCTTCGTTTCCTTAGGGTATCCAATAAATAGACATTTATCAGACTTAGCATCCAATTTGTCTGATACAACCCGCTTCACATAAGCAGGACAACCCCATATCTTAAGGTGAGTTAAGTGAGGTTTCTTACTATTCCAAATCTCATATGGAGTAGTAGAGACTACCTTGGTCGGGACTCTGTTTAATAAATAAACAGCTGTCTTAAGTGCATAACCCCAAAAGGATTTTGGAAGAGTTGCATGATTCATCATGACCTAACCATGTCCATCAAGGTTCGGTTGCGCCTCTCAGATACACCATTATGCTGTGGTGTATATGGCGGAGTCCATTGGGATAATATCCCATTGTCCCTTAGATAATCTTGAAACTCTTGACTTAAGTATTCACCACCCCGATCGGATCGAAGTATTTTAATACTTTTGCCAAGCTGTTTCTCTACTTCATTTCTGAACTCTTTGAATTTCTCAAAGGCTTCAGATTTGTGTTTCATCAAGAACACGTACCCGAATCGTGAGTGATCATCGATAAAGGTGATGAAGTAGCTATAGCCTCCTTGTGCAAGAGTTGACATTGGTCCACATACATCAGTATGTATTAGACCAAGCAATTCTCCCACTGGATTACCTTTTCCGGTAAAGGGTAATTTGGTCATCTTGCCTTTTAAGCACGATTCGCATGTATCAAATGAATCGGGTTCAAATGATTCCAAAATTCCACATCGGTGCAATTCGGTCATGCGTTTCTTACTTACATGGCCAAGACGGCAATGCCAAGTGTAGGAGTCTATTCGATTATCTATTCGAGCACGTTTGTTGCTAACTTCGATATTGAAAACGTCACTGGATAAATCTAACGTGTAGATGCCATTGCACAAAGTTCCATTCCCATAAAGAACACCATTTAAAGTTATGTAACAACAATTGTTACTAAAAGTCAAATGATAACCTTTTTCATTCAAACATGAAATAGATACAATGTTCTTTATTAACGAAGGAACGAAATAACAATTATCCAGTTCTAAGATACGTCCAGTCGGGAGCTTTAGCAAGTATGTTCCGATGGCAACAGCAGCAATCTTTGCTCCATTTCCAACTCGCAAATCTGCTTCTCCCTTGACGAGTCTTCTTCTATTCCTTAGCCCCTGTATGTCATTACATATATGTGAGCTACACCCAGTATCAAGTACCCAGGTATTTGAGGAAATAGAGTGACATTCAATAACGAAGATACCTGAAGAGGACGGGGCATCGGATGCCTTCTTCTTCAAGGACTCAAGATAAACTTTGCAATTTCTTCGCCAGTGACCCTCTTTGCCACAATGATGGCAAGTGCCTTTTGGTTTCTTTTCAGTCTTTTTAGCCTTTTTCTTCTTTCCCTTATTCTGTTCTTTGGCCTTCCTCTTAGAACCTTTCTTCGAGGAACCAACTAACAGAACTGCCTTTTGTTCCTGCTTTACAGAAGGCTCTACAGACTTCAGCAGGTTGACTAACTCAGGAATGGTAGTTTCCAGCTTGTTCATCCGATAGTTCATCACAAATTGCGAATAACTTTTGGGCAAACAACTCAGAATTAAGTCAATACTTAGTTCATGATCCATTGCAAAACCGAGTGTGTTTAGTCGCTCAATGTACCCCAACATCTTTAGCACAAACTGCGAGGCGGAAGTGCCTTCCTGCATCTTAGTTGTGAAGAGGAGTCTGGAGACTTCGAACCTTTCGGATCTCGCCTGCTCTTCAAACAACTCATTAAGATGGAAGATGATGGTATAAGCATCCATATGCTCATGCTGCTTTTGCAGCTCAGGTATCATAGAGGCTAGCATGATGCAACTTGCAAGTTCAGAATCGGTCACATGTTTCTGATAGGCCACCAATTGGTCTGGAGTTGCATCTGCTGGAGGATTTGAGGGAAGTAGATTTTCAAGGACATAAGCAATCTTCTCTGCCTTGAGGACTATCCTCAGGTTTCGAAGCCAGTCCATGAAGTTAGGCCCAGTTAATTTGTTGGTGTCCAAGATGGAACGCAAATTCAGAGAAGACATGATCGAGTGATTAACCTAGAAATACAAATTGAGATTATGTGAGAAGATTTATTAAAGAATGTATCAACATACATAAATTAAATCCTATTTATTTTACGAATTGAGTCACCCTTATTATCAATTCGGGAGATCGTAGGAACATCTCCAAATAGGTTGATATCCAACCATAGATAAGAACAACCATGGCTGTGGCCATCAAGTTCTTCTTAGCTATGAAGGTAGGTAATTATACCGATTACACATCACATATATGTAACTATCACATTATGCTATCAACTAATTGAATGTTTGCATAAATCATTGGGTTGTTAACTCATTAACAAGTATGTATCATTATACATAGCACCCAACTGCACCTCTCTTTGCATCGACCTTGGCTGTGGCACAACAAATCGATGCTCCAAGCTTAAGGCTGACCCATTAATCAAGAAATAGTTTTAACATGGTTGGAGCTCATTCAACCGCTTAGTCAGGCTTGGATGTGTCCAACAACCAAAACTAATGATTGACCTCTGACTCGAACTATATTATTCATAAACTAATTCCATGGTTTGAACATGTTGAGGTTCAAGTCGGGCATGGATGTGTCCATCAACCCAAGCGAGAAACAAAACTCCGATTCTAACCATATTAATGGAAGGTGTTGGCCTTAATATTTTGTAAGGGGTTTTGGGTCTCATTCTCTTTAAGCACATTCATGACATAAAATTATGTCATGACTAACGATTTCCTTAATAAAGTATGTATGTGACTTAATTTATCAAGTCTCATGAATTAAATTAGGAACCGGATTTCCTAATCATAATTTCATACTTTATTAAAGGAATTGTTTTGGGAAACAATTTCCTAAATTGTCATAATTAATTTCGGAAATAATATGTTCAAGTCTTTGATTTCTCTAAATCAAATCTTGTTAAATTAAGAGACAAATCCCTTAATTCAACTACATATTATTTTCATGAAAATCTCATTTAAGAAACTCTATAGGAAACCATTTTCCTAATTAATTTTGGAGACAACAATATGTAAGAGCATCACCTCTTAAACATATTTTATTCATGGATTTAATTAATTACAACAAATTATTTTCTAAGGGTGGCTCCCCGAGGCTCAGATACCCAAAGAAAAGTAATGTGTTGTAAATCCAATTGGACGGCTCCCCGAGGCTCAATCCAATCAAACATGACAATTTCAATTAAAAATTGGGAAATTAAATTACAACAACTAACTTTAAATTGGACGGCTCCCCGAGGCTCAATCCAAAATAAAGAATTTTGTTGTCAATTTAAAAACCAATTCAAATTTAATTGTCAATTAACTGTCCATGAATTTGTCTAGACTTTCTTAAAAGAAAGTGCCCAAAATTGCGAGATTTCGAAAATTGATTTTCAGAATAATTGCAAGTTTCCGGTACAAAGAAAACTTACATATTTCCAAAATTGGAAAATTTCTAAAATAGAAAAATTTCCAAAATTGGAAAAGTTTCCAAAGATGGGAAGTTTCAAATTATTATAAAATTTCAGAAAATAGAAAATTTCAAACGTTTGCGAAATTTCATGAGGATTTCCAAACTTTGAAATTCCTAAATCTAAAATTTATTATAATTTGAAAGTTTCCATAATTGAAAAATTTTCCGAAATTGAGATCATGACAAAGTTTTCCACAAAACAATTATTTGATTAAGTCGAACACTAACCGGCTCTGATACCACTGTTGGGACCGGGTGCATGTCGACAAGGATACGAGTTCGTAAAATTTAAAATTTTTACGTGCAGCGGAAGAGTTTGCATAAAATAATTTCCTAAATTATTTTAACTTCGTATCTAGCATGCAACCTTATAGTGTATCGACATAATCATGAAATAAAAGTTTGCGAAAAGTAAACTAATTTACTTTTGTACCTTGCGTAACTCGAAGAAAGGGACGAGATCCAACCGTAGCGTCCCTTGGAAGCTTCGCCTCTATTCGCGTCCACGCCGAGTTCTCTTCGGGATGACTTCGCAAAGTCACGAGTTTTGTGCCGACGAGAACTACTAGATTCTCGGAAGGCACAACTAGAAGGACAAGAGAAAAATTAGGAAAACTAACCAACGAAGTAACGGAATCGAATTCCGAGAAGAGAGGAGTCGCTATCCGCTTCTTCTTCTTCGTGTTCGGGTTCTCCTTCTCCTTGAAAGCTTACGCCAACTCCCTTGGGTGATGGTTGTGTGCGCCGGCCCTAATCCACAAGGATGGGGCGCCGGCCCTAATGTGAAGGAGAAGAAGATGAGGAGAGAAGAGAAGAAGAGAGAGAGGGAGTAATTAATCTCTTAATTGTGTGGAATAAGGGCTAGCCTTTGGTTCCTTTATATAGTAGCAACTCCTTTGCTAAGTCTCCCTCTAAACCGAATTAACGGAATTAACGGAATTAGTTATAAGAAATTTATCTTATAAATTTTCTTATTGCTTATTCCGTTTAAGCCTAGTCTTATTATAAACAATTTATAATAAAACAAATTAGTTATCATAAGAGATTTATCCTATAAATTCTCTTATGAATTTTATTATAACTAACTTTATAATAAAACTAATTATTTATCATAAGAAATTTATCCTATAAATTCTTATGAATTAATTCCGTTTAAACCAAGTCTTTATTATAAACTAATTTATAATAAAAACTAATTCTTCTTCTCTTTAAATTATAGAATAAATTTTATAAGAAATTTATAAACTTTCTTATTACGGAAAAATCAATTCATAATTGATTTTATAAAATTAAAATAAACCCAATTCATGGATTATTTTAATCTTCCATAAAAGAATAAATTTCTATAAATTTTATTTATATAAATTTCTTTATACAAATTTATTTATCCATAATTTATAAAATAAATCGTACTAGATTTATTTAATTAATTAAACCAATTAAATTGGTTTATTCTCCTCTATTTGGCCGGCCACCAAAGAGGGGTTTGGCACCCTCTTTGGCCGGCCAAACCAACCCGGACCGCCGCGAATTAAACTCATTTAATTCGCCCAAAAAGCCTTCAAAAGACTTAGCCATTTTTAGCTTCCATTGCGCCTCTGACTAACTCAGATTCGACTTATTTCTCTTGATCGGAAAATCCAATTTTCAACTTGTTTTAAATCCCTCGGATTACTCGTAGTGCGTGTGACTAAATAGGCTTTCGATTTATGTTGGCCGTCTATAATTAACTGATTATAGAACGATCATGAGTGGCACCTAGTAGTACATCATGATCCCCAATTAATCGAAAGATCAACGGTTTGACCTCAGAAGAAATTATTCTGAAATCCTTCAGCAGCTCTAATGAATCGTGCCCCATTCCCTTCACCACCTTATACCCACTTGGTTCAGGACACGGTCAATGGTGTCAGTCCCCACTAGGCTGACTACGTCACACCTAGCCCAAGTAATGTCTTACTCGTCCTTTGGATTTCTAATTACTCTCATGTATTTTAGAGACTCTCACTCTAAACATGATATGCTCTGGCCAGAGGCTTTGAGTAACAATCCGACGATAGGCCTGGGTATACATCTCCTCGCAAGGAGTGGTGAATTCTTTGTAGGTTGTTCAAACATCTTCGGGCACTTCGGCTTACACCCGATCATCCTGGGTCCACACCTCCTTGGAGATGCTTGCTTAAGATGTCAAAGTATAAGTCTCCATGACCAAGATGACTTGAACACCGCAAGTCAAAGGAACATCGCACTTAAGCCGCAGTAAGATCTTCATTGACATATCTACATGTAGATTCCCATATGAAGTCTTACAGCTAGTCACTCCAATGAACTAGTTCCCTTAACTAGCATCCATGTTTATCTCCGGACATCCCAATGTCACCAGCCAGTGAGAATCAGCTGATTAGAGAATAACCCATGCTAGTCTCAACAGAATTGATAGTGTCCGTTTTTATCAATTCATCGACTAGGGATATTTTCAATACTTCACATTTGCGCATTTAGAGATAATCACTAGTTGTGATCTCATCACAAATTCTCTTATGCTGTGAGTTGTATTGCGGACATTCAGTAGATGAGTTTAAGATCCCAATCAAATACACAAGCATGTATACTCAAATAGTGAATTATCATTTATTAATATAAATGTTTTACAATCATAAGGCGATTGCCTTAGGACACTTCTCTCATATCACTAACAAGAAGGACCCCGAACTTCAGCTACTGATCATATCTTGATCAGTCCTCAGACCGATCAGGGAGTTGCCTGATCGGTCCTCAGACCGATCAGGGGACATCCAGTCCGATCAGAGAGCTTCCAGACTGATCAGTAGCTGTCTAGATACGATCGGATGCGTGGTCATCACAACCCTCCACTTGGATCTGGCAACGGCGATTGATGGAGCTTCATTGCAAGTGATCTCAGCCACTCATCAGAGGAAATCAAGTGTGGAAAGGAGGAGTAGAAAAAGATGTTAGGGCAGCCAAAGAAGGGGATCAGATCTCATCCACATGGGAACGAAAGGAGGAGACGATGGAGGAAGGAAGCTGCGGTTTGAGGGGTTTCTCTAAGGATTGACAGCTTGGACTAGCCTTCTACTTCGACTCCACAGTCCATTCCCTCCTCTACTCCGGCTGAGAAGCAATCAGCTTTGTCGGAGCGGAGTTTCTTCCACCGGATACCAAATTTCAGCTTTCTTTTCATTATTTCTTAGTGTTTACTTGCCATAGAACAAGAATTTGCATTCCCCTTTTCATTTGTTTTCGAATTCTTGCTATTTTCCAGCTTAGAATCGTAGTTTCCAGCTTAGTTTTGAATTTCCAGCTTAGCTTATTGTTTCTACAGTTCATCTCTTATAGAAAATGGTTTATGTTTTCAATCCTTCACTATTTGAAAGCAAAGTGTTTGTTGAATGGCTTGAATTGAATCTGTGCTTGATGATGGAATGAATTTCCGTTTAGTTAGGATCTCTAGATAAACTCCTGCTGAAATTTCCTAGTTTTAAATGTTCTTTTGCTGTCCAAAACAATTAGTTAGCTTGATCCTTTAAATTTGAGTAGTGAAGACTATTAGGTAGAAGTTCGTAGCTAAGTTTAATTGTTTTGTTATCTGCAACCCCAAGAAAACATATTTTGTTTATCCAATTTTTATTTTTCTGCAATTTGCTATTTTTCATAGACCGAGGAAGTGCATGCATCATATTGGGTCCTTGAGAGACGATTCGGTTCAACTACTACTACATAATTGCTTGAAACGAGGAAATTAATTGAAACCGTAACGCGGCAAACACGGTTATCAATTTTGGCATCGTTGCCGGGGATATTTTTATGATGTTTGTTTATTTTTAGGTCTTGCAATAATTCTGAATTTTTTAGTTAACTCTTGCATCTTACGAATTTTCTCCATTTGGTGTGCAGTGCATGACCAAGTCTTCCTACTTCAGCTTGGCTGATTTTGGTCTTGAGATATAAAGGACCTTCCACGCACAGAGGAGAGCTCAGCTAGAGATTTCTAGACTGTCTACTAGTAGTGACCCTTTGTCAGAATTCCAGATGGCGAGCAATAGAACCATGAGGGAGCTTGCAGCACTAGAGCTGGTTTTTCAGTGTATCCAGTATCCTGAGTTGGAGGTTGATTTTGAGCTATGTTCCAGACTCATTCATCTACTCCCAAAGTTTCATGGCTTAGCTGGTGAGGACCCCACTCGACATCTCCAGGAGTTTCACACCGTATGCTCCACTATGAAGCCACATGGTATTGTTGAAGAAGACATCAACCTGAGAGCTTTTCCATTTTCACTTGTGGATGGAGCAAAGGACTGGTGGTACACCTTACCACATGCTTTAGTTACTTCTTGGGCCGAAATAAAGAAAGCTTTCTTGGGAAAATTCTTCCCAGCTTCAAGGACTACTGCCATTAGGAAGAGTATCTGTGGAATCCAGCAGATTTCTGGAGAGACACTATATGAGTATTGGGAGCGCTTCAAGAGATTTTGTTCTAGCTGTCCCCACCATCAAATCAGTGAGCAACTACTCATTTAATACTTCTATGAGGGACTTCTTCCCATGGACAGGAGTATGGTGGACGCTGCTAGCGGAGGGGCATTAGTGAATAAGACACCTGAGGAAGCTAGAGAGTTGATTTCTATTATGGCATCAAATTCTCAACAGTTTGGGAGTCATCCGTTGGTGCCTAAAGGAGTACATGAGATCACAGGGCAGAATATGGAAGCTCAAGAGGTCAAGGTTAATCTTCAGGATTTGACTTCTCTCCTTAGGCAGATGACTCTCCTTCAGACTGCTCAGCAGCCCTCAGCTCAAGTAGCCCAAGCAATGAGGATTTGTGGACTTTGCAATTGCACCTCTCATCCCACAGATTTATGCCCCCAGGTGCAGGTTGATGATGGATCTTATCTTGCAAGTCAAGTGGCAGCAGCAAATGCTTTTCAGTCCAAGCCTCAGTCTTATGGATACAAGCAGCCTTATGATCCCATGTCTAGCGCATACAATCCAGGTTGGAGAGATCATCCTAATCTGAGGTATGGGAACACATCACATCAGCAGCAGCAGCCTTATCAGCCACCACTTCCTGTTATGCCACCTGAAGTCCAGAGACCGCCAGGATTTTATAGTAGTCCATCTCCGCCAAGAGTTTCACCGGTTCAACAACAAAAACCAGAACTTCCACTCACTCTGGAGCCACTTCTCACGCATTTACAGCAACATCAAGAGAGGAGTTTTCAGCAGTTGAGCACTCAAATTAGCACCCAGATTAGCACTCAGATACAGCAACAAGAGAGAAATTTTCAGCAGTTTAGTGCTCAGATTAGCACTCAACTTCAGCAGCAGCAGGGGGACTATAGACAATATCAGAGTAGGACTGATGCTTCCATTCAGAACATGGAGCGACAAATTGAACAATTATCATCCGCCATCAGTCAGATACAAGCTCAAGGATCTAGTCAGCTACCTTCTCAGTCTATTCCAAACCCTAGCGGGAATGTCAGTGCTATCACACTCCGGAGTGGACGGGTTACACAGGAGGCTCCTACCCCCACAGACTCCTACAGTACCAGAGGCTGATCTTTCAAGATTTCAGAGGGGAGTAGAGCCAGAGTCACTTCTACTACCAGAGTCACCCATTCAGTTACCTTTCCCTCAGCGGGCAATTGGTCCAAGGAAGAATGCTGATTCAGACAAGACACAGGAGCTTCAGGAGCTGATTGACATTTTTAGCAAAGTAGAAGTGAACATCCCATTGCTCAGAGTGATCAGACACATTCCCAAGTATGCGAAGTTTCTGAAGGATCTGTGCACTCACAAGAAGAAGCTGAAAGGGACAGAGTTGGTCAATATGGGAAAGAACGTCTCAGCAATGATCCAGCCAATGCCTCAGAAATGCAAAGACCCAGGGGTTTTCACAGTACCGTGCATGATTGGAGACTGCATGTTTGAGGATACTATGCTAGACTTAGGAGCCTCCATCAATGTCATGCCCAAGTCAGTGCTCATCTCTTTAGGCATTGTGCCATTATAGCCTACTGGGGTGGTCATTCAGTTGGCCAACCGTAGTTTTGCTCATCCGGCTGGAGTCATAGAGGGCGAATTGGTGAAAGTCAAGGATTTGATATTCCCAGCTAATTTTTATATCTTAGATATGGAGAAGGACTTAACCTCAAGCTCAGCTCCATTAATTTTGGGACGCCCATTTCTGAAGATGGCAAGAACCAAGATTGATGTTCATGCAGGGACACTCACCATGGAGTTTGGGGACATAGTGGTTCAGTTCTCCATCCTTGATGCAATCAGATATCCCGCTGAGGATCATTCGCTGTTGGGCATTGATATGTTGGACATGTTGGGGATCGGTAGAGCTAGAGGAGGGGTGAATAGCTCGCTTTAGTTGATTCTTTTCCCTCCAAGCATAAATCAAAGTATACCCACCACCAAATCCAATGCTAACACTTATATTTACTTAGTCTCCACCTCCTTGAGGTGACTAATCCAAGGGTCCACACTAGCGATCGCATATTTCACTAACAAACCTCCTTCTCGAAACAACTCCAAGGGTGGAGAAACCCTTTTACAACACCCTTGAAAACTTTCACAAAGAACAACACAAGGAAGAAGAAGAGAAAGAAGTATTACACAATAGGCTTGCTTCTCCTTCCTTTGATTGCTTGATGAAGGTGTTGGAAACTTGAGCTTGAACAAACAGCTTGAAGCACCAAAACCCTAGCTCAATTCGCAATGGAACAGTTGTGGCGTTTGTGCTTGATTTTCCGCTTATAACGGTCTTCTCTGCTCCCTGAATCGATTGGTGAAAAACCCCAATCGATTACCAAGTAGTCGTTGAACAGTATGGATATCGGATGAATGGCTGGGATGATGCCATTTCGAACTTGAATCGATTGGCTGATTGATTGGTATCTTGAATCGATTGAATGATCGATTACGGAGTATTCTGGCTGCGCACAGACTAGTTGATAATCGATTCACCAATCGATTACAGGGCATATGAATCGATTGACTGATCGATTACGAAGCATTCTGCCTGCCGGCAGAATTACTCGTAATCAATTCATCAATCGATTACAGGGCTTCTGAATCGATTGAATGATCGATTACGAAGCATTCTGCCTACGCACAGAATTACTCGTAATCGATTCATCAATCGATTACAGAGCCTTCTGGTTCAGCCAGAAATGCCCTGAATCGATTCACCAATCGATTAGTCACTTGCTAATCGATTGGCTGATCGATTGATACGCTCAACTCTGGCCTTCACAGCTAGAGTTCACGCCTAGATCGATCAAGGACCTTCCGTTGGATCCAATTACCTTGTGCCAGCGAAACCTCTCGTTTCTTGGACTTCACGCCTAGAGTCTCCTCAACTCCGGGTCTTCATGCCAAGAGTTCCGTCCCCGACCATCCCTTGGACTTCTTGCCTGGAGCTTCCTCAACTCCGGGTCTTCATGCCAAGAATTCGGTCCCCGACCATTCCTTGTACTTCTTGCATTACTGCACACTAAATCTCAATGTTAGATCCAATGTATTAGCTTAAACATAAATAACCGTCAATCATTGAAACCTCTCATTTAGGGCATGATTGCATCTACAATCTCCCCCTTTTTCATGTTTGACAATCTATTTAAGTTTAAGCTAACTTTCAACATAATATCAGTGATATCAATCCAATAAGCATATGGTAAAGTTATTTAGAGCATAATCATGAATATAAACTTTAAATATCTGCAAGTCTCCCCCTTTGCAATATATCAAAAATGACAAATAAACATAAAAGAGCTCCCCCTCAATGGAAGCACCATACAAAATAGAAAATCGCAACTAGCAACATGCAAACAAACCAGTAGCATATAAGGCAGAAAATGTGAACATAGCATACAAGCATCAAAAGTCAACAATATCCATAGACAGAGTACAGAATACCAAAAAAAACACAAACGAAGACAGGACTACATAAATCATGGCGCAAAGAAGAACTCGTCGAGGGCAGCAGCAGGATCAGCGGCCGGGGTGGCCGCAACATCTGGAAGACCAGAACCACCCGAAGTGGCGCCAACCTCCGACGATGGAGCATCAGTAGACGGCGGAGGAGGAGGATGCTGGCCGCGCATCTAGGAGCGATACATATCGCGCACCTCCAGCAGGGTGCGCTCAATGGATGTGAGGCGCGACTGCGTCTCGAAGTGACGCAAGTCACTCTCCAACCACATCTCCTCAAAGCGAGTGTCGACAGTCTCCTCAAACGCACGGACCCTATCCAGAATACCCTCCTCCTCGTCATCATCCGGAGCAGCTGCAGCAGCGGGTCCATGTCCAGGGCGTGCTCGCGGTCCCTCCCCAACCTGCCGACCATCAATCCATCGAATGACGCCAAACTCGCCCGTCATCCCGGATTTGGAGAAGGAACGTGCTGAAATCCGGGAGTATTTGACGGTCATGGGCTCCACCTTGCCCCGAGAGACGTCAATTCCCATAGAAGCAAGCCAGTCTGTAATAATATGCCCAAAAGGCATATGAACGGTACCGTGCACAGGCTGAGTGAAATGGATAATGGAATGAAATATGTTCAGAGGGATATTAACATCTAGACCCTGGTGAAGAGCATAGGTCAGGAAAAGCTGAGAGGGTCGGACGGTCCCTAAAGCGCGAGACACAATAGGCGAAAGACAGTTGATTACGACCTTATAAAGGGCATAATCTATCGCAGAGTGCTCAAGAGCAGGAAATGTAGTAACATTGGCATAAGGGTCATCTGGACGCGGACGACGAAAGAAATACTGATACATCGAGTCAATGGAAATGTGCTCAAACGGCGGAGGTAGAAGCTCAGGAAGTGTAGGAAAGAAAACAAAGCTATTGGTAGAGGGACGACACTGGAGGAACTCGAAAAGAGTCGTATAACTAAAATCCAAACTCTGTTTGGCTACGCGAGTCTTATAATTCACACCATCCATGGTGTGTAGGTTGTTGTAGAACTCGGAAAGCAAACCTACATTGACCCCTCGCTCATAATAGATAATAGACTCGAGTTTATAGGTTTCAAGGATCTAAAACACCGTAAAACAATGATCATGAAAGTATTGTCGGTCTAGTGATCTAGGGGCAATCAATTTGAATACATGTTGACCAAATGCCTTTTGATAAGCGGCATTCGGAAAACGGGCATCCGTAGGGGGTTTAGGGCGAGAAGACCCGTCACCTGTCTCATCCGCCCTTTGTTTCTTCCTATGATGATCAACCAAAGATAACCAATAGATGAAGGCAATGGTAAAAGACACGGACAGGTTGTGAGTTTAGGGTAAATTTTGTGAGGTTATGGGAAAAGAAAGTGTCGTGAGTGTAGGGTTAGGGTAAGGGATGCACAATATGAAATGATGAATATATGCAATGGATGGAAGACAGGGCAACCAAAAGAACACAAAAAAACTTGATTAGCGAAGATCAAACCCTTCAAATAAGGCAAGAAAAGACAAAAAAAATGTAGGGTTTACTTTGGCGCCATCAGTGAAGACAAACTCGAGCAGAGGGAGAAGACACGGCACGAACACTCCAACGCCTATGAGTTGCGAGAAGGAGGAGAGGACACGCTGAGGGAGTCGCGTGAGGAGTGACTGTGAGTTGCGAGAGGCGCCTGAGAGAAGAGAACATGCTGTGGAGCGACTGTGAGATGCGAGAGACGCCTGAGAGAAGAGAACACGCTGAGGGAGTCGCGTGAGGGACGCTAGGGCTGGAGGAGAGGACACGCCAGTGAGTTGCGGCTGCGAATCGCGTGAGGGACGCTAGGGCTTGAGGGTTGAGCGTGCGAGAGAGAGGCGTGGGAGGATTTTGGGACCGTGAGGGTTTTAGGGCAAGAGACGAGTGACAGGACAGGTTAGGTGGAGCGCGTTAATGGCCGGAATCGATTGAGTAATCGATTATGATAGTTCGTAATCGATTAGCCGATCGATTCGACCTGTATTAATCGATCAGCGCGCGTAATCGATTAACCAATCGATTCAACCTGTATTAATCGATCCAATGATCGATTAAGAATCAATCTGTGCCCGAAATAACAGCTCGAATCGATTAGGCAATCGATTCAGAGAGTTTCTACCTAAAGGTGCAGACCCACCAATCGATTGATAACTGAAATCAATCGATTGGTAACTGGAATAACTTATACATGGCTAAAACATACTCAATTTGTGGCATTTTCGAGTTCCAAAGGGGTCAAGCACGATCACATGGACTCCAAGAACGTGGATATTTGGTTAGTTCATTAAAATATCCAATCACGATCTTCGGACTAAGTACACATTAATGGCGTACTAGTCTTCCCCATGATTGGTCAAGTGAATGATTTATGATGAATTTTCATCTTCTTGCTTAAAGTAATACATCATAACAAGCATTATGAACAAGAAGATGAACCCTAGCATCTCACTCCCATCTACAAAGGCACAAGCAAGGGAAGTTCTAGGTTCTTGTGAGATGCATATTAAGGCAAGTGAGTTGAATATCTTGAAATGATCATGGAGGATTAATCAATATGGCACATTCCTAATTCTCTTCACAAGTAGCTAAATTCAGATTCCGGAAGAGGTTTGGTGAAAAGATCCGCAAGATTTGATTTTGACTTAACATATTTAAGAACAATATCCCTATTAGATACATGATCTTGAATAAAATGATGTTTAACCTCAATGTGCTTAGTTCGTGAATGATGAACTGGGTTTTTTGTCAAGTTTATGGTACTCACATTGTCACAAAGAACTTGCACATTTTTGTAGATGAGTTTATAATCTTCCAAGGTATGAGTCATCCATAATAATTATGATACACATTCACCCATAGCTATATATTTGGCTTCAGTTGTAGAGAGTGCTACACAATACTGTTTTCTACTCGACCAACTCACCAAAGAAGATCCCAAAAATTGGCATCCACCACTAGTACTTTTTCGATCCAATTTACATCCGGCATAATCCGAATCGGAATATCCTACAAGATCAAACGTTTCGGTTCTAGGGTACCACAAACCCACCCGTTGAGTCCCTTTAAGGTAGCGAAGGATTCGTTTGATTGCACATAGATGTGACTCCTTGGCACAAGCTTGATACCTTGCACACATACCCACGGCAAACAATATGTCGGGTCTACTAGCCGTGAGATAGAGAAGACTACCTATGGCACTACGATACATTTTGGAGTCAACTTCTTTACCGTCAATATCATTGTCTAACTTGGTGTTAGTTGCCATAGGGGTAGATATTTCTTTGGCACTCTCCATTCCAAATTTCTTAATGATTTCTCCTACATATTTGGATTGATGAATATATATGTCATCTTTTGTTTGTTTAATTTGTAAACCCAAGAAAAATGTTAATTCACCAACCAAACTCATTTCAAATTCACTTTCCATGTGATTTATGAATTCATTTAGATAGTCTTTGTTTGTGGATCCACAAATAATGTCATCTACATAGATTTGGGCCACAAAGATATCTTCTCCACTAGTCTTTAAAAATAATGTAGGATCAATTTTTCCTCTATGAAAACCCTTTGACACTAAGAATGTAGACAATCTTTCATACCAAGCACGAGGTGCTTGTTTTAGTCCATACAATGCTTTCTTAAGCTTGTATACATGGTTTGGACATTCTAAATCTTCAAATCCCGGAGGTTGCTCAACATATACTTCTTCTTTGATAAAACCATTTAAAAATGCCGATTTTACATCCATTTGGTACAACTTAAATCCTTTGTGAGCGGCAAATGCCAACATCATCCTAATAGACTCTAACTGAGCTACCGGTGCATAAGTTTCATCATAGTCCAATCCTTTGACTTGATTAAAACCTCTAGCAACCAATCTAGCTTTATTCTCACAACCATTCCTTTATCATCAAGTTTGTTCCTAAAAACCCATTTTGTATCAATGATTGATTTTCCTTTGGTTCTAGGAACTAACTCCCAAACTTGACTTCTCTCAAATTGAGACAACTCATCTTGCATTGCCAAAATCCAATCGGGATCAAGCAACGCATCACTTACGGCTTTTGGCTCAATTTGTGAAATTAGAGCCACTTGACTCCCTTCATTCCGAAAATAAGATCGAGTCCGTACCCCATGGGTAATGTCACCCACGACTTGCTCCAAGGGATGGTTTGCACTTGTCCTTGTTTGTCTTGGGTCTTGAGTTGTAGTGATTATATTCTCAAGTGGTAACTCAATCACACCTTCCGTTTCACTCTCTTCTTTCTCAAGATTATTTTCCTCCTCTAATGTCAATTTCTCTAATTCAAATTGTACTTCCTCCTCTATTGCTTTATTTGAACTCGAGCTTGGATTTTCTTTAAAAACCACATTTAGAGACTCTTCAACTATTTTGGATCTCTTATTATAAACTCTATAGGCTTTGCTATGAGCGGAATACCCTACAAGAATACCTTCATCCGCCTTGGCGAAAAATTTCCCTAAGTGATCCTTGGTGTTTAAAATATATACTTTACATCCAAACACCCTAAGATGTTTTATTGTAGGAGGTTTACCAAACCACAATTCATAAGGTGTTTTGTTCAAGAACCTATGTGTTGGTGAGAGCCCTAGAGCCGATCATGTAATGATTGTATGGACTAATTTGTATCATATTCCTATGTATAAATAAAGGCATGTTTTATGGTTATTATACTTACGTGTATTTGTGCCAATTAGCTAAGTATAATAATGTCCTTGAGTAGAAGATTCTTATCTATATCAATCGATTGGTTGAATCGATAGTGAGATGATATAGAGAACACTACTCTAAATAATTCCTAGTCGAGTATTAACATTCAGGGACAATGTTAATACGTAGAGACTAGCATGTAGGTCAACATGATGACTTGATCTCATAAGTCATGGATATAGAGATATCAAGTTGACACATGGGTATGCATTGGAGAATGTATACTGAATGACCCGCCATGAGAAAGTATCATGGATCGTTATATGAGTGTCATATACTTTCTCATGTGGCTATTAGTATGACTATTAGTCCTTAGACCTGAAGTCACCATGGATTCCTACATAAGGAGTTACGTACTTTGGCTTCGTCAAACGTCACCCGTAAATGGGTGGACTATAAAGGCGATTACTGGGTATGTAACAAATTATGGAGAGGGATGTGAGTGATGTAGATGGGATCTATCCCTCCTATATGACAGGAGCGATATCGTATTCTTGATAGAGTTAGACCACAAAGTGCATGGCCATGCCCAAGTGAGTCAATATGAGATATTGAACTCATTTGATTAGTGTGAGTCTACTTGGAGTTCAAGATATAGATTGACTCGAGGATGACACGGTCTATGCCTCAATTGAGTCAATCTAGATATCAAGGATAGAGGGACATTATCATATATTGTGAGAGTCACAATTATTAGTCACAAGGTGATGTTGGATCTCAACATTCTTGTAACTTGGGTAGCAATGATGTGTTGCTAGATACCGCTCATTGCTTATGTTTCTAAGACGTTAGAAGCATTGCCAACGTTACAAGAACCTATAGGGTCACACGCAAAGAACAAATAGATGGAGAAAAATTGAAGTCAAGTTTGACTTGGCTAAATATGGAAAGTCCATAAAAGGCAAGTTTGACTTGACCTAAATCCAAATCAAGTTTGACTTGACTTGGTTCCACTTCGAGTTAGACTCAACATGGGAGAAGAAATGAAGTCAAGTTTGACTTGGCTAAATATGGAAAGTCCATAAAAGGCAAGTTTGACTTGACCTAAATCCAAATCAAGTTTGACTTGACTTGGTTCCAATTCAAGTTAGACTTGACTTGGTTTTTCCCCCCCCCCCCCATTTGAATTTCGAATTCAAATTGATAGGGGATTTGGAAGGCCACCTAATGGCACTTAATGGCCATTATGGCCGGCCACCTAATGGCCATTAATGGCCATTAAGTGGCCGGCCACCCAAGGTAACAAAAGGTGGGTTTTGTTTCATTTTGGGGGGCTCTTCTTCTTCTCCCGGATTTTTCTTCTTCCTCTCCCTCTCTTGGCCGAAACCCATAGGGGTGCTAGCACACCGAGGTTTCGATCCATCTTCTTTTGTTCGCGTGGATACATATAGAGGAGTGTCTACTTTGATACTCTACGAGATCCGACGGCCTCTTGGATAAGCGGGAAAGCGAAGGGCTACGCGTCAAGGGTAATGTCCTTATCACGTAGATCTAGTGTAGATCCAGATATTAAACTCGTACTCGTATTTGTTTTATAAGTTCGCACGGATCCGTGGCCGAGATTCTGGGGTTTCCGCAACGCAAAAAGCGGTTTTTGCGGCCTGGAATTTCCAACAGTGGTATCAGAGCCACGTGCGAACCTTGTACGAGTTTAAATTTGTTTTTTTTTTGTATTAGATACAAAATTTAAAGACAAATTATATTCTGTGATTTTTCGAAATTTATAGAATTTATGGGTATTTTTCTCATGAAGTCGAAGCAACAAGTGTTCGGACACTTGTAGGCTTCACCGATCGAGAAAAACTTTCCGAAACGGAAAGATCTCGCTATAATTTTTCGGGACAGCGGCTTAAGTTGCTGTAAGATGATTTTGGGACACTCGCGAAATTCATTTCGCGAGTAGGGGTGCTGCCCCTAACCCCGCAAGGGGCATTGTCCCGAAATCGTGCCCGAAAATCGCGTAGCGGGACCGTTACGGAAGTGTAACTCATAATATTGTAAAATTGTCGAAAAATTATAGAAATTTATTTAAAATACATAATTTGGAATTATGTATGAATTTGTGATGATCATGGCCCAATAAAAACCCAATATGATTGGAATGTGTTGTAATTCATATTACGGTCTGCGTACCGTTTTTGTGGTTGTGCGTGTTGTATAGTGTATGCGACCTGCGAGTCGGCTTCTTTTATTTTATTTCTGTGCTTTCTTATTTGTAATGTACAAAATGAAGACGGTGGGCGGTTCATCCGAAGACGGAGTTATAGAGGGAGCCGGCGACACGTGGCGGTCAAAGGAGAAGCTTGGAGAAGCGAAACCCTAGGTTGACCGTCCGATCTTCTCATTGGCTGAGAAGATCGTAGTAGGGCCATGATCCAATCACAAATTAAATTATTTTATTATTTGCTTGTATGTGATGCATGCTAGAGTAAAAATAATTAGAGCCTTGTGTATATGATACACCCTCTCTCTTGCGATTAGATTCGATCTAATTCAAATCAACTCATTCTCGAAATGCCTAACAAGTTTTGATACCTATCACTACCTCGATCATTTGTTGTTGTTGAATCTGCCAAAGCAGAGCAACACATTTAATCTTGGTAGGGTACGGAGGGACAATCTTGGTCCCGCCTATCACGGCTTGGGTGAGAACAAAACTCAATCAGATTGAGTG
>JAGFNQ010007178.1:11215-264702 GCA_024364735.1 Boesenbergia rotunda | reverse complement strand
CTAAATAACTTTTCAAAATAAATTAAAATTCCTTTTCAAAATTAATTTTTACCCTCAAACCTGTCTCACAAAAACCTTAAGGTTAACGTGTTTGAAAACCCTAGACTGGGGTGAGACAGACTAGGAAGTGAAACTCAATTTAAGCTATCCCAACTCAAATTGGATCCAAATCACCGAAAATCCTTTATGTGTAGGAACATAAAGATTTGGACCAATGGATGTTAGATAGCGGATGCTCCAGACACATGACTGGAGACAAATTGAAGTTCACCAAACTCAAGTTCAAAAACCTGGGCTCAGTGGCATTTGGAAATAATGCTACACTCAAGGTAATTGGGTCAGGTAATATTGAACTTAAATCTAATTTCATTATTAAGAAAGTTCTATTGGTTGAAGACTTTAGTTTTAACCTACTTAGCATAAGTCAGTTATGTGACTCTGGTTATTTAGTTACCTTCAACAATTCTAACTGCCTGATTAGAAATGCACAAGACTCAGAAATCATACTTAAGGGCACTAGGAAAAATAATTTATATACTATAAGTCTTCCCCTATACCCAAATGCATGTTAACACAATTAGAACAATCAAAACTCTGGCATAGGAGATTAGGTCATTGCAATCTAAGAACTATCTCAAAAATTACCCAACTTGGCTTAATCAAAGGTGTCCCTAAAATTAAGAATAATGAAAACCTAATATGTGAATCCTGTAATCAAGGCAAACAAACCAAGTCTAGTCACAAATTGATCCAATTTGATCAAACCCAAACCACACTTGAGCTCCTACACCTTGACCTATTTGATTCACATGGAGCCAAGTCACTAAGTGGAAACCGATACTGCTTAGTGATAATTGATGACTACTCTAGGTTCACTTGGGTCAGGTTTCTAAAGACCAAAGATGAAACCCTGAACCTATTTAACAACTTTTGTAAATTGATTGAAAATCAAAATGATACCAAAATCAAAAGACTTAGGTCTGACCACGGGGGAGAATTCGAGAATCAAAGATTCGAAGAATTATGTAAAGTAAATGGATATAAACAACAAAATGGCATAGTAGAAAGAAAGAATAGAACCTTACAGGAAGCTGCTAGGGCTATGCTCAATGAATTTGACCTACCTAACCACTACTGGGCAGAAGCAATTAGCACAGCTTGCTATATCCAAAATAAGATTCTGCTTAATAAAAGGTTAAATAAAACACCCTATGAACTTTACTACCATAGACTTCCAAACCTACACTATCTTAGAGTCTTTGGATGCAAAGTCCATATTCTTAATACCAAAGACTATCTTGGAAAATTCCAATCCAAGTCAAACCCAGGTATCTTTTTAGGGTACTCTACAACAAGTAGAGCTTATAGAGTCTACAACAAAATAACTAAGAAAATTGAAGAAACAACCAACTTAATATTTGATGAAGAAACTAACCCAAAATCTGATAATTCTGACTTAGCTTCACCAAATACTGATCAAGAAGATAACTCTGAAACCCTAACTGAACCCTTTAATGAATTAACAATTGAACCAAGTTCTGAATCAGTTGAACCAACCAATGAACCAGAATTGAACCTATTGGACCAGCTGGACCTGAAGCTGAGCCAAGTACTAGAAAAACCAAGAAACCCAGACTCAGTCACTCAACTGACCAAATTGTAGGTGATCCAACCTTAGGAGTCAGAACTAGAGCTTCCTATAGAAATCTTAGTCAAATAGCCATGATTTCAAAGATTGAACCTAAGACTATTGAGGAAGCCCTACCTGATCCTGACTGGATCTTAGCCATGCAAGAAGAGCTAGCCCAATTTGAGAGAAACCAAGTCTGGGAGTTAGTACCTAAACCTAAGGGCAAATCCGTAATTGACACTAAGTGGGTATTTAGGAATAAGTTAAACGATCAAGGTGAAATAGTCCGAAATAAAGCCCGCTTAGTAGCTAAGGGATTCAGTCAAGTAGAAGGGTTGGATTATGATGAAACCTATGCCACTGTAGCTAGACTTGAGTCTATTAGGATGTTACTAGCCTTTGCATCCCATAAAGGATTTAAATGATACCAAATGGATGTAAAGTCAGCCTTCTTAAATGGGCTTATCAAGGAAGAAGTTTATGTAGGACAACCCCCAGGGTTTGAGGATATAAAAAAACCTGATCATGTCTACAAACTTAGTAAAGCCCTTTATGGACTAAAACAAGCACCCAGGGCGTGGTATGAAAGATTATCCAATTACCTGATCTCTAAAGAATTCAAACAAGGTCAAATTGACCCAACCTTGTTTGTTAAAATTTTAGAAAAGGATATATTTATTGCCCAAATTTACGTAGATGATATAATATTTGGATCAACTAACTCTAAATTTCTAAAAGAATTTGTAACAATAATGGAAAATGAGTTCGAAATGAGTTTAGTTGGGGAACTTAACTTTTTCCTAGGGTTACAAATCAAACAAACTAAGGATGGAAATTATGTACATCAATCTAAATATGCTAAAGAACTAATTAAGAAATTTAAAATGGATAACTCTAAAAGCATAAGTACTCCAATGCCACAAATGTAAAAATAGATAGTGACCCTGACGGTAAACCAGTAGACTTAAAATTATACAGAAGTATGATAGGAAGTCTACTGTACCTTACAGCCAGCAGACCTGATATACTTTTCTCAGTAGGAATGTGTGCTAGGTACCAAACATTTGCTAAGGAAACTCACTTAGCAGCCCTAAAAAGAGTTTTAAGATATATTAAGGGCACCCTAAATGTAGGGATTTGGTACCCTAGAACTTCATCCTTTAAGTTATCAGGATACTCTGATTCTGACTATGCTGGTTGTAAATTAGATAGAAAAAGTACAAGTGGAAGCTGCCAACTCTTAGGAAACAGCTTAGTAAGTTGGTGCAGTAGAAAGCAACACTGTGTTGCGTTATCCACAACTGAAGCTTAATATGTAGCCCTAGGAGAATGTGTAGCTCAACTCTTATGGATGATGCACACTCTTAAAGACTTTCAGCTAGACTACAATCAGACCCAAGTCAATATTGACAATATTAGCTCAATTAACTTAACCAAAAACCTAATTCAACATTCTAGAATCAAACACATAGAAGTAAAACATCACTTTGTAAGAGATCACGTAGCTAGGGGTGAAATAGTCCTTAAGCATGTAGACTCCAAGTCCAACCTAGCTGACATATTCACTAAACCCCTACCTGAATCTGAGTTTAGCTCACTAAGAAGGCAGTTAGGGTTGTGCTTAGTAGAATAGAATCATTTATTTTTTTTGCTTTAAAATGTTTCAAATTGATTTTAAAATGTCTTAAATTGATCTTAAAATGTCTTAATTGATTTTAAAATGTCTTCTTTGTTAAAAATGTTTTACTTTGATTTTAAAATTTTTTTACTTAGTTTTATTTCAAAAACTACCCCCTTCAAAACTAGGGTTTTCTTCGAAATGGAATTAGCCTAGGCTCTAACCCTAGAACTGCATGCACCTATAGACCTAGAAGCCAGCATCTCACAAGCACCTTAGGGTACCTTGAGTGATAACCTAGAAAGAGTTGAGATGCTTAGGTCTTTGCCTCAATTCAAGATGCTTTAAGTCAGTGCATCGGCAGTAATTGGGGCACTAAATGAACAGCAATCAGGTTAAGTGTCAAGTTTAGACAATCTAACTTGAACAATGCACTTAACTTGACTAACCCTAGCGAAAACTACTGTTTATAACAGTTAGTAAGTAGCTAAATGGGTTAGACAGGTCCCTAAAAGATTTAACCAGACTTAGGTCCTAGTTTGTTTCAGTACAGCAAATGCTTTATTTAATTATTGCAAATATTTCTTCTGCATTTTTTTGATATATGTCAAAGGGGGAGAGGTGGAAAGGAAAGAGGGAACCCAAAAAGTTTTTTTCAAATGTTTTCCTTTATTCAAAAAGTTTAACATCAAAGTTAGAAATAATTCAAAGCTCAAATTTATCCTGTAAAAATTTCTAAGCTTAAAGCTTAATTTTTTGCTTAAAATTTCTAACTCTGAAGTGTTATTAATTTTTGCTCAAAATTATTCCCTGAAAAGTTTTCTAAATCTGAAAAAGTTTTCCAAGTCTCGAATCTTTCTAAGTATGAATTTTTAAAGCCTGAATTTTTTTTGTGCTTAAAAACAAGAGTTTTCAAAAACTAAAAAGTCTAAGTTTAAAAAAGTTTTCCTAAACTCAAAATTTGCTAAAATATGAAAACTTCTTCAAACTTAGAACATTTTTCTGAAAAACTCAGCCAATACTTAAAGTCTTTCTATAATAAAAAGTATTTAAACTAAAACCACCTATTTTTGAAAAAACCTAGGGGGAGATTTCTTCCAGGGGGAGGGAATCTAACTTAGGATTTCATTTTAGCATTTTTTTCCTTAACTTTTTGAACTAGGTTGCAATATATCAAAAAGGGGGAGATTGTTGGTGCAGAATGCACCCAAGTCAAACCTGTGTTTTGATATTGGCAAAAGGGTTCAAAAGTTAAGGGTTAATTGGTGTCTAACAAGGTTCTTGAGTGTACAGGAAAAGCCCTAGCGAAGGAATGCTAGGCACTGGCGAAGGACTGCCAGAAGAAAAGACCTAGCGAAGGGCTGCTAGGCACCAACCGAAGGGCAGCTTGGTACCTCAAGACCTGGCGAAGGACTGCTGGGCAAAAGTCCAACTGGAGGAGCCGGTTGGCACCAGGTAAATTCTCCCGAGAGGAGTAGGTGAGGACGCGTTCCCCTTGAGGGAACATTAGGCGTCGGTTCGACCTAGGGCTCCATTTTGGAGACCAAAGTCAGAACCAAGACAGCTAAGGCTGTATAACCTATTATTTTATTGTTTTATTGTGTTTTGGACTAACCCTGGATGCAGGACCTAAGGAACGAGTGTCTGCAGCTCAGAATGCCTCAAAGGAATGAGGCAACCGCTGACCAGGGCGCCCGGAGTGTCCCGGGCGCCCCCATGGTGAACACAAAACACAACAAGACAAGAAAGACTTCGACAGTACATACCCAGGGCGCCCCCGCTGTCCCGGGCGCGCCCATAGCGAACCAACTCAGCCGCGTCTGCGCTACACGCCCAGGGCGCCCCCGCTGTCCCGGGCGCCCCCAGCCAGACTTACCGAGGAGAGCTCAGCGCTGCAGATAAGGCTTTGACCGGTCAATGCGGGCGCCCCGAGTCATCCGGGCGCCCCGGTCAAACCGGATCCCGAGGATAAGGGGATCAGACGGCGACCGAGCAACAACCGGATCTGCTGCCACATGGGGGGGCGCCCCCGTCGACCAGGGCGCCCCCAGGCCCTATATAAAGGGCCCTCGACCTCCTTCTTCATAGCATCAATCACTGCGACACTTCTGCGCTCTTCTGCTTCCGTGACACGCTCCAGAAATCTTCCAACTCGAGCTGACGACGTCCCGCTGCTCCGAAACTTCGATCTACACCCGACGTCGGTAACGAAGAGCTGTATTTAAAGTTTACTAAACTGTTCTTGTTATTATCTTTCCTGTAAACTTTTACGAACTTATAGAATTGCCCGCAGAAAACGGTCAACGACCGTGGGCCTTGGAGTAGGAGTCGACCCAGGCTCCGAACCAAGTAAAACGACCGTGTTAGCGTTGTTTTTGCTCTTTTTTATTCCGCTGCGCACTTACTCTTTTTAAATCCGAACGAATTGCGACATTCACCCCCCCTCTCTCGCATTTCTCGATCCAACAAAAGGTGTAGCGTTTATTGTAGAAAAGGAAAAGAAGAAGAAGAAGGTCATCTATTCATCATCATCCGACTCAGAGGAGTCAAGCAGTTCAATGGATAGCGACCAAGAGGCTTTCATGGTAAGGAAAATGCGTTGAGTCTTTAAAAGTTTTTCTAACAAGTCTTATGGTAGGAAAGGTTCAAAGAGTAAGAGCAAAGGAAAAGAGATCATTTGCTATAATTGCCACCAAGAGGGACACATGAAGAATGAGTGCCCACAACTAAAGAGAAGAGAAGAAAAGAACGAGGAGAAAAAGAGGGATGACAAGAAGAAATCCAAGGGAAAAGTGAAGAGTGTCACAAATCTCAAAGCTACTTGGGATGATCCATCTTCATCGGAGGAAGAAGGAGATCACGTGTCACACTTTGCACTAATGGGAGTGGACAACTTGGAATCATCCGAAGATGAGAGGAGTTCAAGTAGTGAAGATGAAAGTGAAGACTCATCATCCGAATCCGATGCATCGGTAAGTGAGGTATATAACTTACCCTCCTCTACTCTTATCAAAATTATTACTAGTACAAATCATGATTTGGCTAAGGCAAGGAGAAGAGTTAAAGAATTAAAGAATGAAGTTTGCATGCTTAAATTAGAATCCATGAAACCTAAGGATAATGTGCAAGTCTCCTCTATTGTTTCAAATGATTCATGTTTGGAAAAAGAAAATAGGGAGCTAAGGGAAAAGGTAGAAGACCTAACCAAGGCACTTAGGAAATTTCAAGTTGGCTCTAGCAACCTTGATATGATCATAAATAGTCAAAGATCCATGTATAACAAAACCGGGATAGGTTATAGGCTAAAAACCAAGGAGGTAGCTTTTGTTTCACTTATGGGTAGAAAGGGTGCATCTAGGAGACAAGGTGTTAAGGGAAATGCAAAGAAGACTTGGGTACCAAAGCAATATTTAAATGATTCTTGTGGAACTAACATTTGGGTACCAAAAGCGTGTGTTTTCCATGTTGTTTAGGTGAAGGTGAAGGATGCCTAAAAAATGTGGATAGTGGATAGTGAGTGTTCAAGGCACATGACCGGAGATGTAAGCAAGTTCACCACTATTAGCTATCTAAGAGAAGGAACCATATCTTTCAGAAATAGTGGGAAACTAAAAATAATTGGTAGGGGTACCATTGAGGTATCTCCTACAATCACTATCCATAAAATTCTTTTAATCAAAGATATGGACTTTAATATACTTGGTGTAAGTCAACTTTGTGATGCGGGATATAAGGTTGAGTTTCATGCTAGAAAGTGTCTAATTAAACAAAATGGATCCGAAAGTGTTATGCTAGAAGGATATAGAGAGACTAATCTTTATTATCTTCATCTTGCTTATGGTTCTAACAATTTTCTTAAGTGTCTCATATCTAAAGAAAAAGAAGGATGATTGTGGCACCGGCGACTTGGGCACATCAACATGAAGAATATTATAAGAGTGGCAAAGGAAGAGTTGGTGAAGGGGCTTCCCATGATCAAGTATGAAAAGACCAAGATATGTGATGCATGCCAAGAGGGTAAGCAATCAAAATCATCACACAAAGGTAAAACATTAACTAGCACTACTTTACCTTTAGAATTATTGCATATGGACCTATTTGATTATCATAACACTCCCTCACTAGTAGGGAGTAAATATTATTTGGTAATTGTAGATGATTTCTCTAGATTTACTTGGGTATTTTTCATGAAACATAAGGATGATACCTTAGAAATTTTCAAAGGTTTTAGTATGAGGGTTGAAAATGAGAAACACCTCAAAATCAACCGAATTAGGAGTGACCATGGTGGAGAGTTTGAAAATTCAAACTTCTCATAATTTTGTTTAGAAAATGGGTACAAGCATGAATTTTCATGCCCAATGACCCCGGACCTCAACAAAATGGTGTGGTAGAAAGGAGAAATAGAGCCCTACAAGAGGCCACTAGGACTATGCTTAATGCATATTCACTTCCTAACTACTTTTGGGCCGAAGCGGTAAATTCCGCTTGCTACATCCAAAACGGGGTCTTAATTCATAGGTTTTTAGGAAAAACTTAATTTGAGTTGTGGAATAGGAGAACTCCACAAGTTTACTACTTTAGGGTTTTTGGACGTAAGGTTTACATTTTAAACACCAAGGATGATTTGAGGAAGTTTGAATCTAAGGCGGATGAGTGGATTTTGGTTGGGTATTCATCCACTAGTAGGGGATATAGGGTATATAACAAAAGGACCAAGGTAATTGAGGAATCATCCAATGTGGAGTTTGATGAGACCACTAGTACCTACCCTAGGAAATCTTCTATTGATAAGGACATAGAAGAAAGTCAATCCCTTGCCCAAGAAATTCAAAACCTACATTTGGGGGGCAATGATGAATGGGGAGAGAGAAGTGCATTAGAGGATGAACATCATGTAGTTAATGAACCTATAACCTCTAGGCCCTTAAGGCATCACCAAGATCACCTCATTGACCAAATAGTGGGTGATGTCACTCAAGGGGTGTGGACAATGTCTTACTTTAGAGAACAAAGTAGTCCAATTACCTTGATTTCTCAATTAGAATCGAAATCTATTGATGAGGCATTAGGTGATGTGGATTGGGTCCTAGCTATGCAAGAGGAGTTGAATCAATTTGAAAGAAGTGATGTATGGGAGTTAGTTCTTAGGCCCAATAATTATACCATTGTCACCACTAGATAGGTCTTTAGGAACAAGCTAGATGATCAAGGAAAGATAACTAGAAATAAAGCTAGGTTGGTAGCTAGGGTGTTTAATCAAGTAGAGGCCTTGACTATGATGAGACATATGCCCCCGTAGCTAGATTAGAGTCTATTAGAATTTTATTAGCATATACCGCTCACATGAGTTTCACACTTCACCAAATGGATGTGAAGTCGGCATTCCTTAATGGGGTCATTAAGGAAGAGGTATATGTAGAGCAACCACCCGGGTTTTCACAAATTACCCTAGGCATGTCTATACTAAGAAAAGCCTTGTATGGATTGAAACAAACTCCCCGGGATTGGTATGAAAGGCTTTCATCATTCTTAGTATCCAAGAGTTTTAGGAGAGGTACAATTGATCCAATTTTCCTAAAATCTAAGGATAAGGACATCTTTGTGGCCCAAGTCTATGTTGATGATATTATTTTTGGGTCCACAAATAGTGACTCTATGAGTTTATTAAATATATGGAAAATGAATTTGAGATGAGTCTTGTGGGAGAGTTGACATTCTTTTTAGGCCTACCAGTTAAACAAACAAATGAAGGGACTCATGGGTATCAAACTAAATATACTAAGGAAATCATTAAGAAATTTGGATTAGAAAATGCTAAAGTAGCATCTACCCCTATAAGAACAAATGTCAAAATTGATAGTGATCTTAAAGGTAAAATGGTAGACTCAAAGCAATATAGGAGCAAGATTGGTAGTTTATTGTACCTAACCGCTAGTAGACCCGATATATTATTTGCGGTAGGTATGTGTGCAAGGTACCAATCATGTGCCAAAGAGTCTCATTTAGTGGTAGTCAAGAGGATTTTAAGATATATTAAAGGTACTCTTAATGTCGGGCTTTGGTATCCTAGAACTCCAAATGTTGAACTTTTTGGATATACCAATTCAGACTATGCGGGTTGTAAACTAGATAGGAAGAGTACTAGTGGAGGATGTCAATTTATTGGGTCATCTTTAGTTAGTTGGAGTAGTAGGAAACAACCATGTGTTGCCCTATCAACAACGGAGGCCGAATATGTGGCAATGGGTGGTTGTGTGTCTCAACTACATTGGATCATGCATACCATAGAGGATTATGAGTTACATTACTCCAAGGTCTAAGTCTTATGTGATAATGTAAGTACAATTAACTTGACTAAAAATCCGGTTCACCATTCTAGAACACAACACATTGAAGTGAAGCATCACTTCATTAGGGATCATGTGGCAAGGGGTGACATAGATTTGCACTATGTTGAGTCAAAGTCAAACCTTGCCGATATATTTACCAAGCCTCTTCCTGAAGCGGAGTTCACATCCTTAAGAAGGGGCCTTGATATGTGTTTTGTAGAAGTATAGGATGGACCTTGGGGTAATACAATAGGAAGGTGGTGCTTGATCCATTAGGATGATACAAATAATTCTCATGTGCTTATGGCATAGTGTTGGGTCATTAGATGTATCACATTATGAAAAATAGACCAACCATGGGGAAAGTGTTAGGATCTTGGGATGGCTAGAGAGTGGGGGGTGTGAATAGCCACCCACCAAAATGTTGGTGCAGAAAGCACCAAAGTCAAACCTGAGTTTTGATAATGGCAACAGGGCTCAAAAGTTAAGATATAAATGTTATCTAACATGTTACTCATGTGCAGGAAAAAGTCCTAGCGAAGGACTGCTAGGTACCTGGCGAAGGAATGCCAAGATACAAAGTCCTAGCGAAGGATTGCTAGGCACTGGCGAAGGAATGCCAGGGTACAAAGCCCTAGAGAAGGACTGCTAGGCACTGGCGAAGGAATGTCAGGGTACAAAGCCCTAGCCAAGGACAGCTAGGCACCTGGCGAAGGAATGCCAGGGTACTGAAGTCCTGGCGAAGGAATGCTAGGCACCAGGCGAAGGACAGCTTGGGACTGAAGACCTGGCGAAGGAATGCTAGGCACCGGGCGAAGGACAGCTTAGTATCCAAGACCTGGCGAAGGACTGCTGGGCAAAAGTTCAACCGGAGGAGCCGGTTGGCATCAGGTACATTCTCCCAAGAGGAGTAGGTGAGGATGCGTTCCCCGTCGAGGGAACAGTAGGCGTCGGTTCGACCTAGGGCTCCATTTTGGAGACCAAAGTCAGAACCAAGACAACTAAGGCTGTATAAACTAACATCTTATTGTTTTATGTTGTTTTGGACTAACCCTGGATGCAGGACCGAAGGAACGAGTGTCTGCAGCTCAGAGAGCCTCAAAGGAGTGAGGCAAAGGCTGAGTAGGGCGCCCGGAGTGTCCCGGGCACCCCCAAGGTGAACACAAAACAGTCGAAGTAAAAGAACTGTTTCTACAGTTATTGGTCAGGGTGCCCCCACTGCTCCCGGGCGCCCCCAGCGCTTCAGGCGCCCCAGGTGATGCTGACAGAACAGATTCCCTCGAAGCCAACGGATAAGAAGGAGACCCGGTCAACCCGGGCGACCCCAGCGTTTCGGGCACCCCCGTCAAAGCTTGATCCCGAGTTTTAAGGGATCAGAGCTGACCGAGTAGGAAGTGGATCAACTGACACGTGGGGGGGGGGGGGGCACCCCCGACGATCCGGGTGCCCCCAGGTGCTATAAAAGGACCCTCGAACCAAGGCTTCAACACAACAATTCATTTCAACGCAATCACACTCTTCTGCTCCCGCGCTCTACTCCGGAAACCTCCCGACTCGAGACTCAAGCGCCGGCGACGTCCCGTTGCTCCGAAAATTCAATCTACATTGGACGTCGGTAAAAGAAGAGTTGCTTTTATGTTTACTATACTGCTTGTGTAATATCTCTCTGTAAACGTTTTGCGCACTTATAGAATTGCCCGCAGAAAACAGTCAACGACCGTGGGCCTTGGAGTAGGAGTCGACCTAGGCTCCGAACCAAGTAAAACTACCTGTGTTCGCGATTGTTTTTATTCCGCTGCATACTTGCTCTAATTTCTATCCGAAAAGTGTTAAACGATATTCACCCCCCCTCTATCGTTTCTCTCGATCCAACAAGTGGTATCAGAGCGGGGAAGTTCAAATTTGGTGCGACCACCAGTTTGAAAATTTTTCGGATTTTTTTTTAATATTTTTTTTTTTCGAATTTCTTTTAATATTTTTTTTCGTTCGAATTTCTTCTAATATTTTTTCCGTTCGAATTTCTTCTCGTTGATCGAGGTTGGTGCAACACCCCTCGACAAATATTTTATTTTTTTTCCCACACTACTAATCCAAGACCAAGTCTTGGGATATTCCTATTTTTTCAAGTTTACATTTCAGATAAATGGCCATGCAAGAAGGATTCAGCACAGCCAGACCTCCACTTTTCAGTGGAGAAGACTTTTCCTACTAGAAAAGTCGAATGGAGGTCCACCTGAAAACTCAGGTGGACATGTGGATAATCATCCAGTCCGGACTGGAGATTCCTAGAAATGCTGAAGGAATACCTCAAAGCTACACAGAGTGGGACACCGCTCTGAAATGGAAAATTGAAGCGGATGCAAAGGCGACCCAGACCCTTCAATACGACTTAACAAAAGAGGAGCTGAACCGGGTGGGCCCTTTCAACAGTGACAAGGAGCTGTGGGGAAAACTGATCGAGCTGCACGAAGGTACTTCAGACACTCGGATCAGCAAAAGAGACCTGCTCTTGAACAAGCTGTATACAATCAAAATGACCGACAACGAAACAGCAGCTCAGCTTCACGCCCGAATTCAAGAACTAATGAACGGTCTACACACCATTGATCACAAGGTAGAAAACCGTGACCTAATAAGGTATGCTTTAAATGCTTTCCCGAGAAACACCTTGTGGGCATCTATGGTAGATGCATACAAGGTTTCAAGGGATCTTTCAAAAATAAAATTAGATGAATTGTTCTCTGAATTAGAGTTACATGAACAAACTAATTGCAATCTGGCCGAGAAAGGTATTGCCTTTATTGCAGGTAAAACTGGAAGGACAACCAAGAAGAAGCCTCAACCTGAACCCGAGTCTAACTCAGACTCAGACTCAGAAGATGAAGAAGGAGATCGACCTAAGCTGGTCCGACTGGCAAGAAACTACTACAATGAACTGAAGAATCAAACCAACAGAAGGAAAGCCAGCCGAAGAAAGGACGAACCAGCTGAACCCGCAAATGAAAAGAACAAGCCCAACGTGACCTGCTACGAGTGCAAGAAGAAGGGTCATTTCAAGACGGAGTGTCCGAACCTAAAGGAAACCAAGAAGAATAGAAGGAAGAAGGCACTTCAAGCAACGTGGGACGAGTCCTCCTCTGAAGAAGAAGAAGAGGTCCCACAGTCGAACCTACTAGCACTAACCGCCTCAGAAGAAGTCGAGACCGAGTCAGAATCAGAACAGGACGACGGCAGACTGACATTCTCAGAGGACGGCGAAATCAAGGTAAGTGGATTTACTAGATGTCAATTAAATGAACTAATTTCGTATCTTTCTCGAGATTTGGCGAAAGCTAAACTCCGAGTCGTATCCCTCCGATAGGAAGTAAAACTCCTGAAAGAGGGAGCTGGCTCTAAACCCTTACCCGAGAAGGTTCAAGAAGGAACTCCTACTCAAGTTGAAAAACTTGAGAAAGAGAACTCCTCCCTGAAAACTCAGGTTAAGGATCTTAGATCAGCTTTAGAACGATTCACTTCTGGTTCCAAGGGTCTTGACATGATTCTTGGAAAACAGAAATCGGTTCTAAATCGATCCGGACTAGGCTATAGAACCAAATTTAGACAATGATCTTACTTTGCTGTACTGAATCAGTTCAGAAATAAAGTTCAGGCATGGGTACCTAAACTGTACCTGAACAAACCAACTGGATCAAATCAATATTGGATCCCCAAGGACAAGATTCACATCTTGCCTAACTATTATCGTGGCTTTAGTCCAGGGGGAGCCAAACTGAAAATAATATTCATTGTTAGATAAAATTCCATACTTGCTCGCAATTTGCTTGTTTGATTGTTTGTTTAATTTCTGCAATTTACCATGCTTAGACATAGGAATGGTTAGTTAAAGGACTGAACAAACTTAACTAAAACTTGACAACATAGTATTGGGTGGAGGTGAGATGATAGTATGTTAGGGAAACCAATTCTAATAAGGTCAAGTATACTTGGTCTCTTTAGACTGGTGAAACTAGCCGAAGCTACCGATCCAAGACCCAAACTAGTTAGACCAGAATTTTTCAAAGATTAATTTTGAAAATGAAATTTCATTAAAAGGCTTTGTCAAGGAAAGGGTTGATGATCCAATAAGGCTACGGCCAAAGAAGGCCTAGTGCCTCGCCAAGACCTGGAAGCCAATTTTTGAAATTCAAATTCAAATTATTCTTTGTCAAATTCAAATCTAACACAAATTTTCAGTTACTTATAGACTCAAACTCTCTTTTCAAAATAAATTCAATTGTTTTCAAAATTAATTCAAGTTTTTCAAAATAAATCATAATTTTTCAAAAATAATTTTACCTACCAAAACCTGTCTCACAAAACCTATAAGGCTAACGTGATTGAAAACCCTAGATTGGGTGAGACAGATTTGGTTGTGAAAGTCAATTTAAGCTATTCCTAATTCTAATTGGATCCAAATCAACAAAACTCTTTATGTGTAGGAATATAAAGATTTGGACCAATGGATGTTGGATAGCGGTTGCTCCAGACACATGACTGGAGATAAATTGAAATTCACCAAACTCAAGTTTAAGAACCTAGGCTCAGTGGCATTTGGCAACAATGCTACACTCAAGGTAATTGGGTCAGGTAATATTGAACTTAAATCTGACTTTGTGATTAAGAAAGTTCTTTTGGTTGAAAACTTCAATTTTAACTTGCTTAGCATAAGTCAGTTATGTGATTCTGGTTATATAGTCTGTAACGCTCGCTTTTTTTTTCTTTTTCCTAAAGCGGCATTACGTTAACATACTTAGGGCATGTAGACATCATAATGCAGCGGAAACCTTTAACTTACACCTACATGCACTTACTACCCTTCCTAACATCATAACATGGGAATTTGGCATATTAACTTTATACTTAGCATCATATCATATCATGCTGGGCATCATGTCATATCTAGCATCATGTCATACTTAGCATCATGTCATACTTAGCATTATGTCATAGAGTCATATTCAAGCCCATAATAGTAAAGGTAAAGTTCTGTCATAAGACGAGCAAACATATTGCTCCTTGGCCAAGTCACTATCACACACATGCTTTAATGTCCTCCTGCTGCTTCCTTACTGTCCCCTTGCGTGATCTGCGGTATAAGAAAATAAGACTATAAGCACACAGGCTTAGTAAGACTCTTTCCTACTCACTAAAACCATTCATTCTTTAATCATGAGCACATAAGACATTAACATACTTAGTGCTTTACTTAGAACATAAGTCTTTTCATCACTTAGCATACATTCGACATGGCATGAACATAACTTAATCACATTCGTAGCATGGCATAAACATAACCATAAAACATTCATGGCATGGCATAATACTTGGCATAGACATCAACATCGTAACATTCATAGCATGACATAATACTTGGCATAGACATAAACATAATCAACATAACCTCATAAACTTTCTTAGCATGGACCTAAATAAAATCATGGCATCCTATCTTAGCACAAACCTACTTAAATCATGGCTTCAAAAATTAACATGGGCATAAATAAAATCATGGCATCCTAACTTAGCATAACATAATTACATCATGGCATCATAAATAAGCATGGACATAAATAAAATCATGGCATTCTAACTCAGCCTAAACATAATTAAATCATGGCATCCTAAACTAGCATGAACATAAATAAAATCATGACATTCTAACTTAGCATAAACATAATTAAATCATGGCATCCTAAACTAGCATGAACATAAACAAAATCATGGCATCCTAACTTAGCATAAACATAAATAAATCATGGCATCCTAAACTAGCATGAACATAAATAAAATCATGGCATTCTAACTTAGCATAAACACAATTAAATCATGGCATCATATATTAGCATAAACATACATAAAATCATTTGCATAAACATACCTTGCATAAACATACTTTGCATAATATTCTTATCATAAATATAATGCATAACATGGATGGATGCATGTGGCAATTGCATATATATATATATGGATGCTTAATCTTCAAAATCATGCTTTTAAATACTTTAACATAATCATATCATTCATTGGGCCCTGGCTTGTACCACATTCATTCATCATATGCGCGCATCCCTAAGTAAATACGAGGTAGCTAATCTCGACCTACTAGGGTAAGGATAGCTTCATCGGTAGTCCCGAACCGTAAGGACAGCTTCATCGGTAGTCCCGAACCGTAAGGACAGCTTCATCGGTAGTCCCGAACCGTGGACAGCTTCATCGGTAGTCCAGAACCATGGACCTTACTTAGGTCCGGTACAAGCCTATAAAATAAAATAAAATGCTTTCACATGCTTCTTCATTCATAACCATTCATAGCATATTCATTCATTCATCATACTTTCATCATACTTAACATCATCATTATGCCTTGAAGGCATGAACTTTAACTTCATTCATCATTTTCATTCTTAAACATGGCATATGTACACATCATTCATAAAGCATGTCATACATACATATCATTCATAAGATATGACATACATACATTTCATTTATAAGACATGGCATACATACATATTATTCATAGAACATGGCATACCTACATATCATTCATAAATCATGGCACATGTCTTAAACATTTATGACCTAATCATATAATTCATGACATATAAACTAATGGTTTGGTTAACATAAAAATTCTTCCATCTTACTTAAACATACCTCTTAGTAACCTATACACAAGCATCTTGGTAGGTTTAACCCCAACCCTAGCCCTAGGTTATGTCCTTGGCCGAAAGTCCCCAAGGAACCCTAGGTCCATGAACCTTCACATAACTTCCCAAACAACATCTCATACACATATACTAGGCCATAGGAAACATTTGAGTTCATACTTAAGACCAACCCTAATCCTTTAACCCTAGTCTTGCTCTTGGTGGAAACTTCAAGGCCATGGGGGCATGGAGAAATTCCATTAAAACCCCAAATCAATTGCTTGAACACCAACCATACCTTACCATAGGGCCATTGGGGCCCTTACTTGAATTAAGTCCTAACTTTCCACCCTATTAGGGTACTTGGCCGAAACCTATAGGGTCTCTAGGCCATGTGAAACATTCACATAAACACCCTCCATCTCCCTTATATCATGATAAAACATAAAACATATACTCGAGGTTTTAAACCCAACCCTACACATGAGTTCTTGATGTTGGCCGAAACCCTAGGGTATTCTAGGGTAGCCCAAAAATTCCCAAAAATTATATTTAATCTCTAAACATCATGAGAGAACATTAAACAACATTATCAAGATTTTTAGCATCATCATGGACCCTCAAACATTGTGGCCGAAACCCATGGGATATCCTAGGGTTCTGGGTTTTCATTCTTTGTTTCTTTTAACATCAAATCCCAAAAAATCAACCAATATATCATGCTAAAAACATAAGGAACTATTATACCACAGGTGAGGGAGTCTTACCTTGGTTGATCTTGATTTCTAAACCTTAAAAGAGAAGGAAATGGTAAGATCTTTGGACCCTTGAACCCCCTTGTCCTTGTATCCTTGGAAAACCCTTAGATCTTGGAGATAAGACCTTCTTGTGGAGTTTTTCCAAGGGAAACTCTCCTTGTGGTGTTCAGCTAGGATGAGGGAAGGAGGAGGAAGAAAATGCCAAGTGATGGAAGGAAGAGGTAACTCCCAAACCCCCCTCTTTATAACCCATTAAGGAGGTAAATGAAGAGTCTCTCCATGACCCTTCATCTTCTTCTAAGCCTTAACCAATATCCACTTCATTCCCTCATAACATTCCCTTGCTAGGTGAGTTGGTTAGATCATACATGGTTGTAAAAGGGGTCCAAGGTTCAATCCTTGGTAGATGCACAATTTTTTTCCCACCTATTTTCTTTTATTTTCCTAGTATTTTCGAAATTCCCTTAAAATCCCCCCATAATTATGTTAATATTTCTCATTAAAATCTCTTTATATTTATATAAATTTTCACCTAAAATCCACCCATAATTATGGTACTAAAAAACCCATATAAGGCCCATTAGTGCCCTTTTTCCCAATTTAAATGAGAAAACATGGATTTTCTAGGCCAAAGTTCGCATTAATATTTCTAGGTTCCTCCGAAAATCATCTAGACATGCTTAATATTTTAAGGAAATATTATGAGAATTTTCCGGGTCGTTACATAGTCACCTTCAACAATTCTAACTGCCTGATTAGAAATGAACAAGACTTAGAAATCATGCTTAAAGGCACTAGGAAAAATAATGTATACACTATAAACCTTCCCCTAGTACCTAAATGTATGTTAACTCAGTTAGAACAATCAAATCTCTGGCAAGGAGACTAGGTCACACTAACCTAAGAATTATTTCAAAAATCACCCAACTTGGCCTAATTAAAGGTATACCCAAAATTAAAAATCATGAAAACTTAATATGTGAATCATGCAATCAAGGTAAACAAACCAGATCTAATCACAAACTAATTCAATCTGATCTAACTCAAACCACACTTGAGCTCCTGCACCTTGACCTATTTGATTCACATGGAGCCAAGTCACTAAGCGGAAACCGGTACTGCTTAGTAATAGTTGATGATTACTCTAGGTTTACCTGGGTTAGGTTTCTAAAGACCAAAGATGAAACCCTAAACCTTTTTAATGAATTCTGTAAGTTAATTAAAAATCAAAATGATACTAAAATCAAAAGACTTAGGAGTGACCATGGGGGAGAATTTGAAAATCAACGGTTCGAGGAATTCTGTAAGGTAAATGGATACATACATGAATTTTCGTGTCCTAGAACCCCCCAACAGAATGGGATAGTCGAAAGAAAAAATAGAACTCTACAGGAAGCCGCTAGGGCTATGCTCAATGAATTTAACTTAGCCAACCAATATTGGGCAGAAGCAATTAGTACGGCTTGCTACATCCAAAATAGGGTCCTAATTAACAAGCGACACAACAAAACACCCTATGAATTATATTACCATAGACTTCCAAATCTACACTACCTAAGGTCTTTGGATGCAAAGTCCATATCCTAAACACCAAAGACTACTTAGGAAAATTCCAGTCTAAGTCAACCCCAGGCATCTTCCTAGGATATTCAACAACAAGTAGAGCCTATAGGGTTTACAACAACCAAACCAAGAAAATCGAAGAAACAACCAACCTAATATTTGATGAAGAAATTAACTCAAATCCAAATCTAACTTCATCAAACACTGATCAAGAAGATAATCAACAAATTGGTGAATCCATAATTGAACCCATAAACGAACTAACTATTGAACCAACTAATGAGTCAAATGAACCAAGTGTCGAACCAATATTGAACCAGCTCAAAGAGTTGAATCAAATAGTGAACCAAAACGACCAGCCGGACCTGAGGCTGATCCAAGTTCTAGAAGAACCAAGAAACTCAGACTCAGTCACCCAACCGATCAAATTGTGGGTGATCCAACTCTAGGAGTCAGGACTAGATCGTCCTATAGAAACCTTAGCCAAATAGCAATGATTTCAAAAATAGAACCTAAGACTATAGATGAAGCCCTACCTGATCCTGATTGGATCATAGCTATGCAAGAATTAGCCCAATTTGAGAAGAACCAAGTCTGAGAACTAGTGCCTAAACCTGAAGGCAAATCCATCATTGACACTAAGTGGGTTTTTAGGAACAAGCTAAATGATCAAGGAGAAATAGTCAGAAATAAAGCCCGCTTAGTAGCAAAGGGGTTCAGCCAAGTAGAAGGGTTAGACTACGACGAAACATATGCCCCAGTAGCTAGACTTGAGTCCATTAGGATGTTATTAGCCTTTGCATCCCATAAAGGATTTAAGTTATACCAAATGGATGTAAAGTCAGCCTTTCTAAATGGATTCATTAAAGAAGAAGTTTATGTAGGACAACCCCCTGGGTTTGAGGACTTAGAAAGACCTGACCATGTTTACAAACTTACTAAAGCACTATATGGACTAAAACAAGCACCTAGGGCCTGGTATGAACGCTTATCAACTTACTTAATTTCTAAAGAATTCAAACAAGGTCAAATTGACTCAACCCTATTTATTAAAACCTTAGGAAAAGATATATTTATTGCCCAAATCGATCTACGTAGATGACATAATCTTTGGGTCCACCAACTCAAACTTTCTAAAAGAATTCGTGAAAATAATGAAAAATGAGTTTGAAATGAGTTTAGTTGGTGAGCTCAATTTCTTTCTAGGGTTACAAATCAAACAAACTAGAGATGGAAACTATGTCCATCAATCCAAATATGCTAAAGAATTAATAAAGAAATTTAAAATGGATAATTCTAAAAGCATAAGTACTCCCATGGCCACAAATGTAAAGATAGATAGTGACCCTGATGGAAAACCAGTAGACCTTAAACTCTATAGAAGTATGATAGGAAGTCTACTGTACCTTATAGCCAGCAGACCTGATATCCTTTTTCTGTAGGAATGTGTGCTAGATACCAAACATGTGCTAAGGAAACGCACTTAGCAGCCCTAAAAAGAATACTAAGATATGTTAAGGGCACCCTAAATGTAGGGATTTGGTATCCTAGGACTTCAACTTTTGATTTGTCAGGATATTCAGATTCTGACTACGCTGGTTGTAAATTAGATAGAAAGAGCACAAGTGGAAGCTGCCAACTGTTAGGAAATAGTCTAGTAAGTTGGTGCAGTAGAAAACAACACTGTGTAGCTCTATCCACAACTGAAGCTGAGTATGTAGCCTTAGGAGAGTGTGTAGCACAACTTTTATGGATGATGCACACTCTTAAGGACTTCCAGCTCAACTACACCCAAACTCAGGTTTTTATTGACAACATAAGCTCAATTAATCTAACAAAAAATCCAATCCAACATTCCAGAACTAAACACATAGAAGTTAAACATCACTTTGTAAGAGACCATGTAGCCAGGGGTGAAATAGTACTTAAGCATATAGACTCTAAATATAACTTAGCTGACATATTTACTAAACCCTTACCTGAGTCTGAGTTCAGCTCACTAGGAAGGCAGTTAGGATTATGCTTGGTAGAATAGGTTTACTTTTTTGGTTTTCTTACTACTTTGCTCATTTCAAAATCAGTTTTAAAGCGGTGTTTAAATGCTTTTAAAATCAGCTTTTATTCAGTTTTGAAAAGTTTTAAAATAAATTTTTCGACTTAGTTTTATTTTCAAAATATCCCTTTTCAAAACTAGGGCTTTTTCGTAAATGGACTTAGCCTAGGACATAACCCTAGAACTGCATGCACCTATAGATTTAGAAGCCAGCATCTTCACAAGCACCTTAGGGTACTTTTGATTGATAACCTAGAATGGGTTGAGATACTTAGGTCTTTGCCTTAATTCAAGATGCTTTAAGTCAGTGCATCTGTAGTAATTGGGGCACTAAATACAACTTACACAGTAATCAAGTTAAGTGTCAAGTTTAGAAAATCTAACTTGAACAGAACACTTAACTTGACTAACCCCAGCGAAAACTACTGTTTATAACAGTTAGTAAGTAGCTAATTGGGTTAGACAGGTCCCTAAAAGAGGAAATTGAAACTGATTTGATTTAATTCTCATCATGAATTGGTTCAGTACAGCAAAATCATGCAAGTTATTTTCATTTATGCAATTTAATTATTCTGTTTCTGCTATATTTATTTGTGTTTGATATATGGCAAAGGGGGAGAGATAGGAAAGGAGAGAGTTTAAAATTTTTTTCTAATTTTTTTCTCTAACTCTAAAAATCTCAAACTCTATCCTTTATTCAAAAAGTATTAAATTTTTCAAAAGTACTAAATTCTTCAAAAGTACTAAATTTTTCAAAAGTACTAAGTTTTTCAAACCTTTCCTAAGTACTTAAGCTTTTCAAAATTTTCTAAGTACTTAAAGTTTTTCAAAATTTTTCTAGGCACTTAACATTTCAAAGTACTTAAGTTTTTCAAAACTTTTCTAAAGACTTAAAGCTTTTAAAAACTTTTTAAGTACTTAAGCCTTTCAAAAAAATTTCTAAGTACTTAAGCTTCTCAAAACCTTTTCCAAATACTTAAACTTTTCTAAGTACTTAAGGTTTTCAGAAGTACTTAAGTTTTTCAAACTTCACTAAGTACTCTAAAACTTAAAGTTTTCAAAACTGTTGAGTACTTTAAACTTAAGTCGTCAAAATTTTTTCTTCAGTACTCAAAACTTAAGTTTTCAAAATCCTTCTTAAAGTTTTCAAAATTTGTCAAAGTGGTTAAATCTTTTTTCCAAAGTACACAACGAAAATCATTTTGGAAAAATATAGCGTTAAAGCTTAAAATTTTCTAAGTTAAAACCATCTTTAGACTTAGAATCTATTTTCAAAAATCCCACGAATTTTTGAAAAATCTAGGGGGAGATTCCTTCCAGGGGAGGGAACAAAAGGTAATTTTTATATGCTTTGATTAACTTAACTTTTTGAACCAGGGTTGCCATAAATCAAAAAGGGGGAGATTGTTGGTGCAGAAAGCACCCAAGTCAAACCTGAGTTTTGATAATGGCAACAGGCTCAAAAGTAAAGGTATAAATGTTATCTAACATGTTACTCAAGTGTGCAGGAAAAAGTCCTAGCGAAGGAATGCTAGGTACCTGGCGAAGGAATTCCAGGATACAAAGTCCTAGCGAAGGACTGCTAGGCACTGGCGAAGGAATGCCAGGGTACAAAGCCCTAGAGAAGGACTGCTAGGCACTGGCGAAGGAATGCCAGGGTACAAAGCCTAGCGAAGGACAGCTAGACACCTGGCGAAGGAATGCCAGGGTACTGAAGTCCTGGCAAAGGAATGCTAGGCACCAGGCGAAGGACAGCTGGGACTAAAGACCTGCGAAGGAATGCTAGGCACCGGGCAAAGGACAGCTTGGTATCCAAGACCTGGCGAAGGACTGCTGGGCAAAAGTCCAACCGGAGGAGCCGGTTGGCATCAGGTACATTCTCCCGAGAGGAGTAGGTGAGGACGCGTTCCCCGTCGAGGGAACAGTAGGCGTCGGTTCGACCTAGGGCTCCATTTTGGAGACCAAAGTCAGAACCAAGACAGCTAAGGCTGTATAAACTAACATCTTATTGTTTTATGTTGTTTTGGACTAACCCTGGATGCATGACCGAAGGAACGAGTGTCTGCAGCTCAGAGAGCCTCAAAGGAGTGAGGCAATGGCTGAGTAGGGCGCCCGAAGTGTCCCGGGCGCCCCCAAGGTGAACACAAATAGTCGAAGTAAAAGAACTGTTTCTGCAGCTATTGGTCAGGGCGCCCCCGTGCTCCCGGGCGCCCCCACTACTCCCGGGCGCCCCCAGCGCTCCGGGCGCCCCCAGGTGAAGCTGACAGAACAGATCCCCTCGAAGCCAACGGATAAGAAGGAGACCCAGTCAACCCGGGCGCCCCCAGCGTTTCGGGCGCCCCCGTCAAAGCTTGATCCCAAGTTTTAAGGGATCAAAGCTGACCGAGTAGGAAGTGGATCGACTGACACGTGGGGGGGGGGGGCGCCCCCGATGATCTGGGCGCCCCCAGGTGCTATAAAAGGACCCTCGAACCAAGGCTTCAACACAACAATTCATTTCAACGCAATCACGCTCTTCTGCTCCCGTGCTCTGCTCCGGAAACCTCCCGACTCGAGACTCAAGCGCCGACGACGTCCCGTTGCTCCGAAAATTCAATCTACATCGGACGTTGGTAAAAGAAGAGTTGCTTTTAAGTTTACTATACTACTTTTGTAATATCTCTCTGTAAACGTTTTGCGCACTTATAGAATTACCCGCAGAAAATGGTCAATGACCGTGGGCCTTGGAGTAGGAGTCGACCTAGGCTCCGAACCAAGTAAAACTACCTGTGTTCGCGATTGTTTTTATTCCACTGCATACTTTCTCTAATTTCTATCCGAAAAGTGTTTAACGATATTCACCCCCCCCTCTATCGTTTCTCTCGATCCAACACAAAACTCACTTCTTCCTACAAATAGATTAGCAGCGGAAAACTAACAAAGCAGAAAGAAATAAAAATAGAGACTAACATAGTGTTTACAAGGTTCGGGGATAACTTGCCCCTACTCCTTGGCGTGCCCGTGAGGTGGGTGATCCCTTGATATTCAACAAATCAGGCCCCGGAATGAATCCGACTAAAATCTTCCTCCTTCTCGGTGGAGTAACCTCTCCACAAATGTCTTAGAATATATCAAGTGAAGTACTGGAGACTAGAGAAGGAAGTTTACACAACAGATGCACACTTAAGCAGAAAGATCAAGCAAGAAGAAAATACAGAGAACACCAACAACTCAACAGCAAAACTCTTCGCTTCATTGTTCTTGTTTTTTCTCTGCTTCGACAACATCTTCTTCTTAAGCTTTTCTTCTGCATACATACAGGTGTCGTCACCCACTGACCCCTCTGAGCTCTCAGCATATTGAAGTCATCCTCTTTAGCTATCCTCTTCAGCTGCAGCTTCAGGTCAGGTGCCGTTGAAAACTGCGAATGTGTATCAAACAAAATAGTGTTGGTGCCGGAAGCACCAAAGTCAAATCTTTGTTTTGATAATAGCAATGGGTTCAGAAGTTAAGATTTGGTTGTGATCTAACAAGCTGATTAAGTGTGCAGGAAAGTCCTAGGTATACTAGGCACTAAGTCCTAGTTTATTTGAATTGGGCACTAAGTCCTGGCCGCGGGTTAGGCAACTAAGTCCTCCTAACCTAAAGTTGGGCAATAAGACCTGGTGAGTGAAGCTGGGCACTATGTCCTGGTGAGTGAAGCTGGGCACCGATGACCTAGTCGAGGACTGGGCACCGAAGACCTGGTGAGTGAAGCTAGGCACTAAGAAATGGTCGAGGACTGGGCATGAAGACCTGGTGAGTGAAGCCGGGTAAAAGTCCAACCGGAGGGGCCGGTTGGGAAAAAAGGTAAATTCTCCCGAGAGGAGTAGGTGAGGACGCGTTCCCCGTAGAGGGAACATTAGGCGTCGGTTCAACCTAGGGTTCCATTTGAGAGACCCAAAGTCAGAACCAAGACAACTAAGACTTTAAACAATGGTCTAAACTTATTATTTTATTTTCTTCTTGTGTTTTGGAACTAACCATGGTTGCAGGAAATGAAGGAACGGTGTTTCTGCAGCTCAGGCGCCTCAATGGAGTGAGGCGCCTAACTGGGCTAGGCACCTGTATTGATACAGGCGCCCCAGTGTAAGGCTATTTCAAAGCCATCGAAGCAAACTGCCACGAAGCCTCCGGACCAAGTCAAGCTAGGCGCCTGTGTCCATACAGGCGCCCCAGTCAGCTCAGACGCCTCATTGAAGGGGATAAGCGCTGACCGAGCCTGCGGATTAGAGTTCGTGCAGGAGGCCACGTGTCAGCCGCCCCCTTCAATACAGGCGCCCAGGAGTCAACTATAAAAGGGGGTTCACCCCCAAGGCTTCAACACATCTCACTCACATCGCTCTCAACACTTTCGTTCAAGCGCTACTCTCTGATAAGCTCCCAACCTCGCGATTCAAGCGCCGATGACGACCCGCTGCTCCGAACTTCAATCCACCTTGGGCGTCGGTAACATTTAAATTATGAAAAGTGTTGTACTTTCAATTTCAATTCTATATCTATACTCGAACCTGTAAAAGATCTTTACGAATATATAATTGCCCAACATAAACGGTCAAGGACCGTGGGGCCTTGGAGTAGGAGCCGACCGCGACTCCAATCCAAGTAAAAAGAACTTGTGTTAGCGATTGTTTTCTTGTTTTCCGATGTGTAATCGCTCTACTTTTCTGAAAAATTTTAAGAACGATATTCACTCCCCCCTATCGATTTACTCCGATCCAACAAATAGCACTAGAGAAAAGTCACCCTTGACCCTTCTTCTTGCTCCTTCATTTGACTTTCAAAGCTCTGTGTTGTCTTCACACTTACAGATTGATTAGCGAAGCAAATTAGAAATCAGAACTACGCTGACAACACTTTGAATAAAAGTTCTGAGGTGTTGATCGGTCACCTTGACCGATCAAACAATCTCCTAACCAATTAAACTCTATCCTGATTGATCCAGTGATGTCCTGATCGGTCTCATAGACTGATCAGATACCAGGGGATCGGTCACCAGACCGATCCCTAACCTTCATTGGAATTTAGGGTTTAGGGCAGTCAATGCACCTGATCGGTTAAGGTGACCGATCAAGGATGTGCCTGATCGGTCAAGGTGACTGATCAGGCACATTCCTGACCGATCAAGATCCATCCTGATCGGCCCAGAGTCTATTCTGATCGATCGCACTGATTGATCAAAAATTCTTCTGATCTTTCTGTGACAACACAGAATGTTTACTGATCGGACACCAGACCATTCAGAAAACCTTCTGTTTCCTCAAAAGCTTTCTGGATTGGTCAACAGACCGATCTACTATCAAGAGAGTTTGTGCCAACTCCCTGATCGAATTTCAGACCGATCTAGCAAACCTTGCTATGATCATTTGATTAATTCATGGCCAATTCTGACCATGACTAACTCAAGTTAGACCCTAACTCTAGAGAAACGACTCCCTTGCCCTCTCTGACTCAGTCAGGTCTGGAGAACGAGCTACTGAGCCCTCTCTGACCTATCCTGGTCCAGAGAACTAGCTACCGAGCCCTCTCTGACCAAAGTCCGGAGAACGAGCTACCGAGCCCTCTCCGACTCATCCCGGTCCAGTGAACGAGCTACCGAGCCCTCTCTGACCAGAGTCCGAAGAATGAGCTACCAAGCCCTCTCCGACTCATCCTGGTCCAGAGAACGAGCTACCGAGCCCTCTCTGACCAAAGTCTGGAGAATGAGCTACCAAGTCCTCTCCGACTCATCTCGATCTAAAGAATGAGCTACCGAGCCCTCTCTGACCAGAGTCCGGAGAACGAGCTATCGAGCCCTCTCCGACTCATCCCGGTCTAGAGAACGAGCTACCGAGCCCTCTCTGACCATTACACTTAATCCAAACTTAACTATCTGATCTCAATTCTCACTCAACCGAACTTAAATCGGTGTCAACATCAAAACAACAATCAGGTCAGACTGTATCAACAGAAAGCAATTGTTTAATTAATGGGCATCTTGCCCAAAGATCATGGTTGGACATTTTAAACATTTAAAAACCATTCTGTGTTTTATATGTTTTGCTATAAGCTTGGAACATGTATGATTGCAAAACTAGGTTGAAACTTTGATACAAAGTTAGTGTTTTCAAGAAATTCAAACTTTAGTCAAAAAGTCAAGCATGTTTGGATTTTTCATGAACTAATATTTTTCCTTGTAAAAGTATCTCATATGAAACATGCTTGCAAATTTTCATAATTTTTGAAATTTTTTAGAATTTTTGGTGAGTTTCTGAAATTTGGCTCAAAAGTTGAAATTCTGTATGACAGAGTATCAGTCGACTGCCCTCTGTCGCAGTCGATTGATACTCCCTATTTTAGCAGTCTGGTAATTTTTAGAAATAAAGAGTTCTCTCAATTGATGTCATGGGTGAGTATTGCTTAGGACAATCATTTTGATGGTGTCAAAGGGGGAGAATGGGTGGTTTAAGTTAGGTTTGTAACTTAAACTTTTGGTTTAAACTTGGTTTATGATAAGAATTGAAAATGGGAGAAGGCATGGGTTAAGGGGGAGTTTACCTCTTGGTTTTACTATGTCTTGTTTTTCAATTGCTGTTATTTGTTGTTGTTTTATCCCTAACTTAAACATGTTGCCACACATCAAAAAGGGGGAGATTGTTAAGGCAATCGACCCAAGGATGATCGGGAATATCATGATTTTGATGTGTGTGTCAACATGGTTAAAGGTTAGGGTGTTATCTTGTTATTTGATATGTGTGATTGAGTTAGCAGGACTTGGAGAATCACACATGGAGGACTTATCCGAGGGACGAGAGCCGAGGGAAGAGGACTCCAAGGGCAAGCCGGGAAGTGGACTTCAAAGGGCACACGTGAAGGGTGGCATGGAGGCAAGCCAAGGGAAGGCTTGTGTGCGCATCCGAGGGACGATAGCCAGTGGAAGAAGAGTTCAAGGGGCGAGCCAAGGGAGTGTAAATGAAGGCACACGTGAAGGAGGGTTTTCGGAGTGAGGAAGAGAGGTTGTATAAGCTGGGCCGTGCAAATTAAGTTATTGATATTAATTTTCCATAAATAAAATATGTGATCAAATCTTGGAAATTTTTGAGGTGATTCTCAAACGATAATTTACTAATTTGATTTATGAGGTGATGCTCTTACATATTATTGTCTCCAAAATTAATTAGGAAAATTGTTTCCTATAGAGTATATTTCCTTAAATAAGATTTTCATGAAAATAATATGTGGTTGAATTAAGAGAATCTGTCTCTTAATTTAATAAGATTTGATTTAGAGAAATCAAAGTCTTAAACATATTATTTCCGAAATTGATTATGATAATTCAGGAAATTGTTTCCCAAAACAATTCCTTGAATAAAGTATGAAATTAGAATTAGGAAATCCGGTTCCTAATTCAATTAATGAGACTTGATAAATTAAGTCACATACATACTTTATTAAGGAAATTGTTAGAACATGACATAATTATATGTCATGAATGTGCATAAAAGAAAAGGATGAGACCCAAAACCCCTTACAAAATATTAAGGCCAACACCTTCCATTAATATGGTTAGAACCGGAGTTTTGTTTCTCGTTTGGGTTGATGGACACATCCATGCCCGGCTTGAACCTCAACATGTTCAAACCATGGAATTAGTTTATGATTAATATAGTTGGAGTCAGAGGTCAATCCTTAGTTTTGGTTGTTGGACACATCCAAGCCTGACTAAACGGTTGAATACGCTCCAACCATATTAAAACTATTTCTTGATTAATGGGTCAGCCTTAAGCTTGGAGTATCGATTTGTTGTGCCACAGCCAAGGTCGATGTAAAGATAGGTGCAGTTGGGTGCTATGTATATTGTTGCATACTTGTTAATGAGTTAACAACCCAATGATTTATGCAAACATTCAATTAGTTGATAGCATAATGTGATAGTTACATATGCATAATATGTAATCGGTATAATTACCTACCTTCATAGCTAAGAATAACTTGATGGACTCTAGCCATGGTTGTTCTTATCTATGGTTGGATATCAACCTATTTGGAGATGTTCCTACGATCTCCCGAATTGATAAAAAGGGTTATTCAATTTGAAAAATAAATAGGATTTAATTAATGTATGTTGATGCATTCTTTATCATTCTCATCACATAACCTCAATTTGTATTTCTAGGATAATCACCTGATCATATCTTCTCTGAATTTGTGTTCCATTTTGGACACCAATAAGCTGACTGGGCCAAACTTCATGGACTGGCTTCGAAACCTGAGGATAGTCCTCAAGGCAGAAAAGCTTGCTTATGTCCTTGAAGAACAACTTCCCAACCATCCTCCTGAAGATGCAACTTCAGACCAGTTAGTAGCCTATCAGAAACATGTGGTCGATTCTGAACTTGCGAGTTGCATCATGCCGGCCGCTATGGTACCTGAGCTACAAAAGCAGCATGAGCATATGGATGCTCATACCATCGTCTTCCATCTTCATGAGTTGTTTGACGAGCAGGCGAGATCCGAAAGGTTTGAGGTCTCCAGACTCCTCTTCACCTCTAAGATGCAGGAAGACACTTATGTTTCACAGTTTGTGTTGAAGATGTTGGGGTACATTAAGCGACTAGGCACACTCGAATTTGCAATGGATCATGAACTAAGTATTGACTTAATTCTGCATTGTTTGCCCAAGAGTTACTCACAGTTTGTGATGAACTATCGGATGAACAAACTGGAGACTACCATTCCTGAGTTGCTTAACCTGCTGAAGACTGTAGAGCCTTTTGTATAGCAGGATCAGAAGACGGTACTGTTAGTTAGTTCCTCAAAGAAAGGCTCTAAGAGGAAGCCCAAAGAACAAAATAAGGGAAGGAAGAAAAAGGCCAAAAAGATTGAAAAGGCACCAAAAGACACTTGCTATCACTGCGGCAAGGAGGGCCACTGGCGAAGAAACTGGAAGGTTTATCTTCAGCCCTTAAAGAAGTAGGCATCCGATGCCCCATCCTCTTCAGGTATCTACGTTAGTGTATGTCCCTCTATTTCCTCGGACACCTGGGTACTTGATACTGGGTGTATCTAACGCCCGCCCTTAATCCCCTAGGGATTCGGCGGCGCTACTTTAAACTTTCATACCTTACAACTACACACATGCATTCATGTTATTATTATTTTTTTCCTATGCATGGGCACATGTAACATTAAAGCATGCAAGGTTCATGTAGCGGAAGCATAATTAATTTTCAGAACACTCAACCAAGCATGGACATCAAGTATTAAATCATGTGTAACATTATTCTAAACATGCGCATTTTAGTAGGGATGTTTTATACCAGAATTAGAAATAAGATTCATGATGGCATAAGATATATAAGTGTCTCTAACATGGTAGGTAACCACAAGATGGGTAAACAATTCTATCTAAGCTATGCGCATGGATGAATTAAGCAAGAGCGTAATGAAGCATAATTTAGGCATGATAGAGTATAATGAATACAAGGCATAGAACATAGTATATCAACATAGATCTTCTAAGGTGAGATATCATGACTTGGTGAGGGAAAAAAAACATAGCATATTCAAAACATGTCTCCTAGCAGAAGTGCAGTTAATAACCAGTTTTAGTATATAAGAGTGCAATAGCGAGTCATAGGGTATCAAAACCAAGTATTCATCTTCAAACATAGCATGTATATAAAAAGAACATAACATGGGTTTAACATGACAAGTTCGAAAACTTGAAGCAACTAAGAGCAAAATCCTTTTTATCCACCAGCACTATCACACACACACTTGCCCTTCTCCCACATCCTCCATAGCTTAGCGTCCTTTATCTGTAGCATAAGGGGAAATACTAAACGATAAGAAATAGCTTAGTAAGACCCTGTCCTACTCACAAAACCGGATATCATGAAAAGGTAAGAGAATATATCACATTCAAGCATGGTAAGCATTTAAGCATGTTTAAACATCTAAGCATGTTAACTTCATAGGAAGGTTCTTTTGAAAACATATAAACATAATACTTGAACATAGCATAATCATTAGGGCCCAGCTTGTACTTCATGTTTTGCGCGCGCCCCTGAATAGGAACGAGGTAGCTAATCCCGAACCACTAGGGTTTACTAGGCCTTCTCAAAAGTCCTTCAGCCTAGTATCATAATCATTTGACTCGCTTTAAGAGTCTATAGTACAAGTCATTATAAAATAAAAATAGTTATCATGTTCTTCATTTTCATAAAGTATGCTCTTAGTCCCAACCTTCTAGGGAAGCATTCTTTAGGCCCTAAGCCTTCTTCATTCATGCCCTAAAGGGCTCATTCTTATGCATATGTATGCATTCATAATCATGATAACAAGCATAGTATAAAGCATGCATTTCAATCAACATATCAAGAATCACACAAGCATGTCATATCTTACACAAGATCATTATCATGCATGGTATTTATTAATCCAATCCCAAGTATAGGGCCCTTTGGCCGAACATGTAGGATGGAGTACCTTAGGGTTTTTAGCCACATAGTATCATGAACATTCATACAACACATGTGATATCATAGAGATTCATTAGGGTGCATAGCATGAAGTTAAGCTTAAGAACCTATCCCTAGGGTAGGGTTGGCCGAATGGTTAGAAGGGGATTCCCCTTCCCTCCTAGCCTTCTTTACTCACACACAATATAATACATTCATGCAAACATCATCATTAAGCATAGGAAAGCATGTGGCCTACCCTAACCCTTGGTTAGGGTGATGGCCGAAACATGTAGAGATATGTAGAGGGCATCATGTGAGTCATGTAATCGATTCAAGAGCAATTATGCTACAGGTGAGGGGCACTTACCTCTTTCGCTAAATATCCTTAAGGTATACCCTTAGTTCGGAGGGGATGTGCTTGTCCTTGCTCTTGAGGTCCTTGACTTCTTCTTGCCTTGCAAGAGATTCAAACCTTCAATGGGGTCTTGGGAGTGTCCCTTGGGATGAGACCCTTCCCTTGGTTTTTTTCAAAAATTGAAGAGGGAGAGGGGAGTTGGGATTTTCGAAAATTAAAGAGGGAGAAGGAAGTTGGGATTTTCGAAAATTGAAGAGGGAGAGTGAGTGAGGGGTTTGCAACAATGATGGTTAGCCCCTTAGCACTCCCTCTTATTTATACTAAGGGAAGAGACAAAGTGCCTCTTCTCCAAGTGTCCCTTCACCAAGGGGTTTCTCATCAAGAGCCTCTTCCTCTACCCTTTCACATTCCCTAACCCTTAACAAGAATTTCCCTTCCTTCCTCTCAGCAATCCCCTGCTGGGTGAATTGGTTACTTCGTTGCTTTTCAAGGCTTTGCTTACCAAGAGTTCCAAGGTTCGATCCTCGGCAAGAGCATATTTTTGCTCCTCTTTGGTTTTCACTTTTGCAAAGCCCATTAGCCCAATTCACTCTCATATTCTCAAATCACATTTATGCAATCACATATTCCAATTCATGCAATCACATATTCTAATTTATGCAATTACATATTCCTAATCCTTTCTAATGAAATCACATAACATTTAATCATGAAATCACAAAATGTAATTTTATTCATTTATGAAATAAATGTCATACAATCTGATAATATATATTTCGACATTTTTGTGCCCTTTTTTTTTTATAATCGAAAGCAAGCCCAAAATTTGGGGCGTTACAAACCCCTACACCTTATAGAAAGTTCGTCCTCGAACTAAAACAATTCTGGGTACTTGCGTTTCATTTCATCTTCGCGTTCCCAGGTGGCCTCCTCGAACCGTTGACTTTGCCACAGGACCTTTACTAAGGGCACCTTTTTGTTCCTTAGCTTCTTAACTTCTCGGTCCAATATCTGAATGGGCCGACTTTCATAACTTAGGTCCTCCTGGATCTGGACCGTTTGTGGTTCGATCACCTGGTCTGGGTCAGGAGTGCACTTCTTGAGCAGCGAGACATGGAACACGCTGTGAATAGCTGACATCTCCTGCGGTAGCTCCAGCTCGTAAGCTACCGGGCCTACTCTCTTTAGGATCTTGTACGGTCCTACATATCGCGGACTCAATTTTCCCTTCTTACCAAATCTCATAACTCCTTTCATAGGAGCCACTTTAAGGAATACTAGGTCTCCAACTTGGAATTCCAGCGGCCTACGTCGCTTATCCGCATAGCTCTTCTGGGGTTCTTGAGTAGATAAGAATATCGTCGATAAACACGATCACGAACTTGTCGAGAAATGCCAAGAATACCCGATTCATCAGGTCCATAAACATAGCCGGAGCGTTGGTTACTCCGAATGGCATAACTACGAACTCATAATGTCCGTATCTCGTTCGGAAGGCCATCTTCGGTATATCATCTGGTTTCACTTTGACTTGTTGATAACCAGATCTAAGGTCAATCTTGGAGAAGACGGTAGCTCCTTTCAATTGATCGAATAGGTCATCGATCCTTGGAAGGGGGTACCTAACATTGTGCATGCATAATTTAGGTTGGAAGACTATCTCTCTTTTACGGCACTCGATTGAAGCGCCGTATTTACTCAGAAAATCCATGCCCAATATAATGTCATAGTCTTGCATGTCCAGCACTATCAGATCACTATAGAGTTCCCTCCCAGCGATCCTGATTGGTGCGGCACGCATCATATGGGTAGATGGTATCATATCTCCCGAGGGTAGGGTTGTAAGAAACTTGCAGTTCATAACTTGAGGGGGTATATCTAACTTTGCAGTAAATGGCATAGAAATGAACGAATGCGTAGCTCCAGTGTCAAATAAAGCAGTAGCATACCGACTGTAAATGAATATCTGACCTGTGACTACGTTTGATGCATTCGCCACGTCTTCCTTGGATAATGAGAAAACCCTTGCATTCGTCGCAACCGGTGGTACTTACGGTTGGGGAGGTGCTTGCTTTTTGGCGCGGCAATCTTGGGCCTTGTGCCCTACCCGTCCGCAGTTGTAACACTTGCCTGTCCCTTGGAGGCAAGCTCCTGGGTGCGGCCTTCCGCATGTAGCACACGGGTCGAATTTGGGCTGCTTGTTGGCGGGACCACTTTTTGAGTCGTTCTTTCTCTTGCCATTGTGGTTCCCCTTCCAACTATTATTCTGAGGCTTCTGACCTCCGGCTTGGGTTTGGCTCTTGTTTTCAGTCAGCACCTTCTTTTGCTGGTTTATGTTGTTCAGGTAGTGCTCAGCAATCAAAGCACTGCTGAACAGCTCTTCTGCGGTCTGTGGCCGGTTGACTCCGCCGGCCGCATTCAGGGCAATTTCAGGCCGCAGCATCTTCAGCATAAGTCTGACTTTTTCTTTCTCAGTGCTGACTAGCTCCGGGCAGAGGCGGGCTAGTCTGTTGAATTTCTTCATTGCCTCGCTGACTGATAGCTCACCTTGTCGGAACTCGGTGAACTCGTCGAAATGCCGGTTGGTGACCCGCATGTGGAAGAACTCTTCGAAGAATTCCGATTCGAAGTCCTTCCATGTCATCTGGTTCACCTGGCGTTTGGTCTTTATTCTTTCCCACCACATACGCGCATCTCCAGAAAGGCAGAATGATGCGCATTTGATCTTCTCATGCTCGGGCCAGTCGAGCAATTCCATGGTGCTTTCCACTGTTTTGAACCAGGCCTGCGAGTCCCAGGGTTCACTAGCACCAGAGAAACTTTCCGGTTTCAGCCTCTGCCATTGGATTAGGTAAGCCTCTAGTCGGGCTACCGTGACAGGGGCTGCCGGGGGTGCTGGCGTAACCGGGGTTGCGACTGGAATAATCGTCTGGTTCACTGGTGGTGGAGTGGTAGGGTTCCCCTGCTGATTCATCAGGTTAGTGATGATCAGTTGTTGCTCCGCGATCTGGCGTTGTAGTTCGGTTACAACATGTGCCAGATTTGGTGGGGGTACTGTCTCGTTGAGTGGTGGTGTTGTCTCGTTAAGTGGTGGTGTTGTCTCGTTAAGTGGTGGAGGGGCAGTCCCGTTAAGACGGTTACTACGTCTCCTAGCCATCTTCATAAGAAATGAGACTAGTATGAGGTAATAGTTATTCCTACATCCATGCATAATTAACTAGGAGTAGCACATACTATCATGCATAAAGGAAGTAGTAGGTTTAGAGTTCATACTTGGAAGCGGCAGGATGAGGGCTTGATGAGTGTGATAGTGGTGAGGTAGACCTGCTCTGATACCAACTTGTAACGCCCGCCCTTAATCCCCTAGGGATTCGGCGGCGCTACTTTAAACTTTCATACCTTACAACTACACGCATGCATTCATGTTATTATTTTTTTTTCCTATGCATGGGCACATGTAACATTAAAGCATGCAAGGTTCATGTAGCGGAAGCATAATTAATTTTCAGAACACTCAACCAAGCATGGACATCAAGTATTAAATCATGTGTAACATTATTCTAAGCATGCGCATTTTAATAGGGAGGTTTTATACCAGAATTAGAAATAAGATTCATGATGGCATAAGATATATAAGTGTCTCTAACATGGTAGGTAACCACAAGATGGGTAAACAATTCTATCTAAGCTATGCGCATGGATGAATTAAGCAAGAGCGTAATGAAGCATAATTTAGACATGATAGAGTATAATGAATACAAGGCATAGAACATAGTATATCAACATAGATCTTCTAAGGTGAGATATCATGACTTGGTGAGGGAAAAAAAACATAGCATATTCAAAACATGTCTCCTAGCAGAAGTGCAGTTAATAACCAGTTTTAGTATATAAGAGTGCAATAGCGAGTCATAGGGTATCAAAACCAAGTATTCATCTTCAAACATAGCATGTATATAAAAAGAACATAACATGGGTTTAACATGACAAGTTCCAAAACTTGAAGCAACTAAGAGCAAGATCCTTTTTATCCACCAGCACTATCACACACACACTTGCCCTTCTCCCGCAGCCTCCATAGCTTAGCGTCCTTTATCTGTAGCATAAGGGGAAACACTAAACGATAAGCAATAGCTTAGTAAGACCCTGTCCTACTCACAAAACCGGATATCATGAAAAGGTAAGAGAATATATCACATTCAAGCATGGTAAGCATTTAAGCATGTTTAAACATCTAAGCATGTTAACTTCATAGGAAGGTTCTTTTGAAAACATATAAACATAATACTTGAACATAGCATAATCATTAGGGCCCGGCTTGTACTTCATGTTTTGCGCGCGCCCCTGAATAGGAACGAGGTAGTTAATCCCGAACCACTAGGGTTTACTAGGCCTTCTCAAAAGTCCTTCAGCCTAGTATCATAATCATTTGACTCGCTTTAAGAGTCTATAGTACAAGCCATTATAAAATAAAAATAGTTATCATGTTCTTCATTTTCATAAAGTATGCTCTTAGTCCCAACCTTCTAGGGAAGCATCTTTAGGCCCTAAGCCTTCTTCATTCATGCCCTAAAGGGCTTATTCTTATGCATATGTATGCATTCATAATCATGATAACAAGCATAGTATAAAGCATGCATTTCAATCAACATATCAAGAATCACACAAGCATGTCATATCTTACATAAGATCATTATCATGCATGGTATTTATTAATCCAATCCCAAGTATAGGGCCCTTTGGCCGAACATGTAGGGTGGAGTACCTTGGGGTTTTTAGCCACATAGCATCATGAACATTCATACAACACATGTGATATCATAGAGATTCATTAGGGTGCATAGCATGAAGTTAAGCTTAAGAACCTATCCCTAAGGTAGGGTTGACCGAATGGTTAGAAGGGGATTCCCCTTCCCTCCTAGCCTTCTTTACTCACACACAATATAATACATTCATGCAAACATCATCATTAAGCATAGGAAAGCATGTGGCCTACCCTAACCCTTGGTTAGGGTGATGGCCGAAACATGTAGAGATATGTAGAGGGCATCATGTGAGTCATGTAATCGATTCAAGAGCAATTATGCTACAGGTGAGGGGCACTTACCTCTTTCGCTAAATATCCTTAAGGTATACCCTTAGTTCGGAGGGGATGTGCTTGTCCTTGCTCTTGAGGTCCTTGACTTCTTCTTGCCTTGCAAGAGATTCAAACCTTCAATGGGGTCTTGGGAGTGTCCCTTGGGATGAGACCCTTCCCTTGGTTTTTTTCAAAAATTGAAGAGGGAGAGGGGAGTTGGGATTTTTGAAAATTAAAGAGGGAGAGGGAAGTTGGGATTTTCAAAAATTGAAGAGGGAGAGGGAAGTTGGGATTTTCGAAAATTGAAGAGGGAGAGTGAGTGAGGGTTTGCAACAATGATGGATAGCCCCTTAGCACTCCCTCTTATTTATACTAAGGGAAGAGACAAAGTGCCTCTTCTCCAAGTGTCCCTTCACCAAGGGGTTTCTCATCAAGAGCCTCTTCCTCTACCCTTTCACATTCCCTAACCCTTAACAAGAATTTCCCTTCCTTCCTCTCAGCAATCCCTTGCTGGGTGAATTGGTTACTTCGTTGCTTTTCAAGGCTTTGCTTACCAAGAGTTCCAAGGTTCGATCCTTGGCAAGAGCATATTTTTGCTCCTCTTTGGTTTTCACTTTTGCAAAGCCCATTAGCCCAATTCACTCTCATATTCTCAAATCACATTTATGCAATCACATATTCCAATTCATGCAATCACATATTCTAATTTATGCAATTACATATTCCTAATCCTTTCTAATGAAATCACATAACATTTAATCATGAAATCACAAAATGTAATTTTATTCATTTATGAAATAAATGTCATACAATCTGATAATATATATTTCGACATTTTTGTGCCTTTTTTTTTATAATCGAAAGCAAGCCCAAAATTTGGGGCGTTACAGTGTAGCTCACATATATGTAATGACATACAGGGGCTAAGGAATAGAAGAAGACTCGTCAAGAGAGAAGCGAATTTGCGAATTGGAAATGGAGCAAAGATTGCTGCTATTGCCATCGGAACATATTTGCTAAAGCTCCCTACTGGACTTGTCTTAGAATTGGATAATTGTTATTTTGTTCCTTCGTTAATAAAGAACATTGTATCTATTTCATGCTTGACTGAAAAGGGTTATCATTTAACTTTTAGTAACAATTGCTGTTACATAACTTTAAATGGTGTTCTTTATGGGACCAAAACATTATGCAATGTTATCTACATGTTAGATTTATCAGGTGACGTTTTCAATATCGAAGTTAGCAACAAACGTGCTCGAATAGATAATCAAATAGACTCCTATATGTGGCATTGTCATCTTGGCCATGTAAGTAAGAAACGCATGACCAAATTACACCGATGTGGAATTCTTGAATCATTTGAACCCGGTTCATTTGATACATACGAATCATGCTTAAAAGGCAAGATGACAAAATTACCCTTTTTCGGAAAAGGTAAACCAGTGGGAGAATTGCTTTGTCTAATACATACTGATGTATGTGGACCAATGTCAACTCTTGCATAAGGAGGCTATAGCTACTTCATTACCTTTATCGATGATCACTCACGATTCGGGTATGTGTTCTTAATAAAACACAAATCTGAAGCTTTTGAGAAATTCAAAGAGTTCAGAAGTTAAGTAGAGAAACAACTTGGCAATAGTATTAAGATACTTCGATCCGATCGGGATGGTGAATACTTAAGTCAAGAGTTTCAAGATTATCTTAGGGACAATGGTATATTGTCTCAATGGACTCCGCCATATACACCATAGCATAATGGTGTATTTGAGAGGCGTAACCGAACCTTGATGGACATGGTTAGATCTATGATGAATCATGCAACTCTTCCAAAATCCTTTTGGGGCTATGCGCATAAGACAGCTGTTTACTTACTAAACAGAGTCCCGACCAAGGTAGTCTCTACTACTCCATATGAGACGTGGAATAGTAAGAAACCTCATTTATCTCACCTAAAGATATGGGGTTGTCCTGCTTATGTAAAGCGGGCTATATCAGACAAATTGGATGCTAAGTCTGATAAATGTCTATTTATTGGATACCCTAAGGAAACGAAAGGTTACCAATTCTATCATCCCTTGGAACAAAATGTGTTTGTTTCAAGGCATGCTATATTTCTAGAAAAAGAATTTCTTTTACAAGAAAATAGTGGGAGTAGCATTGAACCTGAAGAAGTTCAAGAAACTCCAATAGACATTACAGAGACACCTAGTCTAGACCCACAACCAATAACTCATAATGATGAGCTATCAGTTGAACCTAAAACAACACCACTTCTTCGTAGGTCTGATAGGACACGCAATATTCCAGAGAGATACGGATTTCTCATAAGTGAATCGAATGACATGTTACTCATTAATGATGACGAACCTATCAGTTATGAAGATGTTCTGAAACATTCAAAAAGGGATAAATGGCTTGAAACCATGATGTCGGAAATGGATTCCATGTACAAAAATCAAGTATGAGACTTGGTTAACCCACCTGAAGGGATTAAGCCCATAGGGTGCAATGGGTTTTCAAGAAGAAAACCGACATGGAAGGTAATGTTATTACCTTTAAGGCTAGATTAGTGGCAAAAGGATATCGTCAGAAACAAGGAATTGATTATGACGAAACCTATTCACTAGTAGCTATGCTTAAATCCATTCGGATGCTCCTGGGCATAGCAGCTCATTATGATTATGAGATATGACAAATGGATGTGAAAACAGCTTTCCGTAATGGAAACCTGCTTGAGGATGTATACATGATACAACCTGAAGGTTTCACATCGGTTAATAAAACCAAAGTATGCAAGCTTCGACGATCCATATATGGACTAAAGTAAGAATCCAGGAGCTGGAACATCCGTTTTGATGAGACAATCAAAGAGTTTGATTTCTCACAAAATCCTGATGAATCTTGTGTGTACAAGAAGGTTAGTGGGAGTGCAGTCGTATTCCTAGTGTTATATGTCGATGACATATTACTTATAGGAAATGATATATCAGTCTTATAGTCAGTTAAAATTTGGTTATCCAAAACTTTCTCCATGAAAGACCTGGGAGAAGCAACCTATATCCTTGGGATTAGAATCTATAGAGATAGATCAAAACGATTGCTTGGTCTTTCGCAGTCTACATATATAGACCGAGTGCTAGAAAGGTTTAGCATGTCGGAATCCAAGAAAGGTTACCTTCCCATCAGGCATGGGATCAACCTTTCGAAGTCTATGTGTCCGCGCACAGAAAACGAGAGGATTTGCATGAATAAGATTCCTTATGCATCCGCGATAGGATCTATCATGTATGCTATGTTATGTACTAGGCCCGATGTATCATATGCTCTGAGCATCACAAGCAGATACCAGTCTGATCCAGGAATGGATTATTGGGCGGCTGTCAAGACAATCCTCAAGTACTTAAGAAGCACTAAGGATGTGTTCCTAATATATGGAGAAGGTGATATGGTAATATGTGGGTATACAGATGCCAGTTTCCAGACAGATAAGGATGACTCCAAATCTCAGTCCGGAAATGTATTTATTTTGAATGGAGGTGCAATAAGTTGGAAGAGTTCCAAGCAAGACACCGTAGCGGATTCTACCACGGAAGCAGAATATATTGCAGCTTCGGAAGCAGAAGAGGAAGCAGTCTGGATCAAAAAGTTTGTCTCAGAACTTGGTGTGGTTCCAACCATTGATGAAGCAATACCGGTTTACTGCGAAAACAATGGAGCTATTGCATAAGCAAAGGAACCAAGGTCTCATTAGCGATCCAAACATGTGCTTCGCCGCTATCATCTGATCAGAGAGATTATAAGTAGGAATGACATACAAATTGAGAAAATTCCCACGGAAAGGAATTTAGCGGATCCTTTAACTAAGGCCTTGCCTCAAAGCAAGTTTGAGGGTCATGTTAGAGCCTGTGGTATTGGGTACCGTAGCGATTAGCATTAGGCCAAGTGGGAGTTTGTTAGTGATATGAGAGAAGTGTCCTAAGGCAATCGCCTTATGATTGTAATCATTTATTCTAATAAATGAATATTTACTATTTGAGTATACATGTTTGTGTATTTGATTGAGATCATAAACTCATTTACTGAATGTCCGTAATACAATTCACAGCATGAGAGAATTTGTGATGAATTCACAACTAGTAATTATCTCTACATGTGCAATTGTGAAGTATTGAAATTGTCCCTAGTCGATGAATTGATAAATACGGACACTATCAATTCTGTTGAGACTAGCATGGGTTATTCTCTAATCAGCTGATTCTCACTGGCTGGTGACATTGAGATGTACGGAGATCAACATGAATGCTAGTTAAGGGAACTAGTTCATTGGAGTGACTGGCTGTAAAACTTCATATGATAGTCTACATATAGATATGTCAGTGAAGTTCTTACTGCAGCTTAAGTGCGATGTTCCTTTGACTTGCGGTGTTCAAGTCATCTTGGTCATGGAGACTTATACTTTGACATCTTAAGCAAGTATCTCCAAGGAGGTGTGGACCCAGGATGATTGGGTATAAGCCGAAGTGCCCGAAGATGTTTAAACAGCCTACAAAGGATTCACCACTCCTTGCGAGGAGATGTATACCCGAGGCCTATCGTCAGATTGTTACTCGAAGCCTCTGGCCAGAGCATGACATGTTCAAAGTATGAATCTCTTAAATACATGAGAGTATTTAGAATCCGTAGGACGAGAAAACGTTACTTGGGCTAGGTGTGACGTAGTCAGCCTAGTGGGGACTGACACACATAGACCATGTCCTGAACCAAGTGGGTATAAGATGGTGAAAGGAATGGGGCACGATTCATTATAGCTGCTGAAGGGTTTCAGAATTGTTTCTGAGGTTAAACGTTGATCTTTCGATTAATTGGGGATCATGATGTACTACTAGGTGCCACTCATGATCGTTCTATAATTGATTAATTATAGGCGGCCAACATAAATCGAAAGTCTATTTAGTCACACGCACTACGAGTAATCCGAGGGATTTAAAACGAGTTGAAAATTGGATTTTCCAATTAAGAGAGATTAAGTTTGGTTGAGCCAAACGATAAGTCGAATCTGAATTTTTTCAGAGACGCATCGGAAGCGTAAAATGGCTAAGTCTTTTGAAGACTTAATAGATGAATTAAATAAGTTTAATTCATTGGGACGTGGCTTGGATGGGCCGGCCAAAGAGGGCCTCCATCCTCTTTGCTTGGCCGGCCACAACAAAGGGAGAGAACCAAGTTTTTGGTTCAATTTATAAAATAAACCAAGTGTGGTTTGTTTTATAAAATTATGGATGATATAAATTTTTATATAATAAACCAAGCTTTGGTTTATTTTTCATGGAAATTAAAATGAACCATGGATTGGTTTATTTTATAAAATCAATCATGGATTGATTTACCATGATAAGGAAATTTATTCCATAGGAGAAAAGATTTTTATCATGAATTAAAATATGATTTTAACCATGATATAAAATCAAACATGGCATGATGGAATGAGTTATTCCATATTTGAGAGGCTTGATGGTTGAGAGGCCACTATATAAAGGACCCAAGGCAAGGCTTGGGTGTGAATCATAGAGATGAAGGCATAGACTCTCTCCCTCTCTTTCTCTCCTTCTCTTCTCCCCTTCTTGCCGTGCGCCAACCAGCCCCAAGAAGGAGCACCAGCCAGCCGCCCCTACCCTTTCCCTGCCAACCACCACCTGCTGCCGGAGAAGGAAGCTCCGGCCATCTCTTGGCCGGAAAAAGGTGCTGCCGGAATTAGAGTTTGCCGCAAGCCTCTTATTTTGCTTCGCCGGAATTTTGATTCTGGCCATCCTTTTGTGGTTAGTCTTCCGACTTCTCTCTTGGTTTTTCTCGTCGCGTTCTCGGAGAATCTAGTAGTTCTCGAGAACACGAAACTCGTGGCTTTGCGAAGTCATCCCGAAGATACTCGGCGTGGACGCGAATAGTGGCGGAGCTTCTAAGGGACGCTTACGGTTGGATCTCATCCCTTCCTTCGAGTTACGCGAGATAATACGTAAATTAGTTTATGTTTCTGCAAAATTTCAAATATACGATCATGTCTACACAAGATAAAATTGCATGCTTAGATGTGTGGTTAAATGATTTAAAGAAATTATTTATGCTAAACCTTCCGCTGCATGTAATTAATTTTGAAATTACGAACCCGCATCCATGTCAACATGCACCCGGTCCCAACAGGGGGCGCCTGACACATGTCCCATTCTGCGCGAAACTCAATCCACAGACTTGGCCAGCGCTTATCCCTTCAATTGGGGTGCCTGAGCTGACTGGGGTGCCTGTATGAACACAGGTGCCTCTGTTGTTGTCTTGAAGGCTTGCTTCGATTGCGCTTGTAATCAACCTTGTCTAGGGCGCCTGTCTCAACACAGGTGCCTGGTCAAACAGGCGCCTCACACCATTGAGGCACCTGGGAGCATAAACCTTTCACCCTTCGTTCCTGAAACCAGGGTTAGTTCCAAAACACAAATAATAAACAATATAATATCATTTAAGCATGATTATAGCCTGAGCTGTCTTGGTTCTGACTTTCGCTTCTCAAATGGAACCCTAGGTCAAACCGATGCCTAATATTCCCTCCTATGGGGAATGCATCGTCACCTACTCCTCTCAGGAGAGTTTACCTGTTTGCCAACCTGCTCCTCCAGTTGGACTTTTGCCCAATCCCCCGGATCAGGTCTTATTGCCCAACTTCACTCACCAGGTCTTCGGTGCCCAGTCCACGACCAGGACTTATTGTTGATGCAGTCTGGCCCGGTTGTTGTTTTGGTGTTTGACAATGATTTAAGTTTGGTTGAGCGAATTTGTGTTAAAGTCCTGGTCGGGGACTGGGCATGAAACCCTGGTGAGTGAAGCCAGGTCCTAGCTTATGAAGCTAAGTTGAAATCCCGGTGAGTGAAGTCAGGTGTTGGAAATCCCGGTGAGTGAAGCCGGGTCCTGGTGAGTGAAGCCAGGTGATGGAAATCCCGGTGAGTGAAGCCGGGTCCTGGTGAGTTAAGCCAGGTGTTGGAAATCTCAGTGAGTGAAGCCGGGTCCTGGTGAGTGAAGCCAGGTGTTGGAAATCCCGGTGAGTGAAGTCGGGTCATGGTGAGTGAAGCCGGGTCCTGGTGAGTGAAGCCATCTGTGGAAAAGTCCTAACTCGGAAGGTTGGGTGAAAAGTCCTAGCTTGGAGGCTAGGTGAAAAGTCCTAACTTGGAGGGTTAGGTGAAAAGTCCCAACTGGAGGGTTAGGTGAAAAGTCCTGGCTTGGAGGGTCAGGTGCCTAGCTTGGAGGGCTAGGTTGGATGAGGGTCTAACTCGGAGGTGTTGGGTGAAAAGTCCTAGCTTGGAGGGCTAGGTGAAAAGTCCTAGCTTGGAGGGCTAGGTGAAAAGTTCTAACTTGGAGGGTTAGGTGCAAATTCCCAACTTGGAGAGTTAGATTGAAAAATCCTTAGCTTGGAGGGCTAAGGTGAATGAAATCCTAGCTTGGACGGCTAGGTCTGCATGGATCGGTCTGGACGTCGGATTGCCCTGCTCCCGGGATCGGTCTGGTGACCGATCAGCGATGTTGATCGGATTGGTGACCGATCAGGGACATTGGCACGCTACTCCTTCGTGGATCGGTCTGGTGACCGATCCAGCGATGTCTGATCGGATTGGTGACCGATCAGGGAGCGCACAGTGAGGTTGGAAACCTACTGTGTGGCTCCTGATCGGTCCGGTGACCGATCAGGGAGCAGGCTGCTTCCTCGCTGCCTTGCTCCTGATCGGTCTGGTGACCGATCAGGGAGCGGGAAGTGAGTGAGTTCCCTTGCTGATCAAAGTCCTGGATCGGTCTGGTGACCGATCAGGGATCTTGGATCTGATTAAAAAATCATTGTTCATATGCCCTGATCGGTCTGGGTGACCGATCAGGCTTTACTCTGATCGGTCTGGTGACCGATCAGGCTTCACCCTGATCGGTCTGGTGACCGATCAGGCCTGTGTTGCCGTAAGAGCTGGGAATCCCAGCACGGCAGTAGATCGGTCTGGTGACCGATCCACAAGTCCTGGATCGGTCCGGTGACCGATCACTTTAATTCAAATATGCTGTCAGAAGTCTGTTTTCACTGCCGAATCTCTGATACACTGCTGATATGTTTTGATATGCATTGCTAAGCCTCTGTTGGAGTGTGCAGGTGATAGCAGGTGATTCAAACACTCAAGGAGGGTCAATGGGAGGCTTTCCGTTGAGCAGGTTAGGCTGTTTCTCATTCTCAGGTTTCAACGGGCAACTGACGCAGCTGGCGACTGACGGAGGCTCAGCTGGAGAGGAGGTCTTCAGTGGACTGAGTGCTCAGGGAGGTCAGTGGGTTCAGGCTGGCTCAGTGGATGCTGATGAAGCTTGTGATGGTGAGAAGAGCTTAGTGACGAAGCTGGAAGCAGAGGAGCGGAGGCGAACAAGACAGAAACTTGGGAAGTTTGGCTGGGCTGTGTTCGTGCTCTCTGTTGCTTTGTGCTTGAGCGATCTTGTTACATCTTTGTGAGCTTGTCTTCTCGAGTGTCTCTATGCTTAACTTGTATCTTCTTGAGATCACTTGTGGAGAGGTTTCTCCACTGAGAAGGAGGCTGCTACTATCCGGAGTTCACCGGGGCTTGATCTGCCGACGATCAAGGGATCGCCCACCTTACGGGCAAGCCAAGGAGTAGGGGCAAGTTATCCCCGAACCTTGTAAACGACCATTGTTAGCGTATTGGTTTGTATTCTTCCTTCCCTGCATTTCTGTTTCTGCTGTTATATTTGTATTGCTTCCGCTGTTGCTAACCTAAGTGCAGAGAAATTAAAAAAAACGACTAAGTCTTGAGGGTCAGGCTATATTCACCCCCCCCTCTATAGCCATCTCGTTTCCAACACTTATTACCCAACCTTATGTCAGGACTAAGGTGCCCAACCCGCGGCCAGGACTTTGTAACGACCCGAAAAATTCTCTTAATATTTTCTTAAAATATTGAGCATGTCTAGATAATTTTCCGAGGGGCCCAGAAATAATTATGTAAAATTGGGCCTAGAAATCCATGTTTTCTCATTTAAATTGAGAAAAACTAGGTGCTAATGAGCTTTAAATGAGCTCCAAAAATAGGTATTAATTAGGTAAAATTAATATAAATTAGGTAAAATTAATATAAATATAAAAGAATTTTATTTAGGAATATTGGCATAATTATGGATGATTTTAGGGGAATTTTCGGAATTATAAAAATAATAAAATAAATGAAATAAAAATAAAAATAAAAATAAATGTGCATGAGCCAAGGATTGAACCTTGGACCTCTTGTACAACCATGTAAGCCTTAACCAACTCACCTAGCAAGGAATTCTTGTGAGGAAAGGAAGTGAATGGTGGTTAAATGGTAGACGAAGATGAAGGGTCATGGAAAACTCTTCATTCACCACTTTAATGGTTGATTAATAAGGGGGTTTGGGAGTTTCATTACTCATGCCATCAATTGCATTTGCTTCTCTCATCCTTCTCCATTCTTGCCGAGCACTCAAGGAGGACTTCTCCCTTGAGAAAACTTCACAAAAAGTCTCATCCTCCAAGATCTAAGGTCTTCTCAAGTTTCCAAGGGCTAGGTGTGTTCAAGTCTTCTTCCTTCTTTCCATCCAAGGACTAAAAATCAAGAAATCTAAGGTAAGACTCCCTCACCTGTGGTATAATAGTTACCAATGATTTCCATGATTTTTGGCATGATATATGGGTTAGTTTCGGATTTAATGTTGAAGGGAAACAAAATCAAGGTTCCTATGTTCAAAGGTTTCGGCCAGCATGTTTTAAGGGTCCATAATTATGCTAAAAATCATGATAATATTATTTGATGTTCCCCTATGATGTTTAGAAGTTAAGTGTAATTTTTGGGGATTTTTGGAGTATTCTAGGACACCCTAGAGTTTCGGCCAACATGAAGGAAGCAAAACCCAGAACTTTAAGTTCAAGGGTTTCGGCCAGCATGTTTTAAATGTCTAGAAATATGTTAAAAATCATGATAATATTATTTGATGTTCCCCTATGATGTTTATAAGTTAAGTGTAATTTTTGGGGATTTTTGGAGTACTCTAGGACACCCTAGAGTTTCGGCCAACATGAAGGAAGCAAAACCCAGAACTTTAAGTTCAAGGGTTTCGACCAGCATGTTTTAAAGGTCTAAAAATATTTTAAAAATCATGATAATGTTATTTAGTGTTCCATTATGATGTTTAGAAGTTAAGTAAAATTTTTGGGAATTTTTGAAGTACTCTAGGACACCCTAGAGTTTCGGCCAACATGAAGGAAGCAAAACCCAGAACTTTAAGTTCAAGGGTTTCGGCCAGCATGTTTTAAAGGTCTAAAAATATGTTAAAAATCATGATAATGTTATTTAGTGTTCCATTATGATGTTTAGAAGTTAAGTGAAATTTTTGGGAATTGTTGGAGTACCCTAGGACACTCTAGGGTTTCGGCCAATATGGAAGGGACAAAACCAAGGTCCCTATGTTTATGGGTTTCGGCCACCATGATTTAAATGTCTATAAATATGTTAAAAATCATGATAATGTTATTTAATGTTCCCTGATGATTTTAGAAGTTAAGTATAAATTTTGGAATTTTTGGAACACCCTATAGGCCTCATATGGTTCGGCCAACCCCAAGGACCCAAGGGTTAGGGTTGAGTCTTTGACTTCAACTTATTTTATGTGTTGCCATGATATAAGGATGATGGATGGTGATTGTGTGAATTTTCACATGGCCATGGGACTTCATAAGTTTCGGCCAATAAGGGTTAATAGGATAAGAGTTAAGATTTATTCCAAGTAAGGGTCCCAATGGCCCTATGGTAAGATGTGATTTATGTTTATGAATGATATGCTATGTTATGAATGATATGCCATGCTTACGAATGATATGCCATGTTTATGAATGATATGCCATGGTTATACATGATAGGCTATGCTTATGAATGATATGCCATGCTTACGAATGATATGCCATGTTTATGAATGATATGCCATGGTTATACATGATATGCTATGCTTATGAATGATATGCCATGTTACGAATGATATGTCATGTTTATGAATGATATACCATGGTTATGCATGATAAGAATGATGTTACGACAAGTATGTTATGATCATGTTCATGATAAGAATGATGTCATGATAAGTATGCTATGAATGTCTTATGAATGATGAAGCATGCAAAGTATTTTACTTTATGAATGGGTTTGCACCGGACCCAAGTATGGGTCCAAGGGATGGGCACCTTAAGAACGCCCCGGTTCTGGACTACCGAAGCTGTCCACGGTTCTGGCACTACCGGAGCTGTGCAACAGGGATGGGCTCCTTGAGAACGCCTCGGTTCGGGGACTACCGACTATGCTGTCCTTACCCTAGTAGGTCGGGGCTAGCTACCTCGGATTTACTAGGGATGCGCGCTATGATGTATGTATGTGGTACAAGCCGGGGACCCCAAATGTTATGATGATGATGTTTAAGCATTTTCAAAGTATGTTTTAAAAAGTTAAGCATCCCTATGTATATGCATTCCACCCATGCATTCATACATGTTATGCATTATTTTATGATAATGATGTGTTATGCTCATGCTCCATGTTAAAAGATATGTATGAGAATGAATGATCCATGTTATGATTATGGTAAGAAGATGCTCTTATGATATCCTAGAATGTATGCCTATGCTTATGCCATATAGGTTGGTTTATATCTTATGTTTATGATTCATGCCATGAAAGATGCCATGCTACCATGTTTATGATTTATGCCATGAAAGATGCCATACTACTATGTTTATGATTTATGCCATGAAAGATGCCATGCTACTATGTTTATGATTTATGCCATGAAAGATGATTTATGCCATGAAAGATGTCATGCTACTATGTTTATGATTTATGCCATGAAAGATGCCATGCTACTATGTTTATGATTTATGCCATGAATTATGCCATGCTTAGAAGGTTTACCATGTTTATGTGCATGTCATGCTAAAGTGATTTAAGATGTTATGTTTTAAGTAGAGCACCAAGTATGTTAAAGTTCATGTGCTCATTATGAGAGGATGAACGATGAATGTTTTAGTGAGTAGGAAAGAGTCTTACTAAGCCTGTGTGCTTATAGTCTTCTTTCCTTATACCGCAGATCATGCAAGGAGATAACGAGGAAGCAGCAGGAGGGCCTGAAATATGTGTGTGATGGTGACTTGGCCCATGAAATCGAATGTGTTAACCGTTTATGCTAAGAACTTTATTTTTGCTACCTATATGCTCGACTAGTGACTTATGGAACTTTACGATAAGATGTCAAGTATGATATGATATGAACCTTATGGTATGATGTTAAGCATGTTATGATATGATGTTAAGTATGACGTTCATATGTTAAGTTCCATGTCATTGTATGAGGGATGGTAGTAGGGGCATGTATATGTAAGGTTTAAGTTATTCCGCTGCAGTATGATGTTACATGCCTTAAGTATGTCAGCGTAACGCCGCTTTAGGAAAAAAAAAAAAAGCGGGCGCTACAGACTTAGTGCCCAATTCTTAGAACCAGGAGTTCGTGCCTAGTGTACCTATGACTTTTCCTGCACACTCGAGTAGCATTGTTAGATCACAATAAAACCTTGACTTCTGAACCCTTTTGTCATTATCAAAACACAGGTTTGACTTTGGTGCTTCCGGCACCAACAATTCCCCCTTTTTGATTTAATGCAACTCGGTTCAAAAAGTTAAGTTAAAAAGCATTTAAAGCGCATGTCTAACAAGCAAAAAACAATCACTTTTTAAAAAAACTATTAAGCTCCCCCTGAAATATAACTTCTCCCCTTGAAATTTTCAATGATATGCAGTTTTTCAAAAAATGTCTAAGTGTTAACTTTTGACTGAGTGTTTTTTAAAACCAAAGCAAAGTATTTCCAAAAGAAAAATTTTACACTTAGACAATTTTTAGAAAAGGTTTGCAAGCCCAAGTTTTACTTAGAAAAATTTTCACCAAAAACTTTGCAACACAAAATCCACTTTAAACAAATTTTTGTGCAAACATTTTTCTTGGAAAATTTTTTGTTAAGCCAATTTTTTTGCATAAAATTTTACTTAAAAATTTCACAAAAACCTTCTTAAAAAATTTTACATGAGAAAAAAAATTTCACTTAGGCAACTTTTGCAACAAAAATTTTCCCTTAACAAGTTTCAACTTTTGCACAACAGATTTTGCACACTTGAAAAAATTTTGCTTAAATACCATTTTGTGTATTCGTAAACCACTTTGTGCACTTTAAAAAAATTTGCTTAAAACATTCTATGCACTTTAAAAAATAGTTAGTGCATTTGTAAATCGCTTTGTGAATTTTGAAAAATTTTACTTGGAAAAAACTTTTTAAGAAATTTTTCTTTGTTCACTAATAAAAACTTTTACTTAGAAAAATTGCAAAAAAATGCAATTAAAGGTTCAACTTTACTTTTTGAAAGAGAGAAAAAAACTTAAAAATTTGAAAAATTTTGAAAATTTTCTCTCTTTTCTTCTTCTTTCTCTCCCCCTTTGCCTTATATAAAAAAAAATAGAAGACTAATTGCAAATTATTTTTTAATCGGAGTTAGTAAGAAAAATTTCAGTCTGTATTGAACCAAGTGAACTCAAGCAACAAATAGGACCAAACCAATTAAACAGATCTTATTCGGGTCTTGTCTAACCCAGTTAGCTACTTACTAACTGTTATATAATAGCAGCTTTCACTAGTGTTAGTCAAGTTAAGTGATCTGATCAAGTTAGTTTTTCTAGGCTTGAACACTTAACTTGTAACACCCGCTTTTTTTTTCCTTCCATAAAACGGCGTTACGCTAAACATACATGTACATATATAACATCTTAATGCAGCGGAATAATTATTTTTTTTCTTCTACAAATGCTTTTAACCATGCAACTAGTACTTAAATCATATACACATGTCTAAGTTATCATTCATGGGCATGGTGACATTATACTTAACATATTACCAGCATACATAGCATCATGATATCAAATTCCATAACTTATCCATAAGCATCATAAACTTCATGAATAGTAAGTTGTTTCTTAGGCATAACTATCATAAGTTGAGCATAAAACCAAAATAAGCATTTTCAGTGCACAAAACATGCGATAAGTAAAATGAGAGAAATCCTTGGCCATGTCACTACCACACACACATGTTCTTGCCTCTCCTGCTGCTTCCCTTAGTAATCTCTTGCTTGATCTGCGGCATAAGAAAAATAAAACTATAAGCACATAGGCTTAGTAAGACCCTTTCCTACTCACAAAAATCCATACGTCACATAAACACAAACATAATGCTTCAATCCTACATATCATAGCATACTTCGTATCATAAACATAAACACAATCATGGCATCATTCTTAGCATGAACATAAATAGAATCATGACATCATAATTTAGCATGAACATAAATAAAATCATGGCATCATAATCTAGCATGAACATAAACACAATCATAGCATCATAATTAACATGAACATAAACATAATCATGGCATCATAATTAACATGAACATAAACATAATCATGGCATCATAATTAACATGGACATAAACATAATCATGGCATCATAATTAACATGAACATACACATAATCATGGCATCATAATTAACATGAACATAAACATAATCATTAGCATAAACATACTTTGCATCATCATACTTTGCATAAACATACTTTGCATAAACATAATGCATAACATGGATGGATGCATGCGGCGAATGCATATATCATAAGGATGCTTAGTTTAAAATCATACTTTTAAATATTTAGACATAATCATAACATCATAGGGCCCTGGCTTGTACCACATTCATACATCATATGCGCGCATCCCTAAGTAAATACGAGGTAGCTAATCACGACCTACTAGGGTAAGGACAGCTTCATCGGTAGTCGCCGAACCGTGGACAGCTTCATCGGTAGTCCAGAACCGTGGACCTTACATAGGTCCGGTACAAGCCCATTCATAAAATAAAATACTTTCACATGCTTCTTCATTCATAAAACATTCATAGCATAATCATTCATTCTTAATGCTTAACATCATCATTATGCCTTGAAGGCATGAATCTTATCTTCATTCATCATTTTTATTCCATATCATCATTATGCCTCGAAGGCATGAACGTTAACTTCATTCATCATTTTCATCCATAACATGACATGCATACATATCATTCATAAATCATACATATCATTCATAGATCATGGCATACATACATATCATTCCTATCTCATGGCATACCTACATAATTAGCATCTTAATTCATAAAAACATACATGGTCATGATACATAGGAAAACATGCCTAGATCCTTTCATACATGATACATTTCCTTAGGTTCATGGCACATGGTCTAAACATTTATGAATCATCATAACAAATGATCTAACATATAAGTCATGACCCATAAGCTAGGGTTTTGATTGGCATAAAGATTCCTCCAACATACTTAAACATATACATACATCATAGTACCATATAAACATGCATCCTTGTCATCTTAACCCACTCCAAACCCTTGGTTATGGCCTTGGCCGAAACCCTAAGGAACCCTAGATCCATGGAAAAAAATTCATATTGATTACCAATAACATCCCATACAAACATAAAATGCCATAGAAAACATTTGATCCCCTAATTAAGGCTAACCCTAATCCCTTAACCTTAGATTTGCTCTTGGCCGAAACCTAAAGGTCCATAAAATTCATGGAATAATTCTTATAAAACACAATTACTATCCATCATATCATAGGGAAACAAAATTAACATGTTGAATGGTTAGATCAAGGTCCAACCATGGATTAGGGTTCTTGGCCGAAATTTATAAGAACTATTAAGCATGTAAGAATTCATATGAATCACCACTAACATCACTTACATCATAAGGAAACATAAGAACCATCATTAGAGAGTTAAAACTAACCCTAGCCATGGAAACTTGGAGGTGGCCGAAACCCTAAGTCCTCCTTCATGGATTTTTCATCTTAGATCTCAAACAAAAAGCTTAGATCATATCCATATCAAGAAAAACCATTACACCACAGGTGAGGGGGTCTTACCTTAGACTATCTTGGTTATAGACCTTAGATTTGAGAGAAGGATGAAGACCTTGTTGCCTTTTGACTACCTCTAACCCTTGTAGCCTTGAACAAAACCTTGGATCTTGAAGGAGAAGCCTTCTTGGGAACTTTTCCCAAGAGAAAATCCCCCCTTGGGGTTTTGGCTAGGATGAAGAAGGAGGAGGGAGAATGGTGGACTTGATGGAAGAAGCAAAGTAACTCCCATGCCATCTCTTTATACCACATTAAGGAGGCAAGTGAAGAGTCATGGTGTCTCTTCCCTTCATGACTCTTCATTTTCCCCTAAGCCTTAACCAAAATCCACTTCATCCTCTACTAGCACTCCCTTGCTAGGTTAATTGGTTAGTACATGCATGGTGGTGGTCCAAGGTTCAATCATTTATCCATGCACTTTATTTTTATTTTATTTTCCATTATTTCCGAAAATTCCCCTAAAAATACCCCATAATTATGCTAATATTCCTAATTAAAATCCATTTATATTTATATTACATTTTGCCCAAAATCTACCAATAACCATGGTACTAAAAAGCCTATATAAGGCCCATTAGTACTTAGTTTCTCAATTTAAATGAGAAAGATCATGGATTTCTAGGCTAAGATTCGTACTAATATCTCTAGGTCCCTCGAAAAATTATCTAGACATGATCAATATTTTAAAGAAAATATTAAGAGAATTTTCTGGGTCGTTACATAACTTGATTGCTGTTCAATTTGTATTTATCGCCCCAATTACTGCAGATGCACTAACTTAAAGCATCTTGAATCAAGGCATAAGCCTAAACATCTCAACCCAGTCTAGGCTATCAATCAAAGTACCCTAAGGTACTTGTGAGATGCTGGCTGCTAGATCTATAGGTGCATGCAATTTTAGGGTTAAGACCTAGGCTAAGTCCATTTGCGTAAAAGCCCTAGTTTTGAAGAGGGTAAGTTTTTGGAAAAAATCTAAGTCGGAAAACAATTTCAAATTTCAAGACTTAGTAAAAGAAATAATTTTTAAAAAAATATTAAAGGCTTATTTTCAAAAAATATGAAAAAATAAAAGATTTTTGAAAAAATATAGAACAGTCCTACTCTACTAAGCACAACCCTAACTGCCTTCTTAGTGAGCTAAACTCAGATTCAGGTAGGGGTTTGGTAAAAATGTCAGCTAAATTGGATTTTGAGTCACATGCATAAGTACTATTTCGCCTCTGGCTACTTGATCCCTTACAAAATGATGTTTGACCTCAATATGTTTGGTTCGGGAGTGTTGAATTGGGTTCTTAGTCAAATTGAATGAACTAATGTTGTCAATAAATACTTTGGTTTGGGTGTAGTCTAGTTGGAAATCCTTAAGAGTGTGTGTCATCCATAACAGTTGTGGCACACACTCTCCTAGAGCATCATATTCTGCTACAGTTGTGGATAAGGCTACGTAGTGTTACTTTCTACTCCACCAACTGACTAGATTATGTCGTAATAATTGGCAACTTTCACTTGTACTTTTTTTATCTAAATTACAACCGACATAATCAGAGTCAGAATATCCTGATAATTCAAACGTGAAAGTCCTAGGATACCAAATCCCTACATTTAGGGTACCCTTAATGTACCTTAGAATTCTTTTTAGTGCTGCTAAGTGGGATTCCTTAGCATAGGTTTAGTATCTAGCACACATTCCTAGAGAGAACAAGATATCATGTCTACTAGCAGTTGAGTACAATAAGCTACCAATCATACTTCGGTATAATTTTAGGTCAACAGGTTTACCCTCGGGGTCATTATCTATTTTGACATTAGTAGCCATAGGAGTACTTAAAATTTTAGAATTGTCCATTTTAAATTTCTTTATTAGTTCCTTTGTATATTTGGATTGGTGGACATAATTACCATCTCTAGTTTATTTTATTTGGAGACCTAAGAAAAAGTTAAGCTCACCTATCAAGCTCATTTCAAATTCGCTTTCAATAATTTTGACAAATTCTTTTAAAAAGTTAGAATTTGTTGATCCAAATATTATATCATCAACGTATATTTGTGCAATAAATATATCTTTTTCTAAGGTTTTAACAAATAATGTGGAGTCAATTTGACCTTCGTTAAATTCCTTAGAAATTAAATAGGTTGATAATCGTTCATACCATGTCCTAGGTGCTTGTTTCAACCCATAAAGCACTTTCCTAAGATTGAATACATATTTGGGTTTGTCTAAGTCCTCAAATCCTGAGGGTTGCCCTACATAAACTTCTTCTTTTATGAATCCATTATGAAATGTTGACTTGACATCCATTTGGTATAGTTTAAACCCTCTATGGGCTGCAAAGGCCAATAGCATCCTAATTGATTCAAGTCTGGCTACAGGGGCATAGGTTTCATCGTAATCTAACCCTTTGACTTGACTAAACCTTTTAGCTACTAAGCGGGCTTTGTTTCTCACAATCTTCCATTGATCATTCAGTTTGTTTCTAAATACCCACTTAGTATCTATAACTGATTTTCCCTCAGGTTTAGGTACTAATTCCCAGACTTGGTTTCTCTCAAATTGGCCTAGCCCTTTTGCATTGCTATGATCCAATCTGGGTTAGGTAGGGCTTCTTCTATAGACTTCGGTTCAATTTTTGAAATAAGTGCGATCTGACTAAGGATTCTATAAGATAACCTAGTTTTGACTCCTAAGGTTGGATCACCCATGATTTAATCAGATGGATGATTGAGTTTGAGTTTCTTTGTTCTTTTAGAACTAGGTTCAGCCTCAGGTTCGGCTGGACGGTTTGGTTCAGTGTTTGGTTCAACTACTTGGGTTGGTTCAGTTATTGGTTCAGTTGATACCTCAGTAGTTGGTTCAAGTGATAGTTCATTTAATGGTTTGATTAATGGTTCAATTGCTAGTTCATTGTCTTCTTGATCATGGTTTGACTTGTTTAGATTTTGATTGTCAGATTTTGGTTCAACATCTTCATCAAAAATTAAATTGGTAGTTTCCTCAATTTTGTGGGTTTGTTTATTGTAAACTCTATAGGCTCTACTAGTTGTTGAATATCCTAGGAACGCCCCTGGGGTTGATTTTGATTGGAACTTGCCTAAGTAGTCCTTAGTATTCAAAAGATGGACTTTGCACCCAAAAACCCTTAAATAGTGTAAATTAGGTAATCTATGATAATAGAGTTCATAGGGTGTCTTATTGTGTCTTCTATTAATTAAGACTCTATTTTGAATATAACACACTGTATTTACTGCTTCTGTCCAAAATTGATTGGTTAGGTTATATTCATTGAGCATGGTCCTAGCGGCTTCCTGAAGGGTTCTATTCTTTCTCTCAACTATCCCTTTTTGTTGGGGAGTTCTAGGGCTGGAAAACTCATGGATATACCCATTAATTTTACAAAATTCCTCAAATTTTGATTTTCAAACTCTCCCCCATGATCACTCCTAAGACTTTTAATTTTTGTATCATTTTGATTTTCAATCATTTTTCATAAGTTATTAAATGAATTAAAGGTTTCATTCTTAGTTTTTAGGAACCTAACCCAGGTAATCTAGAGTAATCGTCGATGATTGCTAAGCAGTACCGATTCCCTCTTAGTGACTTCGCTCCATGTGAATCAAATAGGTGAAGGTGTAGGCGCTCAAGTGTGGTTTGGGTTAAGTTTGATTGGGTTGGTTTATGAGTTGACTTGGTTTGTTTGCCTTGTTGACACGGATTACAAATTGTATTGTCAAGGTTCTTAATTTTAGGTACACCTTTAATAAAACCAAGTTGAGTTATTTTTGAAATTAATTTGGTATTAGTGTGACCTAGTCTCCTATGCCAAAGATTAGATTCTTCTAATTGAATCAGAAAATATTTTGGTACTACGGGTAGATTAATTGTGTAAACGTTGTTTTTCCTACTACCCATAAGTGTGATCTCTGAGTCTTGTAGATTTCTAATAAGGCAATTGGTGTTGGTAAAGGTAACAACATAACCAGTATCACATAGTTGGCTAATGCTAAGCAAATTGAATTTGAATTTTCAACCAACAATACTTTCTTAATGATAAAATCTGAGTTAAGTTCAATGTTACCTGACCCAATTACTTTGAGTGTAGCATTGTTGCCAAATGCTACTGAGCCTAGATTTTTGAACTTGATTTTGGTGAACTTCAATTTATCCCCAGTCATGTGTCTGGAGCATCCATTATCCAACATCCATTGGTCCAAATCTTTATGGTCCTACACATAAAGTATATTTGATTTGGATCCATTAGAGGTAGGTATAGCTTAAATTGAGTTTCACTACCTAGTTGTCTTACCCACATCTACTGTTATCAAACATGTTGACCTTATGGGTTTTGTGAGACAGGTTTTCAAAAGAAATGTTTAAATTTTTGAAAGACAATTAATTTTGAAAATGTTGAATTAATTTTTTAAAAAAATGTAGAGTTAAGATTAAATATTGATTTTGAAAAGATGTTGAGTCTAGGATTTAAATTAAAATTTGTGTTATATTCAAATTTATCAAGTAGTAAATTGAATTTGAGTTCCGAATATCGGCTTCAGGTCTTGGCGAGGCACAGAGGCCTTCTTTGGTCGTAGCCTTATTGGAGCAACAACCCTTTCCTTGACAAAGCCTTTTATCGAAAGTTCATTTACAAATTATTTCTTGAAAAATTTTGGTCTAACTAGTTTAGGTTTTGGATCGGCAGCTTCGGCTAGTTCCACCAGACTAGACAAACCAAGTTGGGTACGCCTTACCTTACATAACCTTCTTAGACGGGCTTCCCTAACGTACTATCATCTCACCTCCACCTAGTACTATGTTGTTCAAATTTCAAATAAATCTTTTGTCCTTAAACTATTCCTAAGTCTAAGCATAATAAAGAAATTATAGAAAATAAATAAACAAGCAAGCAGACAATTAGGAAAAATTATCTAATTATAAAGATGGTTTTTATATTGGCTTCCCCTAGACTGAAGCCTCGATAAGGGTTAGGCAAGATGTGAATCTTGTCCTTGGGAATCCAATACTGGTTTGGTCCAGCTTGTTTGATTAAACATAGCTTAGGGACCCATGCTTGGACTCGGGTTTTAGGTTGGTTCAATATAGAATAGTACAACCGTTGTCGCGATTTGGTTCGATAACCTAGTCCGGATCGATAGAGAACGATCTTCTGTTTTCCAATAATCATGTCAAGACCCATGGAACCTGAAGTGAATCGTTCTAAGGCAATCTTGAGTTCCTTCACTCGAGTTCTCAAGGAGGAATTCTCTTCCTCAAGCTTTTGGACTTGAGTTGAGTTTCCTTCTTGAGTTGACTCGGTCAAGAAAATCGAGTTGACTTCCTCTTTCAGGAGTTTTACTTCCTGTCAGAGGGTTTCAACCCGGATGTTAGCTTTCGCCAATTTTCGTGACAAGTAAGAAATTAAATCATACAACTCAGATTCTGGATAACTACTTATCGTGATTTGTCCGTCCTTCGAGATTGTGAGTTTTCTGGTGTTGACGTCCTCGTCTGGTTCTGATTCAGTTCCAGAGTCGACGTCTTCCGAGGCGGTCAAGGCGAGTAGGTTCGCGTACGGAGCATCTTCTTCTTCTTCCGAGGATGATTTGTCCCAGGTGGCTTGAAGAGTCTTCTTCCTCCGTGCCTTCTTGTTCTCCTTTAGGTTGGGGCACTCTGATATGAAGTGTCCCTTCTTGTTGCACTCATAGCAGGTGATGTTACCCTTGCTCTTCTGGCTCGTCGAGGGTTTCGATGGATCTTCCTTTTTCCGGCTTGACTTTTTCTTGCTCGTTTGGTTTTTGAACTCCTTGTAGTAGTCGCGAGCTAGCTGGACCAGTTTTGGATGATCCCCTTCATTGTCGTCAGATTTCGAGTCTGAGTCGGACTCGGGTACTGGTTGACTCTTCTTTTTCTGAGTTCTTCCTTGAGTTTTACATATAACAAACGCAATACCTTTTTCGACCAATGTACTATTAGTCTGTTCATGTAATTCTAACTCAGAATTCAATTCATCTAATTTTATTTCAGATAAATTCCTGGAAACCTTGTAGGCATCCACCATAGATGCCCACAGTGTGTTTCTTGGGAATGAGTTTAAGGTATACTTGATTAGGTCACGATTTTCAACCTTGTGACCTATAATGTGTAGCCCGTTCATTAGCTCTTGGATCCTAGCGTCGAGTTGAGCTGCTGATTCTCCGTCGTGCATCTTTATCGTGTAGAGTCTGATGAGCAACAGATCCCTTATGCTGATTCGGGTATCAAATGTACCTTCATGTAGCTCACTCAACTTGTTCTAGAGCTCCTTCGCACTGCTGAAGGGTCCTACACGGTTCATCTCCTCTTTTGTTAGATTGCATTGCAAGGTTTAGGTAGCTTTTCCATCAACCTCGATCTTCTTCTTTAGTGGACCGTCCCACTCAGTATAGTGTTGCACCACACCTTGTGTATTTTTAGGTATTTCCAGTCCAGACTAGATAATAATCCACATGTCCACCTGAGTTTTCAGGTGGACTTCCATCCTACTCTTCCAGTAGGAGAAATTTCTCCGCTGAAGAGAGGTGGTCTGGCGGTGTTGTATCCCTCTTGTATGGCCATTTAATTTTAAACTGAAAAAGAAAGATAGAAAACTTGTTCCAAGACTAAGTCCTGGATTAGTAGTGCGGGAAAAATAGTAATAAAGAAAAAAAATTGAGTGGTGTTGCACCAACCTCGATTAATGAGAAGAAAACGAGCGAAAAGTGAAACAAATATTAAAATTCAAAAAATTTGGAAAAAAATGCTCAACTGGTGGTTGCACCAGATTTGAGCCACCCACTCTGATACCACTTGTGGGATTAGTTTGAAACGATAGAGGGGGGGATGAATATCGATCGGTAATTTTTCGAAAAAACTTAGAGTAGTTTGCGCAGTGGAAAAGCAAAACAACGCTAACACATTTGTTTTTACTTGGTTCGGAGTCGTAGTCGGCTCCTACTCCAAGGCCCACGGTCCTTGACCGTTTACGTTGGGCAATTCTATATTGCGTAAAATTGTTACAACTTGAGTACAAATATAGAATTTAAAATATAGCACTTAAATGAAAATTATACCGACAACCGGAAGATTAGAATGTCGGAGCCGCGGGTCGTTGTTGGCGTTTGAGTCTTGAGCACGGAGCATTTGGAGCAGAGCACTTGAAAGAATGCGTAGAAGAAAGTTGTATTTGAAGCCAAGGGGGTGAACCCCTTTATATAGTCGATCCTGGGGCGCCTGTGCTGAAGGGGGTGCCTGACACGTGGCCCCTTCTGCGTGTAACTCAATCCGTAGACTTGGACAGCGCTTATCCCTTCAACTGGGGCGCCTGTATGAACACAGGCGCCTCTATTGCTGTCTTCGAGGCTTGCTTCGATTGCGCCTGTAATCAACCTTGTCTGGGGTGCCTGTCTCAACACAAGCACCTGGTCAAACAAGCGCCTCACACCATTAAGCCGCCTGGGAGCAGAAACCTTTCACCCTTCATTCCTGCAACCAGGGTTAGTTCCAAAACATAAATAATAAACAATATAATATTATTTAAGCATGATTAATAGGCTGAGCTGTCTTAGTTCTGACTTTGGGCTACCCAAATGGAACCCTAGGTCGAACTGATGCCTAATGTTCCCTCCTACGGAGAATGCGTCCTCACCTACTCCTCTTAGGAGAGTTTACCTGTTTGCCAACCGACTCCTCCGGTTGGACTTTTGCCTAATACCTCGAATCAGGTCTTCGTGCCCAATCCGCGACCAGGACTTATTGCCCAGCTTCACTCACCAGGTCTTCGGTTCCCAGTCCACGACCAGGACTTATTGCCTAGCTTCACTCATCGGTCTTTGGTGCCCAGTCCACGACCAGGACATATTGCCCAACCTTATGTCAAGACTTAGGTGCCCAGCCCACGGCCAAGACTTAGTGCCTAATTCTTAGAACCAAGACTTCGTGGCGAGTGTACCTAGGATTTTTCCTGCACACTCGAGTAACATTGTTAGATCACAATAAAACCTTAACTTCTGAACCCTTTTGTCATTATCAAAACACAGGTTTGACTTTGGTGGTTCCGGCACCAACAGTATAAGTAAGAGGCTCACAACCGAGATGGAGTTGGACAAACCATCGGGATGGTTGTAGTGTAATTAGGTGTGGTTTGTCTTAACCATAGAATTACACTAGTGCACTTGTGTGCATTGAGTAGGACCAAAAGAGAGGTCATCCAATTTTGTACTGACTTCATAGATTGGATTAGACCTCGGATTTATATTATGGAGTACGATCTCTAAAACCCGAAATAATAACGGGCACGTGTATTTAATTATTATTACTTTGATTTACCAATGGGCGAGATCTATTCTGTTAGATCGATAGGCCCGGTAAGTTGGGTAATAATTTTATCTACATGGTGTGCCATTGATTATTGACGAATCCGTGTCCTGGTGAGTCAGGATGATGATTCCCCCTCGGTGAGCTCAAAAGGATCGTCATGTCAAAATCTTGCAAGTGGACTATGATCCGACATGATGAAAAGGTTGAGTGGTACTAATCAAGGATCAAGTGGATAATTAATTTAATTGTTAGTAAATTAAATTAATTATCAGGCATTCGATGTCTTAAACATGGAGAGATGGATGACTCATAATAGGTGGAGCCCATATGAAAATATGGGTGTTGGTGAGGAAGTTCAATGGGATCCTTTGGTGGAATGGATCTCCATTAATGAATCGGGTTTGGATCCATTAGCGGGCCAAGAACCAACTCCTCCTTATGACCCCTACTATAGCCCTATAAATACCCCATAGGAGTCATGATACATGGCTTAAAGAATTAATTGAGAATTATTTCAATTAACCACAATTACCAAAACCCTAAAACCCTCTTTGCCTCTCTCTCTCTCCTAGGTCACCGGCGCAAGAGGAGAAGGAGTTGTTTTTATCCATCTTCTCTTCCCCATCTCCTCCACAGCTCCTTGGTCGGTGTTCACAATGCAAAGGAGAGGTTGTGCTCCTCCTTTGGTGATCGGCGGCGGCTAGAAAGTGGAAGAGAAGTGGCCGGCGGCAGGGATTGGGTGGCACCGGTAGCTTGGTGGAAGAAGGATTCCAAGAAGGAGAGGGATTGTTCTCTTCTCCTCCATTTTCTTCTTCCTTTCTTGTGCACGCACAGGGAAAGAGAAGAGGGGCACTCGGCGGTGAGCAATACCTTTCCTCTAGCTCCGGCGGCGGCGGGTTTGAAGAAGTTGCCAGCGGCGGCAATTTCGGGTTGGAGGAGGAAGAAAGGAGCATCTTCTCTATTCTTCCTCCTGTACTTCATCTTCCTAGCCTTCCTCTCAATGCTACCTTGTGGCTGGCCGGACCTTGGAGCTTGAGGTGGTCAGCAGCGTGAGGAGGAGAGGTGGAAAGGTGGCCGGCACAAGCTAACCCTAGCTTTCTAGGGTTTGTGTTGGTGGTTGGAAGAAACTTGAAGAAAGGTGATTAATTCGAGGCCTTCGGTGACTCCGCATCTTGGTAGCTTGTCGCCCACACGACGTACAGGAGGGGAGGGTCATACGGTAGAAGACTGCGAGGTAAAAGGCGAGGTATACCTCTCCCTAGCTCCGTCTTTATTTTGTTACATTATTGCTTTGATTTTGTTTATCATTGCATGTGTTCGATTAATTGTCATAGTTTAATTATGTGTTAATTAATATCGATAATTAATTATGTCATGGACCTCGACAATAAACACATAAACCGGCGATTCATTCGTTGTCTTTTCTGCGGTCAATTAATTCGGAAAAGTTACAACGCCTTAACTTTGGTTTTGGCTAAGTTGTGACATGAATTAATTGACACATGTTGGGATCTCCCGACATCAAAAACACAAAACACAGTGGAAACAAGATCCCTCGAGTGATCCATAAGAAAGAAAACTCGTACGAAGTTCATCTATCAAATAGATCTATCTAAAGTTTATACCTTTGGAGCGTGCCCTTACGTTTATCCCGCTCGTCCAAGTGCCGCCGGATCTCTTGCACGTTCAAGCGTCCGTGCCTCTATGCGTATCCACACGGACACGATCTCTCAACTCCGGGAAGAACTACCTTAGTTGTGCTAGCAACTTGAGGTAGTTCACAAGACTACCAAGAACCCAAAAAGGGTTTCGGCCAAGAGGGAGAAGAGGAAGAAGAGAGGAAGGGAAGAAGGGAAAAAACTCACTTCATTCAAAATGACTAGCCCCTCTTTTATACTCATCCCATGAATATGAAGAGGCTTTTGTCTCTTTGGCTTACCTTCATTAAAGACAATAAAGAGCACATCTTTTTATGTGGCTCTTTTAATTCTCTTCATTCAATGAAGAGAGACTTTTCTTTTTCCCTTCATTAAACACTTCAATGAACTAACATCTCTCGTAATTCCGACCAGGCCTCTCGGGCTCCCGACCAAGTCTCCCGAGCTCCCGAGTTCCCAACTCGACCTCCAGAGCAAGTCTCCCAAGTTCCCAACTCGAGCTCCCGAGCAAGTCTCCCGAGTTCCCAACTCGAGCTCCCGAGCATGTTTCCCAAGTTCCCAACTCGAGCTCCCGACCAAGTCTCCCGAGTTCCCAACTCGAGCTCCTGAAGCATCGTGTCCTTAGTGTGTGACCCAATAGGTTCTCGTAATATTGGCAATGTGCCTAAACCGCTTTAGACACATAAGCAATGAGCGGCATCTAGCAATGCATCATTGCTACCCAAGTAACAAGAAAAATCGAAATCCGACTTATCCTCCGTGACTATGACAATGTATGACCTTGTCCTTCTATCCTTGATATCTAGATTGACCAATGAGGCATAGACCGTGTTATCCTCAAACAATCTTTATTTTTCTTGATCCCTGAGTAGACTCACTCAAACAAATGAGCTCAATATCTCATATTGACTCATTGAGCATGACTATGCATTTTAGTAGTCCTACTCGATCAAGGGGCCCACAGATATCACTCTCGTCATATGGGAGGGATAGATCCCATCTACATCACTCACATCCTCCGCATGATTTATTATATACCGAGTGATCGCCTTTATAGTCCACCGTGTTACGGGTGACGTTTGACGATACCAAAGTACATAACTCATCATGTAGGGAACCGTAGTGACTTCAGGTCTAAGGACTATTCATTCTAATAGTCACATGAGAAAGTTTATGACACTCATACGACAATCTATGAAACTTTCTCATGGCGGATCAATTCAGTACACATTATCTAATGTATACCCATGTGTCAACTTGATATCACATATCCATGACTTATGTGCTCAAGCAATCAATTGACCTACATGCTAGTCTCCATGCATTAATATTATTCTTGAATATTAATGCTTGACTAGGAATGATTTAGTGTAGTGTTCTCTACATTATCTCACTATCGGTTCAACCAATCGAAATAATGTAGATAAGAACCTACTACTCAAGGACATTATTATACTTAGTTATTTGACACAAGTATAAAGTAAGTATAATAACCAAACATGCCTTTATTAATGATAGAATATGATGCAAAAAGTCCCTAGTCAATTATCATATAATTGGCTCTAGGGCTCCTACTAACAATCTCCCACTAGCACTAGTGCAAATCACTATAATATCTAATACCCAGTGACCTAGTGTGACTATCATGCTTCTTTTGTGCCAAAGCCTTGGTCAAAAGATCTGCGATGTTAGCATTAGTGGGTACTCTGCATATCCTAACATCTCCTCTATCGATGATCTCTCGAATGAGATGGAAGCGTCGTAGTATGTGTTTGATTTGCTAATGAGAGCGAGGTTCCTTAGCCTGTGCAATAGCCCCATTGTTGTCACAATAGAGGTCTATCGGGTATACTATGCTAGGAACCGCACCAAGCTTTATAATGAACTTCCGGATCAAAACAACCTCTTTTGTCGCTGCAGACGCGGCAATATACTCGGCCTCTGTTGTAGAATCTGCAATTGTGTCCTGCTTCGAACTCTTCCAGCTCACAGCACCACCATTCAGGCAAAATACATACCCTGACTGCGATCTGAAATCATCCCTGTCTGTTTGGAAGCTTGCGTCACTGTAACCTTTACAGCTAGCTCGTCATTGCCTCCAAATATCAAGAAATATTCTTTTGTTCTTCGTAAGAACTTAAGAATATTCTTGAAAGTTGTCGAGTGACTTTCACCTGGATTTGACTGGTACCTGCTAGTCATACTTAAAACATACGAGACATCTGGACGAGTACAAAGCATGGCGTACATGATAGACCCTATAGCAGATGCATAAGGGATTTGATCCATACGGTTTCTCTCCCCCTTAGAAGAGGGGCATTGAGTCTTCGAAAGACTCACACCATGTGACATCGCCAGAAATCCCTTCTTGGAATTCTGCATGGCAAAACGATTAAGCACCTTGTCAATATATGTACTCTGACTTAAGCCAAGGAATCTTTTAGATCTATCTCTATAGATCTGAATGCCTAGGATATAGGCTGCTTCACCTAAGTCTTTCATTGAGAAACAATTCCCTAGCCACGTCTTCAAAGACTGTAGTGAAGGGATATCATTTCCAATGAGGAGTATGTCATCTACATACAAGATGTAACGCCCGCCCTTATATCTACTCTCGGGGCGGGGTTACGTACAATCAATCATATAATTTTAACATAAAATAAATAAAAAAATAAAAATGCAAGGACTAAGTACTGAGCATGCTTGTTTAAAACTATCAAGTGATATTTACAAGTGCTAAGCATACTAGTCAGTGCATGCCAATCAGATATCATGCTTTAATGATTAGAACATGGTAGGTGCATAGCATGTTCAGTAACACATAAATCATGATAGTGAGGTTATACATTCCATTGCAAGGCATCATGAAATCACATCCTAGAACATCATTTAGAAGCATAGTTATAGGTTTCCATGCATAATAACAGTTCATAAGATTGAGTCTAAAGGAAGTCTAGAACATCATGTGAAATATCTTAATCAAGAGTTATCCTATAACATGATAGGTTCATAAGTAGTTCAACTCACAACATAATAAAATATAATCGAGTATAAGAGTAATCCAAGTGTAATCACTAACATTCAAGAGTACCAATCCTAATCACTAACATTCATTATCAAGGAAACATCAACATAAGCATAGTAATGTAGATATAAGAATCTTTCTTTCCCGAGCCACCACCCCACACATCTTCAGCCCTCCTGCCTCTTCCTTTAGTTTAAGTGTCCCTTACCCTTATCTGCGGCATAAGACAACACATAAACTAGTAAGCACAAATGTTTAGTAAGGATCTTGTCCTACGGAAGAACACAACATGTACACATAATGAATCATAAGCATGAGTTTATCATAGCATACTAAACATCAAAGTTTCTAAGCAAGCAGTATAAAGTATCTTAAGCATACCCTTTACATATAATAAATATTTTCAAAACAATTCCATAATGGTATTACTTAAAAATGCTTTAACATCATATAGGGGCCCAGTTGTGTACCACATCAAGCGCGTTCCCTAATGAATTGGGGTAGCGAACCACCAACCCATTAGAGCAGGACCCTTCCGTCCTACCGGAGCCATGACCTTCAGTTAACATGTACCCCGGATTTGTTTAACGACCCCCTTCCGAGTCGGGTACACAACTTTCAAAGTAAAATACTTATCATGCTTTTACATATATGCTAAGGAGTACTCCAAATCCACTCTCAAGGGACACACCACTCTTCAAGGGTGCTCATGATCCTATAGGGACACACCACACAACATAAGGGGTGCTCTTGATCCCATACTTAGTAGAGTACCTTTCAAGCATATCAACATACACATCACATGCAATTCATAAGGGTGCCCCCACAGGCTGGATCGGATGGTAAGGTGCCTGATCATTTACTTGGAGGTCACAGGTTCGAGCGTCGCCAGTTGCGCATGGGGATAAAATCCTGGTCCGCAGGCTTTAATCCGCTCGAGCCTAGGCGCTTCACCACACCAGTAATAATCGTGGTTTGCCTCTCTCTGAAGACCGTAGGGTCGCCGGCCTAGAGGGTTGCCTACGGGGACCATAGAGGCGGGGCCGCTACATAAAAAGGCGCCTTTTTATTGTAACGACCCGGCCCGTCTACCGGCCCATTTACGACCGTCGTACCGTCGACCATCGACCGTGCCATTACTCATACTAGGTCTTCCCACCCCTGGGTGTGGATTTTTGCCTTCCCAGGATTCGAACCCTAGACCCAGGCTTAAATCTAGTTCTTTATGAATCCTGAATACCAATTGAGCTATAGCTCACTTGGTACCAGGATTCAGGAACTTTAGTACTTAGTCTGGAGGTCTAGAGTTCGAATCCTGGGGAAGGCAAAAACCCACTGCCAGGGGTGGGAAGACCGTAGGGTCGCCAGCCTAGAGGGTTGCCTACGGGGACCATAGAGGCGGGGCCGCTACACAAGATTAGGAAGATAACTGTGCTCCCACTAACCCTCTTGTAGACACAGGGTTTATCTTCATTCTTGATGAAACCAAACGCTTTGATTGCATCATTGAATCGAAGATTCCAGCTTCAAGAAGCTTGCTTTATCCCATAAATGGACCTTTGCAACTTACATACCTTTCCAGCATGCTCTGGATCTACAAAACCCTCTGGTTGTGTCATGTACACATCCTCGAGTAGATTCCCATTTAGGAATACGGTTTTGACATCCATCTGCTAGATCTCGTAATCATGGTAAGCTGCAATAGCAAGCATGATCTGGATAGACTTAAGCATCGCAACTGGTGAAAAGGTTTCATCATAGTCGATACCATGAATTTGTTTGAAACCTTTAGCTACCAATCGCCCTTTATAGGTATGCATGAGTCCATCCATGTCAGTCTTTCTTCTAAAGACCCACTTACATACAATGGGTTTAATCCCCTCAGGTGGATCAACCAAAGTCCATACTTGGTTAGTGTACATGGATTCCATTTCGGGCCTCATGGCTTCTAGCCATTTCTCAGAATCTGGACTCATCACAGCTTTTTGATAGGATGTAGGCTCACTCAACTCAATATGTGTAACGTCATCACGGTCAGACAAGAGAAATGAGTTTCTCTTAGGCTGATAACGTATCCTATCATATCTGCAAAGATGTTGGTCTACTTGAACAGCTTGTGTTGGGACCGGGTGCATGTTGACAAGGATACGGGTTCGTAAATTTTTAAATATTTACGTGCAGCGGAAGAATTAGCATAAATAATTTCTCAAATTATTTTAACCACGTATCTAGCATGCGACCTTATGATGTGTGGACATGATTATAAATTAAAATTTTGCGGAAAAGTAAACTAATTTACTTAGTACCTCGCGTAACTCGAAGTAAGGGACGAGATCCAACCGTAGCGTCCCTTGGAAGCTCCGCCTCTATTCGCGTCCACACCGAGTTCTCTTCGGGATGACTTCGCAAAGCCACGAGTTTTGTGCCGATGAGAACTACTAGATTCTCCAAAGGCACAACTAGAATAATAAGAGAGAAAAGATGGAAACTAACCACCAAGTAACGGAATCAAAATTCCGGGAAAGGAAGGAAGGAGTCGCGATCCGCTTCTTCTTCTTCGACACCTTCTTGGTGGATGAAGCTCTCGGCCACCCTTGGGATGTGTGCCGGCCCTAGGGGAGGAGAGAGAGCCGGCCCTAGAGAGAGAGAGAGGGGCGCCGGCCCTAGAGAGAGAGAGAGTTAGAGAGAGAGAGGGAGCTACTATTCTCTTGATTACTCAATTGAGGAATTCAAGCCTAGCCTTGGTTCCTTTATATAGTAGCCTCTCCCTTGCCAAGTCTCCCCTTTAACGGAATTTTTCATATGAAATTTATCCTATAAATTTTCTTATGAATTATTCCGTTTATGCCAAGTTTTATTATAACTAACTTTATAATAAAACAAATACATATCTCCTTTTATTATGGAATAAAATTTACAAGAAATTTATAAATTTTTCTTATCATGGAAAAATCAATTCATAATTGATTTTATAAAATTAAAATAAACCAATCCATGGTTCATTTTAATTTCCATAAAAAGAATAAATTTCTTTATATAAATCTCTTTATATAAATTTCTTTATATAGATTTATTTATCCATAATTTTATAAAACAAATCGCGCTTGATTTATTTTATAAAATAAACCAAATAAATTGGTTTTCTCTCCTTGTAGTGGCCGGCCAAACCAAAGAGGGTGGATACCCTCTTTGGCCGGCCACATCAAGCCAAACCCTCGCGAATTAAACTCATTTAATTCGCCCAATAAGCCTTCAAAAGACTTAGCCATTTTAAGCTTCTCGTGCGCCTCTGATAAATTCAGATTCGACTTATTTCTCTTGATCGGAAAATCCAATTTTCAACTCGTTTTAAATTCCTCGGATTACTCGTAGTGCGTGTGACTAAATAGGCTTTCGATTTATGTTGGCCGTCTATAATTAACCAATTATAGAACGATCATGAGTGGCACCTAGTAGTACATCATGATCCCCAATTAATCGAAAGATTAACGGTTGACCTCAGATATAATTCTGAAACCCTTTAGCAGCTCTAATGAATCGTGCCTCATTCCCTTCACCATCTTATACCCACTTGGTTCAGGACATGGTCTGTGTGTGTCAGTCCCCACTAGGCTGACTATGTCACACCTAGCCCAAGTAATGTCTTTCTCGTCCAATGGATTCTAATTACTCACATGTGTCTAAGAGATTCATACTCTGAACATGTCATGCTCTGGCCAGAGGCTTCGAGTAACAATCCGATGATAGGCCTCGGGTATACATCTCCTCGCAAGGAGTGGTGAATCCTTTGTAGGCTGTTCAAACATCTTCGGGCACTTCGGCTTATACCCAACCATCCTGGGTCCTCACCTCCATGGAGATGCTTGCTTAAGATGTTAAAGTATAAGTCTCCATGACCAAGATGACTTGAACACCGCAAGTCAAAGGAACATCGCACTTAAGCTGCAGTAAGAACTTCACTTACATGTCTATATGTAGACTACCATATGAAGTCTTACAGCCAGTCACTCCAATGAACTAATTCCCTTAACTAGCATCCATGTTTATCTCCGGACATCCCAATGTCACCAGCCAGGGAGAATCAGCTGATTAGAGAATAAACCATGCTAGTCTCAACAGAATTGATAGTGTCTGTATTTATCAATTCATCGACTAGGGACAATTTCAATACTTCACAATTGCACATGTAGAGATAATCACTAGTTGTGAATTCATCACAAATTCTCTCATGCTGTGAATTGTATTGCAGACATTCAGTAAATGAGTTCAAGATCTCAATCAAATACATGAACATGTATACTCAAATAGTGAATTTTAATTTATTAAAGTAAATGATTACAATCATAAGGCGATTGCCTTAGGACACTTCTCTCATATTACTAACAAACTCCCACTTGGCCTAATGCCAATCGCTACGGTATCCAATACCACAGGCTCTAACATGACCCTCAAACATGCTTTGAGGCAAGGCCTTAGTTAAAGGATCCGCTAAATTCCTTTCAGTGGGAATTTTCTGAATTTGTATATCATTCCTACTTATAATCTCTCTGATCAGATGATAGCGGCGAAGCACGTGTTTGGATAGCTGATGAGACCTTGGTTCCTTTGCTTGTGCAATAGCTCCATTGTTATCGCAGTAAACCGACACTGCTACATCAATGGTTGGAACCACACCAAGTTCGGAGACGAACTTCTTGATCCAGACTGCTTCCTTTACTGCTTCCGAAGCTGCGATATATTCCGCTTACGTGGTAGAATCCGCTACGGTGTCTTGTTTGGAACTCTTCCAACTTATTGTGCCTCCATTCAAAGTAAATACGTATCCAGACTGAGATTTGGAGTCATCCTTATCTGTCTGGAAACTGGCATCTATATACCCACGTATTACCATATCTCCTTCTCCATATATTAGGAACACATCCTTAGTTCTTCTTAAGTACTTAAGTATTATCTTGACAGCCGCCCAGTGATCCATACCTGGATCAGACTGGTATCTACTCGTGACGCTCAGAGCATATGATACATCGGGCCTAGTACATAACATAACATACATGATAGATCCAATCGCGGATGCATAAGGAATCTTATTCATGCAAATCCTCTCGTCTTCTGTGCGCGGACACATAGACTTTGAAAGGTTGATCCCATGCCTGATGGGAAGGTAACCTTTCTTGGATTCCGACATGCTAAACCTTTTTAGCACTCGGTCTATATATGTAGACTGTGAAAGACCAAGCAACCGTTTTGATCTATCTCTATAGATTCTAATCCCAAGGATATAGGTTGCTTCTCCCAGGTCTTTCATGGAGAAAGTTTTGGACAACCAAATTTTAACTGTCTGTAAGACTGATATATCGTTTCCTATAAGTAATATGTCATCGACATATAATACTAGGAATACGACTGCACTCCCACTAACCTTCTTGTACACACAAGGTTCGTCTGGATTTTGTGAGAAATCAAACTCTTTGATTGTCTCATCAAAACGGATGTTCCAGCTCCTGGATGCTTGCTTCAGTCCATATATGGATCGCCGAAGCTTGCATATTTTGGTTTTATTAACCGATGTGAAACCTTAAGGTTGTATCATGTATACATCCTCAAGCAGGTTTTCATTAAGGAAAGCTGTTTTCACATCCATTTGCCATATCTCATAATCATAATGAGCTGCTATAGCCAGGAGCATCCGAATGGATTTAAGCATAGCTACTGGCGAATAGGTTTCGTCATAATCAATTCCTTGTTTCTGACGATATCCTTTTGCCACTAATCTAGCCTTAAAGGTAGCAACATTACCTTCCATGTCAGTTTTCTTCTTGAAAACCCACTTGCACCCTATGGGCTTAATCCCTTCAGGTGGGTTAACCAAGTCCCATACTTGATTTTCGTACATGGAATCCATTTCCGACTTCATGGCTTCAAGCCATTTGTCCCTTTCTGAACATTTCAGAACATCTTCATAACTGATAGGTTCGTCATCGCTTATGAGTAACACGTCGTTCGATTCACTTATGAGAAATCCGTATCTCTCTGGAATGTTGCGTGTCCTATCAGACCTACGAAGAGGTGGTGTTGTTTTAGGTTCAACTGATAGCTCATCACTATGAGTTATCAGTTGTGGGTCTAGACTAGGTGTCTCTGTAATGTCTATTGGAGTTTCTTGAACTTCATCAAGTTCAATGCCACTCCCACTGTTTTCTTGTAAAAGAAATTCTTTTCCAGAAATACAGCATGCCTTGAAACAAACACCTTTTGTTCCAAGGGATGATAGAATTGGTAACCCTTCATTTCCTTAGGGTATCCAATAAATAGACATTTATCAGACTTAGCATCCAATTTGTCTGATATAGTCCGCTTCACATAAGCAGGACAACCCCATATCTTAAGGTGAGTTAAGTGAGGTTTCTTACTATTCCATGTCTCATATGGAGTAGTAGAGACTACCTTGGTCGGGACTCTGTTTAGCAAGTAAACAGCTGTCTTAAGTGCATAGCCCCAAAAGGATTTTGGAAGAGTTGCATGATTCATCATCGACCTAACCATGTCCATCAAGGTTCGGTTGCGCCTCTCAGATACACCATCATGCTGTGGTGTATACGGCGGAGTCCATTGGGACAATATCCCATTGTCCCTAAGATAATCTTGAAACTCTTGACTTAAGTATTCACCACCCCGATCGGATTGAAGTATCTTAATACTTTTGCTAAGCTGTTTCTCTACTTCATTTCTGAACTCTTTGAATTTCTCAAAAGCTTCATATTTGTATTTCATCAAGAACACATACCCGAATCGTGAGTGATCATCGATAAAGGTGATGAAGTAGCTATAGCCTCCTTGTGCAAGAGTTGACATTGGTCCACATACATCAGTATGTATTAGACCATGCAATTCTCCCACTGGATTACCTTTTTCAGAAAAGGGTAATTTGGCCATCTTGCCTGTTAAGCATCATTCGCATGTATCAAATGAACCAGGTTCAAATGATTCTAAAATTCCACATCGGTGTAATTTGGTCATGCGTTTCTTACTTACATGGCCAAGACGACAATGCCACGTGTAGGAGTCTATTCGATTATCTATTCGAGCACGTTTGTTGCTAACTTCGATATTGAAAATGTCACCGGATAAATCTAACATGTAGATACCATTGCACAAAGTTCCATTCCCATAAAGAACGCCATTTAAAGTTATGCAACAACAATTGTTACTAAAAGTTAAATGATAACCCTTTTCATTCAAACATGAAATAGATACAATGTTCTTTATTAACGAAGGAACAAAATAACAATTTTCCAACTCTAAGACAAGTCCAGTAGGGAGCTTTAGCAAATATGTTCCGATGGCAACAGCAGCAATCTTTGCTCCATTTCCAACTCGCAAATTCGCTTCTCCCTTGACAAGTCTTCTTCTATTCCTTAGCCCCTGTATTTCATTACATATATGTGAGCTGCACCCAGTATCAAGTACCCAGGTGTTTGAGGAAATAGAGTGACATTCAATAACGAAGATACTTGAAGAGGATGGGGCATCGGATGCCTTCTCTTTCAAGGACTTAAGATAAACCTTGCAGTTTCTTCACCAGTGACCCTCCTTGCCACAATGATGGCAAGTGCCTTTTGGTGTCTTTTCAGTCTTTTTGACCTTTTTCTTCTTTCCTTTATTCTGTTCTTTGGCCTTCCTCTTAGAACTTTTCTTCGAGGAACCAACTAACAGTACTGTCTTTTGATCCTGCTTCACTGAAGGCTCTACAGTCTTTAGCAGGTTGAGCAACTCAGGAAACTGGTCTGGAGTTGCGTTTTCAGGAGGACAGTTGGGAAGTTGATCTTCAAGGACATAAGCAAGCTTCTCTGCCTTGAGGACTATCCTCAGGTTTCGAATCCAGTCCATGAAGTTTGGCCCAGTCAGTTTATTGGTGTCCAAAATGGAACGCAAATTCAGAGAAGACATGATCTAGTGATTATCCTAGAAATACAAATTGAGCTTATATGAGAAGAATGATAAAGAATGTATCAACATACATTAATTAAATCCTATTTATTTTTCGAATTGAATATGTAACGACCCGGAAAATTCTCTTAATATTTTCTGAAAATATTGAGCATGTCTAGATAATTTTCCGAAGGACCTAGAGGTATTAATACGAACTTTGGCCTAGAAAATCCGTGTTTTCTCATTTAAATTGAGAAAACTAAGTACTAATGGGCCTTATGTGGGCTTTTTAGTACGATGATTATAGGTGGATTTTAGGTAATAATTAGTATAAATATAAATAGGATTTAATTAGGCATATTAGCATGATTATGGGTAAGTCTTAGCCTAATTTTTCCTATTTTAATGGAGAAATTAGGTACTAATGAGCTTTAAATGGGCTCCAAAAATGGGTATTAATTAGGTAAAATTAATATAAATATAAAAGAATTTTATTTAGGAATATTAGCATAATTATGGGTGATTTTAGGGGGATTTTCGGAATTTAGGAAAAGTAAAAATAATAAAATAAATGAAATAAAAAATAAAATAAAAATAAAGGTGTATGAGCCAAGGATTGAACCTTGGACCTCTTGTACAACCATGTATGCTTTAACCAACTCATCTAGCAAGGGAATGTTATAAGGGAATGAAATGGAGATTGGTTGAGGCTTAAAAGAAGATGAAGGGTCATGGAGAGACTCTTCATTTACCTCTTTAATGGGTGATAAATAGGGGGGTTTGGGAGTTTCTTTCTTTCTTCCTTCAATTGCATTTCCTCCTCTCCTCCTTCCTCATTCTAGCCGAACACCTCCAAGGGAGTTCTCCCTTGGAAAAGCTTCCACCAAGGCTTCATCTCCTAGATCTAAGGTCTTCACAAGAGTACAAGGGCAAGGAGGGATCAAGGGTCAAGAGCTCTACAAGTTCTTTCTCTTTTAAGGTCTAAAAATCAAGAAATCCCAATGTAAGACTCCCTCACCTGTGGTATATTAGTTCTTTATGATTTTCTATGATTTTTAGCATATTATAAAGGTTGGTTTGAGATTTAAGTTGAAAGGAAAGAAAATCAAGAACCCTAGCCTAAGGAGGTTTCGGCCCTAGCATGTTTTGGGTCCAAAATGATGCTATAAATCCTAGTTATGTTTTCTAATATGCTATCATGATGTTTAGAGGTTAAATATAATTTTAGGGAATTTTTGGGGTACCCTAGGGCCCCTAGGGTTTTCGGCTAACCCATGAACTCATGGGTAGAGTTAAATCCAAACCCCCAAGCATATGTGTTGTGTATTAACATGATATAAGGGAGATTAAGGGTGACCTATGGGACCTTTTTCAAGGCTTTGTGGCCCCACAAGATTCGGCCAAGATGGATGGTAGGGCAAAAGTTAGGGCTTTCCCCAAGTAAGGGCCCTAATAGCCCTTATGGTATGTTATGGTTGATGTTTAATGGTTGATTGGGGATTTTAATGAAATTTTTCCATACACCCATGCCCTTGTAGGTTTCGGCCAGTCCTAGGAAGGGGGGCTAAGGATTAGGGTTAACCCTAATCATGAGCCCTAAGGGCTCCCTATGGTCTTATAGGCAATGTATGGATGTTCCTTTACCTTGTGCCATCTTATATGTTTATGGGAATGATGGAAACCTTCCATGTAGGTTTCGGCCAAGGCTAGGTAATTAGGGTTTGATGGAGTTAAGATTTGAAGAATGATGGTTTATAGTTCATTATGAAGAATACATAAGGGTTCAAGCATGTGGTAGGAATTTAAGTTACCTATAACCCTAACCTTAAGTACCATGTTTATGTATGTATGCTTATGATTTGGATGCCATGCCTAATAGGGTTATTTATGAATGTCTTATGTTCAGTGTCATGCACTTGGATAGTAGGAATCATGTTTATGGAAGTCCTACCTATGAATACTTATGTTATGTTAAGAACCATGTGATGATTATATGTTCATGCTATGTTAAGAACCATGCTATGTTGGGTGTTCATGCTATGTTAAGAACCATGCTATGTTATATGTTCATGTTATGTTAAGAACCATGTTATGTTATGTTTATGATAAGAATGATGCATGCCACGTTGTTATGAATAAGGATGCATGCCATGTTATGAATAATGATGCAAGCCATGTTAATGAATAATGATGCATGCCATGTTGAATAATGATGCATGCCATGTTATGAAGAATGATGCATGCCATGTTATGAATAATGATGCTTGCCATGTTATGAATAAAGATGCATGCCATGTTTATGAAGAAAGATAATGCTCATGCCTTCCAGGCATCATGATGGTCAAGCATGTGTTAAGTCATGCTTCATGTAACCAAGTTATGCCATGTTTAAATATGCCATGAATGTCTTATGAATGATAAAGCATGTAAAGTATTTTACTTTATGAATGAGGCTTGTACCGGACCGAAGTATGGGTCCAAGGGATGGGCACCTTAAGAACGCCCCGGTTCTGGACTACCGAAGCTGTCCACGGTTCTGGCACTACCGAAGTTGTGCAACAGGGATGGGCACCTTAAGAACGCCCCGGTTCGAGGACTACCGACTATGTTGTCCTTACCCTAGTAGGTCGAGGCTAGCTACCTTGTATCTACGTAGGGATGCGCACTATGATGTATGTATGTGGTACAAGCCGGGGACCCCAACAATGTGATGATTATGTTTAAGTATTTAAAAGTATGTTTTAAAAGTTAGACATCTTTATATATATATACATATGCATTCCACCCACGCATTCATTCATGTTATGCATTATGCTATGATGATGATGTCTTATGCTTATGATTCATGTTAAGAAATGGGTATGATAGTAAATGATTTATGCCATGATTATGTTAAGAAGATGCCCATATGCTATAATGGAAAATATGCCCATGATATGCTAGATAGGTTGGTTTATACCTTATGTTTATGTTTATACCATGTTCCATGCCATGTTAAGAATGTCTACTGATGAGTATGTTTATACCATGCTTTATGCCATGATAGGAATGTTTAATTATTGTTGGGAACGAGATGGCTATAGAGGGGGGGGGTGAATATAGACAATCGCTTGCCCCTTGAAAACTAATTACGATTTCTGCAACTCAAATATCAGTAGCACAGCGGAAAGAATGGAAAAACAGAGTATGCAGAAAACAAATGATTGCAAAGCACACACAACTAGCAAGATCGCTAACAAGGAAGGTTTACAAGGTTCGGGGATAACTTGCCCCTACTCCTTGGCGTGCCCTTGAGGTGGGCGATCCCTTGATCGTCGGCAGATCAAACCCCGGTTAACACCGGATATGAAGCAACCTCCTTCTCGGTGGAGAAACCTCTCCACAGTGTGTTTCAAACAATGATATATAATGAGCACAATGAAACAACAACAAGAAAGATCTTACTCAAACACTTAGCAAGGATTAAACACAGCAAGCTCCCCGAGCTCCACCCAGTGGCGATCTCACGCAGACCCCGTCTGCTTCGTGTCTTCCCACTGTCGGACTCCAAGCTTCTTGTTTTCTCCTTCAAGCGCTCAAGTATGATGTATGCTTCTCAATAGCTTGCTTAGAATGGATGAAGAACTCACGAACAGCAAGCTTCTCGCAGCAGAACGCAAGAACACACAGGTTTTCAAAAACTGAATCTCTTACTGAAACCAACTCTCGCGTTTCTTTTTGTTTCTCCGCCAAGCGACGGGTGACACCATCTCTGTAGCTCCCAGCTACTCCTCTTCCAACGCCAGCCTCTACTGAGCTATCTCTGGACTCACTGAGCTCCTCAGTCGAGCTCCAGTCTTAGCTCCAGTCCGCAGCTCGCCGTTGCAACCTGAGATGGGAAAAGGGACAAACCTGCTCCAAGGAAAGCACTCTCTGACTTCTCCTTGAGTGTTTGAATCCTCCCCTGTCACCTGAAACTCAATTAGAGCATTAAAGCAGAAGATCACAAAGCATATCACATACATCAGCAAATCGGATACGATCAGACGATCTGACGACGTCTGACAGTGAAATTTGAATTAAAGTGATCGGTCACCGGACCGATCCAGGGTGCGTGGATCGATCACCAGACCGATCCACTGCTTTGCTGGGATTCCCAGCCCTCGCAGCAATACACGCCTGATCGGTCACCAGACCGATCAGGGTTGATCCTGATCGGTCACCAGACCGATCAGATTGGATCCTGATCGGTCACTCAGACCGATCAAAGCAGATGAACAGTTACTTTTTAATCAAACCCAAGATTCCTGATCGGTCACCGGACCGATCCAAGGCTCTGATCAGCACGGGAACTCACTCACTGTTTGCTCCCTGATCGGTCGCCAGACCGATCAGGAGCAAGACAGCAAGGAAGCAGCCTGCTCCCTGATCGGTCTCCGGATCAATCAGGAGCCACACAGTAGATTCCCAATCTCACTGTGCGCTCCCTGATCGGTCACCAGTCCGATCAGACATAGCTGGATCGGTCACCAGACCGATCCACTAAGGAGCAGCGTGCCAACAGTCCCTGATCGGTCACCAGACCGATCCAGTGACTCTACCCAGCCCTCCAAGCTAGGGATTCATCCACCTTAGCCCTCCAAGCTAAGGATTTTTCCATCTAACTCTCCAAGTTGGGAATTTGCACCTAACCCTCCAAGTTAGGACTTTTCACCTAGCCCTCCAAGCTAGGACTTTTCACCTAGCCCTCCAAGCTAGGACTTTTCACCCAACTCTTCCGAGTTAGAACATCATCCAACCTAGCCCTCCAAGCTAGGTACCTGACCCTCCAAGCCAGGACTTTTTCACCTAATTCTCCAGGATGGGAATTTGCACCTAACCCTCCAAGTTAGGACTTTTCACCTAGCCCTCCAAGCTAGGACTTTTCACCCAACCCTTCCGAATTAGGACTTTTCCAACACCTAGCCCTCCATGCTAGGATTTTCCACACCTAACCTCCCAGGTTAGGATTTCCAACACCTAGCCCTCCAGGCTAGGATTTTCCACACCACCTAACCTCCCAGGTTAGGATTTTCATATCATGCCTAATCCTCGATCAGGACTTAATCATAATAGTCATCCTCCTAAACTAAAATCGTTGTCAACACCAAAACAACAATCAGGGCCAGACTGCATCAACAATTATGTCTATGCTTATGTTTATGCTTTATGCCATGATAAAAATGTTTAATTATGTTTATGCTTATGTCTATGCTTTATGCCATGATAGGAATGTTTAGTTATGTTTATGGTTATACCATGTATCATGCCATGTAAAGTTTAAGTAGGTTTATGTTTATGCTTTATGTTTAAGACTAAATGATGACTATGTTTCATATGATTATGAATGAATGACGAATGGTTTTAGTGAGTAGGAAAGAGTCTTACTAAGCCTGTGTGCTTATAGTCTTTTTCCTTATACCGCAGATCATGCAAGGGGACAATGAGGAAGCAGCAGGAGGGCAAGAATATATGTGTGTGATAGTGACTTGGCCCAGGAAAACCAAATGTTTACCGTTTATGCTAGAACCTTACTTTTGATATCCCTATGCTCGAATAATGACTCATGGAACTTTATGTTATGATGTTAAGCATGGTATGATAAGATGTTTAAGTATAAAGTCAATGTGCCAAGTTTCCATGACGTTATGTTAAGAATGGTAATAGGGGGCATGTAAGTGTAAAGTTAAAGTTATTCCGCTGCAGTATGATGTTACATGCCCTAAGTATGTTAGCGTAACGCCGCTTTAGGAAAGGAAAAAAAAGCGGGCGTTACAGAATAACCCTCTTTATCAATTCGGGAGATCGTAGGAACATCTCCAAATAGGTTGATATCCAACCATAGATAAGAACAACCATGGCTGTGACCATCAAGTTATTCTTAGTTATGAAGGTAGGTACTTATACCGATTACATATCTCATATATGTAACTATCACTTTATGCTATCAACTAATTGAATGTTTGCATAAATCATTGGGTTGTTATCTCATTAACAAGTATGCAACATTATACATAGCACCCAACTGTACCTCTCTTACATCGACCTTGGCTGTGGCACAACAAATCGATGCTCCAAGCTTAAGGCTGACCCATTAATCAAGAAATAGTTTTAATATGGTTGGAGCTCATTCAACCGTTTAGTCAGGCTTGGATGTGTCCAACAACCAAAACTAAGGATTGACCTCTGACTCCAACTATATTATTCATAAACTAATTCCATGGTTTGAACATGTTGAGGTTCAAGCTGGGCATGGATGTGTCCATCAACCCAAACGAGAAACAAAACTCCGATTCTAACCATATTAATGGAAGGTGTTGGCCTTAATATTTTGTAAGGGGTTTTGGGTCTCATCCTTTCTTTTCTAAGCACATTCATGACATATAATTATGTCATGACTAACGATTTCCTTAATAAAGTATGTATGTGACTTAATTTATCAAGTCTCATTAATTGAATTAGGAACCGGATTTCCTAATTCTAATTTCATACTTTATTCAAGGAATTGTTTTGGGAAACAATTTCCTAAATTGTCATAATCAATTTCGGAAATAATATGTTTAAGACTTTGATTTCTCTAAATCAAATCTTATTAAATTAAGAGACAATTCCCTTAATTCAACCACATATTATTTTCATGAAAATCTCTTTTAAGAAAACTCTATAGGAAACCATTTTCTTAATTAATTTTGGAGACAACAATATGTAAGAGCATCACCTCTTAAATCATATTTTATTCATGGATTTAATTAATTACAACAAATTGTTTTCTAAGGGTGGCTCCCCGAGGCTCAGATACCCAAAGAAAAGAAATTTGTCGTAAATTCAATTTGGTCCGCTTCTGAAGCGCAACCAAATTAAACATGACAATTTCATTCAAAATTGGGAAATTAAACTACAACAACTAATTTTAAATTGGACGACTCCCCGAGGCTCAATCCAAAATAAAGAATTTTCTTGATAATTTAAAAACCAATTTGAATTTAATTGTCAATTAATTATCCATAAATTTGTCTAGACTTTCTTGAAAGAAAGTGCCCAAAATTGCGAGATTTCATAATAGGTTTTCAGAATAATTGTAAGTTTCTGGTACAAAGAAAACTTACATATTTCCAAAATTGAAAATTTCCAAAATAGGAAATTTCCAAAATTCGAAAGTTTCCAAAGATGGAAGTTTTCTCAATTATCATAAAATTTCAGAAACTAGGATATTTCAAACGTTTGCGAAATTTCATGAGGATTTCCAAACTTTGAAATTCCTAAATCTAAAATTTATAATAATTGGAAAATTTCCATAATTGAAAATTTTTCCAAAATTGAGATTATGACAAAGTTTTCCGCAAAACAATTATATGATTATGTCGAACACTAACCGGCTCTGACACCACTGTTGGGACCGGGTGCTTGTTGACAAGGATACGGGTTCGTAAATTTTTAAATATTTACGTGCAGCGGAAGAATTAGCATAAATAATTTCTCAAATTATTTTAACCACGTATCTAGCATGCGGCCTTATGATGTGTAGACATGATCATAAATTAAAATTTTGCGGAAAAGTAAACTAATTTACTTAGTATCTCGCGTAACTCGAAGTAAGGGACGAGATCCAACCGTAGCGTCCCTTGGAAGCTCCGCCTCTATTCGCGTCCACGCCGAGTTCTCTTCGGGATGACTTCGCAAACCCACGAGTTTTGTGCCGACAAGAACTACTAGATTCTCCAAAGGCACAACTAGAATAACAAGAGAGAAAAGATGGAAACTAACTACCAAGTAACGGAATCAAAATTCCGGGAAAGGAAGGAAAGAGTCGCGATCCGCTTCTTCTTCTTCGGCACCTTCTTGGTGGATGAAGCTCTCGGCCACCCTTGGGATGTGCGCCGGCCCTAGGGGAGGAGAGAGAGCCGACCCTAGAGAGAGAGAGGGGCGCCGACCCTAGAGAGAGAGAGGGAGCTACTAATCTCTTGATTACTCAATTGAGGAATTCAAGCCTAGCCTTGGTTCCTTTATATAGTAGCCTCTCCCTTGCCAAGTCTCCCCTTTAACGGAATTTTTCATATGAAATTTATCCTATAAATCTTCTTATGAATTATTCCATTTATGCCATGTTTTATTATAACTAACTTTATAATAAAACAAATACATATCTCCTTTTATTATGGAATAAAATTTACAAGAAATTTATAAATTTTTCTTATCATGGAAAAATCAATTCATAATTGATTTTATAAAATTAAAATAAACCGATCCATGGTTCATTTTAATTTCCATAAAAAGAATAAATTTCTTTATATAAATCTCTTTATATAAATTTCTTTATATAGATTTATTTATCCATAATTTTATAAAACAAATCGCGCTTGATTTATTTTATAAAATAAACCAAATAAATTGGTTTTCTCTCCTTGTAGTGGCCGGCCAAACCAAAGAGGGTGGATACCCTCTTTGGCCGGCCACATCAAGCCAAACCCTCGCGAATTAAACTCATTTAATTCGCCCAATAAGCCTTCAAAAGACTTAGCCACTTTAAGCTTCCCGTGCGCCTCTGATAAATTCAGATTCGACTTATTTCTCTTGATCGGAAAATCCAATTTTCAACTCGTTTTAAATCCCTCGGATTACACGTAGTGCGTGTGACTAAATAGGCTTTCGATTTATGTTGGCCGTCTATAATTAACCAATTATAGAACGATCATGAGTGGCACCTAGTAGTACATCATGATCCCCAATTAATCGAAAGATCAACGGTTGACCTCAGATATAATTCTGAAACCCTTCAGCAGCTCTAATGAATCGTGCCTCATTCCCTTCACCATCTTATACCCACTTGGTTCAGGACATGGTCTGTGTGTGTCAGTCCCCACTAGGCTGACTATGTCACACCTAGCCCAAGTAATGTCTTTCTCGTCCAATGGATTCTAATTACTCACATGTGTCTAAGAGATTCATACTCTGAACATGTCATGCTCTGGCCAGAGGCTTCGAGTAACAATCCAACGATAGGCCTCGGGTATACATCTCCTCGCAAGGAGTGGTGAATCCTTTATAGGCTGTTCAAACATCTTCGGGCACTTCGGCTTATACCCAACCATCCTGGGTCCACACCTCCATGGAGATGCTTGCTTAAGATGTTAAAGTATAAGTCTCCATGACCAAGATGACTTGAACACCGCAAGTCAAAGGAACATCGCACTTAAGTTGCAGTAAGAACTTCACTGACATGTCAATATGTAGACTACCATATGAAGTCTTACAGCCAGTCACTCCAATGAACTAATTCCCTTAACTAGCATCCATGTTTATCTCCGGACATCCCAATGTCACCAGCCAGTGAGAATCAGCTGATTAGAGAATAACCCTTGCTAGTCTCAACAGAATTGATAGTGTTCGTATTTATCAATTCATCGACTAGGGACAATTTCAATACTTCACAATTGCACATGTAGAGATAATCACTAGTTATGAATTCATCACAAATTCTCTCATGCTGTGAATTGTATTGTGGACATTCAGTAAATGAGTTCAAGATCTCAATCAAATACATGAACATGTATACTCAAATAGTGAATTTTCATTTATTAAAGTAAATGATTACAATCATAAGGCGATTGCCTTAGGACACTTCTCTCATATTACTAACAGCTTGTTGTTCCACAACTTCTTTTGCGACAATCTCTTGATCCACAACACCTTGTGGTGCCTGTTCAATGTCCATCAAGGCCTCAATGCTATCTTGAACTTCTTCAAGATGGATTTTACTCCCACTAATTCTTTTAGAAATAAACTTTTTTTCTAGAAAAACGTCATTTCTAGCGACAAACACTTTGTCTAGTGTGGGATTGTAAAAGTAATATCCCTTCATTTCCTTGGGATATCCTACAAAATAGCACTTATCGAATTTGGTTCCTAGTTTATCTGAGACTTGACGTCGAACGTAAGCCTCACAACCCCAAATCCTCATAAAAGACATCTTGGGCCTCTTCCCAGTCCATATCGTATATGGTGTCTTTATAACGGCCTTTGATGGAGCTCGGATAAGTGTGAAAAGAGCCGTCTCTAGAGCGTATCCCCAGAAGGAAGTAGGAAGAACTGTCTGACTCATCATCGATCGTATCATATCTAATAGAGTACGATTAATCCACTCGGATACACCATTCCACTGTGGTGTTCCAGGTGGAGTGAGTTGGGATATGATCCCACACTCTGCTAGATGGTCACGAAACTCTTGGCTAAGGTATTCACCACCTCGATCTGATCGAAACATCTTAATACTTTTGCCAAGTTGGTTTTGTACTTCATTCTTGAATTCTTTGAACTTTTCAAAGGATTCTGACTTGTGTTTCATGAGATACACATAGCCGTATCTACTGACATCATCAGTGAACATGATGAAGTACTGATAGCCTCCTCTAGCTGTGATATTGAAAGGGCCACATACATCAGTATGTATGAGTCCTAACAAGTCTGTCGCTCTTTCGCCCTGTACACTAAATGGAGTCTTGGTCATCTTGCCTAGAAGACAAGATTCACATGTTTCATATGATTCAAAATTAAATGAGTCCAATAATCCATCCTTATAGAGCTGGGATAGGCGACTATCATTTATATGTCCTAAGCGACAATGCCCGAGATATGTTTGGTTCACTTCATTGGGTTTGAACCGTTTGGCATTTATGTTATAGATTGGGTTCTCTAGGTCTAGAACATAGAGACCACTCATAAGTGGTGCACTACAATAGAACATGTCATTTAACATTATGGAACAACATTTGTTCTTTATGATAAATGAAAAGTCTTTCTTGTTCAAACAAGACACTGAAATTATGTTTGTAGTTAATGCAGGTACATAAAAGCACTCCTCTAGCTCTAAGATAAGCCCAGTGGGCAAAGATGTAACGCCCCAAAATTCTCATTTTTAGTCCTTAAAGTCCTTAGAATTATTTAAAAATGGTTTAGAAATATTCTAGATATTTTTAGGGATTTTTAGAATATTTTTATGGAATTTTCCGAGTCCGTTTAGTATATTTAAAAATAGAAAAACATTTAAGGGCAGCAGGGGGTTCGAACCCGCGACCAGCAGGAGACCAGCGCGAGCGCGACCGGCTAGGCTAGGGTATCAAGCACAATGAAAGTTGGAGAGAAATATATTTATAGAGTAGTTACTATTCTTTTCATAAAGATAGTATAAATAGATAAGTTAAGAGAGGAAATTAGATTTTTGGTTTTCTCTCTTCCTCACCCTAGCCGCGCGAGACAGCCTCCCTTCTCCTCTCTTGGGCGACGCCAACCAACACCAAGGCCAAGGGGGCCGGCCAAGGTTCTCCTCCGAGAGATATTCCTATATTCGGGATCCCCGCGACGAGAGGAACGCGTAGGCGCGAAGAATTCTCCGAGATCTCAAGTTTCTCCCGAGCCCTAGACGTCAATCTTGGTAGTAAGTCCAAGATATCAATGTAAGTACTGCTCACCTGCAATAAGAGGCGGTTTTTCCGCAAGAATTTCCCTTAAAAGTTTTTAAAAGAGATATTTCCTTTTTGTTTAAGTTTTTGCATGTAATCTTAGTTCATTATATGCTTGTATAAGTTTGATTAAGCACCCTATGTGAGATTAGGGGCTAAGAAAGTTATGAGAAAAGAAAAGAGAAGATAAAGATAAGAAAAGAAAAGGCCAAGGCCTTAAGAAATCCCCAAAAGTCAAGACTTAGGGATTTTAGCACGCAAGGTGCTCGAGAAAATGCCAAGGCATTTACAGATAAGAAAGAAAAGCTATTTTATTTTCTAAGGCCAGTACCCGGCGTCCAAGGGCGTCGTTAAAGAAATCCAGGTGTCCAATTCCAAGGTCTTGGCCCTGGTAGACCAAGGTCTGCTCTATTAGGATTGGTGGCTCGCTACCCCAACCTTTTAGGGAACGCGCATGAGATGGTGCTTACGTCTTCAGTGGATCCGAGTGATTATTATTTTCAAGTATATGCTTTAGCAAAGTTTCTAAAGTTTAAAGAGTTTTCAAAAAGTTAAAGAATAGCTAAAGTTTCAAGTTGAGCCAAGAAAGGTAAATTGAGATTTATTAATGCTTGAGTATGCATGTTTTGAGTTATACATGTTCTTAGTTTTCTTTCAAGCATATAAGTATCTCATATGATTTTCATATTGTTCAAGAAGCATGTTTGCACATTTCGAGATTTTGTGAGCTAGATAGTACTTACTAAGCTTTTTGCTTACTAGTTGCATTTCCTCTTACTGCAGATAAAGGTAAAGGCAAGCAATTCTGAAGGAAGGCGACGAGGCGGTGCTGAGTAAAGTGTGTGTGATGGCTGATTTTGGAGAGATCCTTGAGACGAGACAATTTAGTTATTTGAATCACAATGTTTTAGTTTATTCAAATTTCAAGTTCTTGCTTTATGGAGTTTAGCGAACATTTAAGCTTTGGATAGTTTTACATGCTCAATTTCTTAGAGTAAAGATTCCATGTCATTTCATTTAGCATACATATCCTTATGATTGCATTGGATGAGTAGAAGTGTGGGTGGTTTGAAATATTGATACTTTGTTAGAGAAATAGATGCATGTGCCAAGATAGTATTAATTTCCCTTTTGATCAAGTTTTTATTGCTTAAGTATGTTTAGAAAAGTTGCTTTCTCATTTGATAATGCCTTAGGGATGTTTCAGAATTTTGTGTGATGAGTTTCAATGGTTAGAAGTTAAGTTTGGTACAAACTCTAGCTTAAAGTCTATGTAGATTTTTCATAACTTGCTAAATTCCGCAAAAGTCCTAATTTCAAGTTTACGGATTCGTTTTGATTGACTAAATTGTTTAGAAAACTGGTATAGAGTATAGAAATGGTGTCATGATTTTATATGGCTCGAAAGTATAGGTTTGGTGGAGTTTTGAAACAAGGCTTCGAATCTGAAAAAACAGGTTTCAGACTTATCAGTCGACTGGTACAGTATCAGTCGACTGATACCCGTAAGCTGAGTTGGGCGAGGCAAGTTTCAATAAGTATTTTCTTACGAGTTTTAGAGAAAGAAAGTGTGACATGGTATTATGCATGACTATTTGAGTTAGAATATCATTCTTAGATAGATTAAAAAGAAAAAAAAAAGATTTCCGCATTTTTAGTCGTGCATTAGAGTCGAGAAGTAGACAAAAGTAACGATCCGTCTAAGGCAGGAGAAGGCGGGTCGCTACAAAAGACAAGGAATTTGTTCCTACAGCTATAGCAGCAACTTTTGCTCCATTGCCTACTCGTAGGTCCACTTCGCCCTTTGTCAATGTTCTAGCTCTTCGAAGGCCCTGCACATTAGTACAAATGTGATATGCACATCCAGTATCTAATACCCTAGAAGAAGAGATAGATAGATTGACTTCTATAACAAAAATACCTGAGGCAGAAGTCTCACTTCTTTTCTTCTTTACTTCCTCTAGGTAGAGTTTGCAGTTCCTCTTCCAATGTCCGATCTCACCACAGTGGAAGCAGGTCCCTTTCTTAGGCACCCTGCCTTTGGCCTTAGATGTAGTAGAGTTGGCCTTGCCTTTGGCTTGGGTCTTACCCTTGCTTTTAGGCTTCCATTTGCCTTTGCCCTTGTGTACCATCAGTACATTACTGGTCTTGTTTTTCTTGAGATTGAGTTCAACAGTTCTTAACATGTTGAGCATCTCAGGCAAAGGTTTGTCAATTTCATTAATGTTATAGTCATAACAAATTGATTATACCCTTCCAGCAACGATTATAGGATAAGGTCTGTAGCCAATTCTTGGCCCAGTAGAAATCCTGGTCTTTCAAGGTTCTCGACATACCCAATCATCTTGAGTACGTGAGTTGCTACATGAGTTCCTTCTTGCATCTTGCATGCAAATAGGGCTTTAGACACCTCAAACCGCTCGTGCCTAGCTTGCCCTTGATATAGTTGCTTTAGATGCTCAACCATATCATGTGCATCCATGTTCTCATGTTACTTCTGGAGCTCAGAGTTCATGGTGGCTAGCATAAGGCATGATACATCAAGTGCATCATCTTGATGCTTCTTGTATGCTTCTTTTTCGGCACGGGTGGCGGTAGCGATGGGTGCTTCTGGAAGAGATTGCTCTAGGACATACAGTTTTCGTTCTTGTTTGAGGACTATCCTCAAGTTTCTGTACCAGTCCAGGAAATTAGCTCCGTTGAGCTTGTCCTTCTTAAGGATAGATCGTAGAGAGAGAGTATTTGATGTGTTAGACAACATGGTGATCTACAACAGTAAAACATGTAGAAATAAGTATCATATCTAGATCATTAAATTAGGCCTTTAATTAAATGATACTCTCACTGAATCGTAGAGCTTTGGTAGGTGCTAGTCATGGATGTAGGCAAACTCAATTTGCCTACACTACTAGCTCTAAATCAAATAGCGACTATATTCATGTGGGACAAGATCCATATTATACCTCATCTTGAGTTAGCTTTGGCTAATCGCCCAAGACTTGGTATAAATAGGTAGGCAATATTTTACCAATTACATCTTATGCAACTCTTGAAACATAGGGTCAAGATCCACATTACACATCATCTTGAGTTAGCTTTGGCTAATCGCCCAAGACTTAGTATAATTGTCCTCTTACCCAATTTTCCCAACTTTTGGGATATGCCTCTAAGTTTCTCAATCCAATTGAAGTGACTTAGTTAAGTCTCTCCCAAAGTTCGATAGCGGGACATCACAATTGTCCTCTCGCACTCTACCAAGATAAAATGTGTCGCTTTGCTTTGACAAACCCAACAATAAATGATCGAGGTAGTTTATGAGTACTAAACATTGGTAGGAATATCGAGTTAACTTAATTAAGATAAATATCTAAACATGCATTACATACACACATTGCATATATCAACATATAAGCAGTAAAACGTGACATGGTTATGGCCCATATACTATGATCTTCTCAAGCCAATGAGAAGATCGATGGTCAACCTAAGGATAACATCTTTTCCAAGTGCATCCTCTGGTCATCATGTGTGGTCGGCATCCTTCTTGTAACTTCATTCTTCAATGGACACTCCACTACTCCTTTTGTACATTACAATGTAGGAAAACTTGAGTTACATTCGAGTCTAAATCTATTTTACATTTAAGAAAAATAGAGACAAGGCACGACACGCAGGTCGTATTATGAATTATGTTACAACATGCACACACACATATACATCCAATCACATTGGGGTTAAGGCCATAACCATGCACCATGTCATCAATCATACACAATAGACCTAGGGCATTGATTTTATTATGAGTGCAAAAACAAAATCACCCATGAGAAGAAACAAAATTTATTTTGTTGGCTCCGCGAATGAGCCGCTGCCCTAGATTCATCAACATGAATCCGAGACCCGAGCGTCTATCTCCCGAGGTGGCCTCGGGCTACTCTCCCGGGATGACCCGAGCGACTATCTTCCCGAGGTGGCCTCAGGAGCCTTCAGCTCGGTATTACCTTAGGGGTCTGTCTTCCCGAGTGGGTCTCGGGAGCCCGACTTCTATATCATACAATGCAACTCATAATAAATCTTGTCCTACTTCTATATCACATATAAAATGCATAAAACTTTGTAGGATCTTTCGCAAGTGGCTCTGATACCACTGTTGGGATCTCCTGGCATCAAAAACACAAAACGCAATGGAAACAAGATCCCTCGAGTGATCCATGCGAAAGAAAACTCATACGAAGTTCATCTATCTAATAGATCTATCTAAAGTGTATACCTTTGGAGCGTGCCCTTACGTTTATCCCGCTCGTCCAAGTGTCGCCGGATCTCTTGCACGTTCAAGCGTCCATACCTCTATGCGTATCCACACGGACACGATCTCTCAACTCCGGGAAGAACTACCTTAGTTGTGCTAGCAACTTGAGGTAATTCATAAGACTACCAAGACCCCAAAAAGGGTTTCGGCCAAGAGGGAGAATGTAACACCCGCCCCTTACGTGAGCGACGCGTTACTTTTTTTTCTTTCTTTCATACATTATTGCATATGGAGCGTAAATATAGCAGCGGAAATAATACTAAATCATGAACATATGCAATTGGATAAATTTCTTTCTAACTAAACTACTTTAAGCATGTGAATCATAGCATAGCATATTTAACAAGTGAGTATATAGTTATACATTAATCATGCATATCATAAAGAACTTCAAATCCAACAAGTAGTAAGCGTAAACATAGGAACTAACACATGTAGTTTATAAGTAGCAACATTAAGTCCATAAGTAAGAGTAAGACAACAGTAGGATCGTTCTGCCAAGTCACTGCCACACACACACACATGCCGTCCTGCTGCTTCCCCTTCTTTAGAAACCTTTAGTTTGATCTGCAACATAAGAATGTAGACTATAAGCATAAAATGCTTAGTAAGCTCCTTGCTTACTCACAAAATCCGTACATCACATATAAGTAGAAATCTACGTCATTTGACATAAACATATAACATGAATAAATACTTAAAACATCTAAAGCACATAAGCATAAACACTTAAAACGTAAACATGTGAGTCGTTATTAAGGACATATGGCATGAGTAAGTACTTAAAGCACATAACATTTGCATAATCTTTAAAACATAATTATGTGCATAAACATTAGACATAGCATATGCAATATCATTAAACATAAACATGTGCATAAACATTAAACAAATATCATTAAACATAAACATGTGCATAAACATTAAACATAGCATATGCAATATCATTAAACATAAACATATGCATAAACATTAAACAAATATCATTAAACATAAACATGTGCATAAACATTAAACATATAACATACTTGACATGGCATAGTTCTTGACATAAACATAAGCATAAGATATACTTGACATGACATAGTTCTTGACATAAACATAAGCATAAGATATACTTGACATGGCATAGATGCTAGCATGAATGAATGCATGAGTTAAATGCATATAACATAAGGATGCTTATTTGAAAATCATACTTATAAATACTTAAACATAATCATAACATCATTGGGGCCCTGGCTTGTACCACATAAGGACAGCTACGGTAGTCCCGTAACCGTGGACAGCAACGGTAGTCCAGAACCGTGGACAGCTACGGTAGTCCAGAACCGAGGCTAACATAAGGAGCTCATCCCTGTTGGACAGCTGCGGTAGTCCCAGAACCGTGGACAGCTACGGTAGTCCATAACCGAGGCATTCTTAAGGTGCCCATCCCTTGGACCTTTTTATGGTCCGGTACAAGCCCATTCATAAAGTAAAATAGCTTCACATGCTTCATCATTCATAGGACATACATAGCATATTTAAAGACATAAACATGATTTTATTACATGAAGCATGACATAAAGCATACTTAGCATTTCATCATTCATAGTTCATGCATAACATCATAATGCCTTAAGGGCATGAACATCATCTTCTTTCATTATCTTCATTTCATTTATCAACTTCATTCATAAGGCATGACATACATACATAATTATGCCTTAAAGCATAAACGTCATCTTAGTTCATAAAGCTTGCATGATCATGGTACATAAGGTAAACATGCATAAATGAGTTGTTTACATACATGGTACATATCACATGGCATACATAATCATGGTATCTATCATAAAGCATGCATGAGTAGGATCCATATGAACATGATACATACTACATAGGTTCATGACATTCAACATAAAACATTCATAGGTCTACATAACCATAATCTACATATGTTCAAGACATTTAACCTAATGCATGCATAATTCTACATAAACATAATGCATATTTCATAACATATGTGTTCATGGTATATGGTTTAAAACATCCATACATAAAACCTACTAAAACATGGCACATAATCTAAGCATACAAGATCATTATGCATAGCACACAAAGTTAGGGTTAAAATTCATACAACATGCTTACATTGAATATCCTATTACAAGAGATACACCTAGGGAACTTGTTCCATTTTTTTTTCATCTATCATGGCATAATGAAACATGGATACCTTTAATTCAACCATAATTCAACATATACTCTACTGGTCGAAACATTTAGATAGGGTTATCATAGCATAAAAACACAACACAACATCACACAACTCATACAACATGCATACATTGAATATCCTACTACAAAGGAACATTATCAAGTGAGGTAGTGACCTTAACCCATCCTAAATCCCAATTTAAGAAACTGATCAGAAATTCCTAAGGTTCATATTAGCATGAAAATGACAAAAACAAAAGCAATTAATTCATACAACATGCATATAATACATACTCTAACACTAGGAAGCATTAGAAAGTAACATGACATCTTTAACTCATTTTTTTGCCCTTATTTAGGGTATTAACCGAACATGTTCAGAGGGGAAATATGACCTAAAATATATATAAAACCTCAAACAAACATTAACAAGGAATTAAAAACCATTAGCTAGTAAAAAAGAACCCAAACATCTTCTTGTGGCCAAAAAGTTTATGGCTTCTTGAGAGCCTTGGCCTAAACTTTTAAGGGTCTTTTTGCTTCATCTTTTTTTTCCATCATAACTCATAACTTAACATCAAGAAAACATTGGAGTCATTAGATAGCATCAAACGCAAACCTAGGCCCTAAAACTCATGTTGGCCGAAACTTGCTCATAGGGGAAAAACTTCACGATTTTAGCAACACATCGCAAGAACATACAAAAACATGAACAAAACATATATGAACTATTATGTTGCAGGTGAGGGGAGTCTTACCCTTGTGCTAAGGATTTCCAAACAAAATATATCACCTAGAAGGAGAAAGAAAGAACTTCTTGCTCCTTGACTCTTCCTTTGTTTCACAAACACAAAGCCTTCACTAGATCTTCTTGGAGAGAATTTTCTTGATGGAGAGGGAGCCTAGGTGATTTCGGAAAGGAGAGGATGAGAAGATGCCTTATGGAATTTTTTTTTCTTTCCTCATCTTCTTATAGTAAATGAAGAGGTGTGTCTCTTCACTTTCCATGGTGACCCTTCTCCTTCCATGGTGACTCTTCATCTTCCATGGTGCCTCTTCATCTCCCTTATCCTTGCACCTATCTACAATTTTCATTATCCTCCTAATAGCACTCCCTTGCTAGGTGAATTGGTTACATATGCATTCTTAAGGCTTACAACATCTCTAAGGTCCAAGGTTCAATCATTGGCACCTACATCATTTCATTTTTTTTATTATTCTTTTGCAAGCCCATCTAAAGTAAGGCCCATTACATGATGTGTTATTTCTTTTATCCTCATGGGGCCCATTAGGATAACTAATGAAGTGCTATTTAAGACTCATTAGAATTTCCACCATTTTGAGCTCATATAAGGTCTATTAACACTTACACTAAAATTTCCATAACTCTAACTATCATTCATGAATCATACCCAATATGGCTATTATTTATGAAATCCTACTCAATATTAGGGATAATATTGAAGGGAATTTTAGTGGGGTGTTACAATTCTCCATACCTTCTAGGAAGTTCGTCCTCGAACTTAAAATAGCTCCGAAACTTTTGTTTCATATCGTCCTCGCGTTCCCAGATAGCTTCTTCAGATTGTTGACTTTGCCACAAGACCTTGACTAAGGGTACATCTTTGTTCCTCAGTCTCTTGACATCCCGATCCAGGATACGTATGGGTTTGCTTTCATAACTCAGGTCCTCCTGGATTTGTACGGCCTGCGGCTCCATCACTTCGTCTGCATTGGGAATACATTTCTTGAGCATCGACACGTGGAACACGTTGTGGATTGATGACATCTCCTGAGGTAGCTCGAGCTCGTAAGCCACCTTGCCAATTCTGTTCAGGATCTTGTACGGTCCCACATAGCACGGACTTAACTTTCCTTTCTTCCCGAATCTCATTACTCCTTTCATAGGAGCCACTCGGAGGAACACCAAATCCCCGACACCGAATTCCAAAGGCCTACATCGCTGATCCGCATAATTCTTCTGCCGGCTCTGAGCAGTCTCTATTCTTTGGCGGATATTCTGTATAGCTGGGTGGTGTCGTCGATGAAATCCATTTGGAGTCCCATCTCTTTCTTTTTGCCTCCTTCGTACCAACAGATCGGAGATCTACATCTCCTCCCATACAGAGCTTCATAAGGTGTCATTCCGATAGTAGCTTGGTAGCTATTATTATAAGCGAACTCAGCTAAGCATAAATATCGGCACCAGCTCCCTTTGAAATCCAGGGCACAAGCTCGTAACATGTCTTCCAGTACTTGGTTCACCCTTTCCGTTTGCCCATCTGTCTGAGGATGAAAGGCGGTACTGAACTTCCTGCTGAGTGCATCGGCCACTTTATTCGCCTTGCCTTGATGATAAAAGATCTCACAATCATAGTCCTTTACCAGTTCGAGCCATCTGCGTTGTCGCATGTTAAGGTCCTTCTGAGTGAAGAAATATCACAGACTCTGGTGATCTATATATATCTTGCACTGTGCTCCGTATAGATAGTGTCTCCATACCTTCAGAGCAAAGACCACGGCTGCTAACTCTAAATCATGAGTGGGATAGTTCTTTTCATGTTCTTTGAGATGCCTAGAGGCATAGGCAATAACTTTACCACTCTGCATAAGTACAGCTCCGAGTCCCAGTTTGGAGGCATCGCTGTACATGTCGAAGCTCTTGTCATCTTCGGGAAGAGTAAGGATTGGAGCACTTGTAAGTCTCCTTTTCAGCTCCAAGAAACTCCTCTCGCATTCTTCTGTCCATACGTACTTCTGGTTCTTCCTGGTGAGAACCGTCATAGGGGCTGCGATTCTGGAGAAGTCTTCCACGAATTTCTGGTAATAGCCCGCTAGTCCGAGAAAACTCTTGACTTCGCTAGCATTCTTCGGCCTGTTCCAGTTACTCACGGCCTCGATTTTCTTCGAGTCCACCATGACTCCGTCCTTGCAAATAATATGACCTAGAAAAGCCACTTGATCGAGCCAAAATTCGCATTTAGAGAACTTGGCATATAACTTCTTTTCCCGCAGGATCTGTAATACCATCCTCAGGTGTTCAGCGTGCTCTTCTCAATCTCTCGAATAGATGAGGATATCGTCGATGAAGACGATCACAAACTTGTCAAGGAATGCCGAGAATACCCAATTCATCAAGTCCATAAACATAGCGGGAGCATTAGTTACTCCGAAGGGCATGACGACGAATTCAAAGTGTCCGTATCTAGTCCGGAAAGTCGTCTTCGGAACATCGTCTAGTTTCACTTTAACTTGATGGTAACCGGATCTAAGATCGATCTTCGAAAAGATGGTAGCTCCCTTCAGTTGGTCGAACAGGTCGTCGATCCTTGGGAGGGGATACCTGTTCTTAATCGTCACATTATTAAGAGCTCAATAATCTATGCACATGCGCATAGTTCCATCCTTTTTCACGAACAGTACCAGAGCTCCCCATGGAGAGTGACTCGAGCGAATAAATCCCTTGTCGAGTAACTCCTGCAGCTGTCCTTGAAGCTCTTTCAATTCAGCCAGCGCCATACGATAAGGTGCTTTAGAGATCAGGTTAGTATCCGGAATCAGTTCGATCTCAAATTCAACCTCCCTATCAGGGGCTAACCCTGGTAATTCATCAGGGAATACCTCTGGGTAATTGCATACAACTTTGACCTCTTCTAGCTTCTAGTCCTTTGCTTGACTTGTGTTGACCACATGTGCTAGATACCCAATGCATCCCTTGTCTAACATCTTTTGTGTTCTTAGAGCTGATAAGAATTTCTTGGTTCTTTTTCATGGCTCTCCGATAAATTCAATTTATTGGATCGTTTAGTACTTAAGGTCTAAGGAACCGTAGTGACTTCAGGTCTAAGGACTATTCATTCTAATAGTCACATGAGAAAGTTTATGACACTCATACAATAATCTATGAAACTTTCTCATGGCGGATCAATTCAGTACACATTCTCTAATGTATACCCATATGTCAACTTGATATCACATATCCATCACGTGTGTGCTCAAGTCATCAATTGACCTACATGCTAGTCTCCATGCATTAATATTATCCTTGAATATTAATGCTTGACTAGGAATGATTTAGTGTAGTGTTCTCTACATTATCTCACTATCGATTCAACCAATCGATATAATGTAGATAATAACCTACTACTCAAGGACATTATTATACTTAGTTATTTGACACAAGTATAAAGTAAGTATAATAACCAAACATGCCTTTATTAATGATAGAATATAATTAGCTCTAGTGCTCCTACTAACAACACGACGACGAGACGATCATTTGGGAGATGGGTCTCTATTTGTGTTAAATTTTTAATCCGTAGACATAGAGAGGTCTCTCATGTTCGACCCCGTGGTTGCATAGGAAATAGCCAAGTCATACAAGGGATTATTCCTATCAATTGGTATCAGAGCGAAGTTTCCAGTTTTGTGTGTTTAGGATTCGATTATTTTTCTGCACATTATAATATACTTTATTTTTGTTGGATAATTTTTGGATATGCGTAGACTAACTCTTTGTTGTAGGCACTATATTCCAACTATTATGGCATTAATGGTTATGTATGTGATTGATTGTGTGCGTTGTAAATTAATTGAATCCTCGGGATTGACGAGGCTAAAATAGGTATTTAATTTTTGTAATTAAATATGACACCTGTTTAGCCAAGCTTTTATTTACTTTTGATCTAGATTACATGTACACTCCTTTGTGGAGTATAGGATCAATGGATGTAAATATGTAGCTAGTCATCTCGGCTCGGAGACTCCTTCATAGTGGCTTGCGCATGGAAAGGTTGGAGTGGGCGAGGTGGCAACACGACTGGAGACACATTGGAGACCAAGGCTATAATAGTTGGAAAAATCTAGGATTTGTCCTTGTTTATTATATTAGTTTATGTGCTTGTTGCGTGTGTGCATGTGAAAAACCTCAACGTAAAAAAAACTAAGTGGCAGAGGGACCCTAAGGGTCCCATGACCTCCATTACAATCTGATAAGTGATTCGAACAAGCCCGCGCGTCGGCTCTGAGTTCCTTCCTCCATAACGGATAGGCTTGTTCTGCGGATCACTGGGTCAGAAAAGATTATAGGAAATTATTGAAGAACGTGTGTACTTCCCCAATGGAAGACACATAATCGGAAATAATTTTCTCAGTGTCGTGTAATGGTAAACACTTAGATACAAATTTTAGTATCCTCCCCTACGGAGTCACTGTTATTATTTGTAAGGCCAAAGAGGACCAACTATTAATTTTACTTGTCAGAAAGTTAGGTTGACAAGATAGTAAAATTAATGGGTAAAACCTCCTCTCATAAATGTAGAATTCGTATACGTCCACACTAACGTGGCATGCGATATTCTCGGTGTTTTGAGGTGTTGGTTGATTTTGAAAATTTATTGTTTTGAGGAGTCAATATATTTTCAAAAATCTAAAGTGTGTGATTGTTGTGATTCTCAGGTATTTTAAAATGGATCTAGACCCACTTGTTCTAATTGAAAGAGAAAACCAAATAAATGCCCTTGATAATAGTATGGATTGGGAAATAAATCTGGACTTTGTCTCTACTGCCGAGGAACCCAAATGTGATCTTGTTGAGTTCTGTGCCGAAAAACCTAGCGAGATTAATACTGAAGAGGAGTTTGAATATTTTAGGAAATGGTTAGAAGCAGACGAGACGACTGAGTGTCATCAAAATCAGGCATCTTCCATTACCAGTGATAAAATGTCCAAACTCGATGAACTCTTCGGACAAAGTAATCGAGCCGCTAGGCTGGAGGTGATGAAGAACTTGACAATGACCATCTTAGTTGAGGATATGCCCGTAAGGGACATATTCTCAAAATCATGGCTTGGATGAAAGTGTTGGGACCGGGTGCATGTTGACATGGATACGGGTTCGTAATTTTAAAATTTAATTACGTGCAGCGGAAGGTTTAGCATAAATAATTTCTTAAATTATTTTAACCACGTATCTAGCATGCAACCTTAAGTTGTGGAGACATGATCATACATTTAAAATTTTGCAGAAAGTAAACTAATTTACTTAATACCTTGTGTAACTCGTAGAAAGGGACGAGATCCAACCGTAGCGTCCCTTGGAAGCTCCGCCTCTATTCGCGTCCACGCCGAGTTCTCTTCGGGATGACTTCGCAAAGCCATAAGTTTCGTGCTGACAAGAACTACTAGATTCTCCAAAGGCACGACAAGAATATCAAGAGAGAGATGGAAAACTAACCACCAAAAGAAAAACGGAATCAAGATTCCGGGAGGAAGGAAGGAGTCGCGTCCCGCTTCTTCTTCTTCTTCGGCCTCTTCTTGGTGGTGGCTCACGGTAAGGGAAGGGAGGGCAGCCGACCCTAGGAGAGGGAGAGGGTAGCCGGCTGTTAGTAATATGAGAGAAGTGTCCTAAGGCAATCGCCTTATGATTGTAAACATTTATTGTAATAAATGATAATTCACTATTTGAGTATACATGTTTGTGTATTTGATTGAGATCTTAAACTCATCTACTGAATGCCCGTAATATAATTCACAGCATAAGAGAATTTGTGATGGGATCACAACTAGTGATTATCTCTAAATGTGCAATTGTGAAGTATTGAAATTATCCCTAGTCGATGAATTGATAAAAACGGACACTATCAATTCTGTTGAGACTAGCATGGGTTATTCTCTAATCAGCTGATTCTCACTAGCTGGTGACACTAGTACAAAAAAGACCTTTAACAACGGCTTTTAACACCGGTTGTATTAAAACCGGTGTTAAAAAAAAAGGCGGTGGCATTTTTGTAATTATTTGAACTTTAAAATACTTTTAACACCGGTTCTTTTAACAACCGGTGTTAAAAATATATTTAACTACGGTTTTATAAATAACCGGGGTCATATATTATACTTTTAACACCGGTTCTTTTAACAACCGGTGTTAAAAATATATTTGATTTTCGCGCGCAAGCTTTTAATTAAGTCATACATGTGAAAGATCTCCCCGTGCCCTAGCCTCGCCGAATCTTCCCCTCTCCGCTCGACGCCGCAGCTCGCCTCACGGGATCGCGCCAAGGTCGACCTCGGCGGCTAGGAGCTCTCAGCGTCGGTGAACCTCCCATCTCGTTTGTCTTCGCCTTCCTTTCATTGCTGCAGTGCGACCCCTCCCCTGTGCGGGTTCTTTCCTCACCGTGCGCCGACGCCACCTCTAGTCTTCCTCTTCTCCACTCGATTTGGCTGGCGACTGCGCCTCCTTCCACTGTAGAGCGCTCTTCCCCGAATCCCGAACAGTTCCTCCGGCATAGCCTGTTGGCAACGGATTTGATCGGAGTTTGATCGAAGCAAGGAGACTGAGGTAAGGGTTCATTGTTTAGGGTTTGATACTTGGAATTTAATCAGTAGCATTGAGTTGTGTTTCGGTTTTGGAATGGTGGGCTAGCAATCAAGTTTGATTTTCTTTGTATACGAGGGAAATTTGTTTCCTCTGCCGTGGGTTATTGGTTTGGGATGGGCTGAGATGGCAATTAGGACTTTGAGTTTATTCTGGGATAAAAACTCTGTTTTGGATTGATGAGTAGTTCATGTGATTCGTTTGTTTTTGGGTTGTCACGCGAGGGCTATTTTGTGTGCCAAAAGCTTAAGGGCTGTCGGGTGTTAATGGGATGAGTGAGGTGTTTATTTGGGACAGCTTGGACATCTTTGTTGTAGCTATGTGTAAATTGGAACTTATTGCAAAGGGATGGTCCCTTTCCCTGCTGCGAACAAAGTTTAGTGAAGCTTAGGTTAAATTAGGGGTTAGATTCTAAATAGGGGTAGTAATTAGTTTAGCTATTTGATTAATCATATAAAAAGCTAAATCTTATCTTGGATACAGGGCGCTAGCTGATTACGGATTATTTTGTATAGGAGGTTAATGCTTTGTAGTTTTGAAAATGGTCATTGGTACTAACATCACTGAGAAACTCCTAGAAATTAGATCTGAATCATTGATTTTGACACTTGCTTACTTACTATGTTTAGTTTAACTCATGGTGGGGCACTTGCTTAAGTACATTTGCAAGTTTCTTGTGATGAACTTTCTTTTTGATAACTTAATTTTTTTCTATTTATGTACCAATGCTAAGTCTTCCTAATCATTGATTTTGATTTTTATGTTTTTTTATATTCCTTTTGATAACTCGATTCTTAATATAATCTTCCTTTTAATGTCTTTCTCAAACAGTCTGTGCACATATGGATCGTAGTTGGATAAATGCTTTACGCACAAGTGATGAGTATGAGAATGGGGTGAAAGAGTTCTTAGAATTTGCTAAAAGAAATGCTCGTGATAATACTGAAATATTTTTTTGTCCTTGTGTAAAATGTGTGAACCTAAGACGTTTGAAAGTGGATGAAATAGAAGAACATGTTCTTTGCGATGGATTTTGCAAGAGTTATACAAGATGGATATGGCATGGTGAATCATTAAGCATGCCAAGTGTGTCCCAAACTGAGCAAGTTGATGTAGATATGGATGATCGACTAGAAGACATGATCCGTGATGTTGGACCAGAGTTTTTTCAGCGAGCACATGTATATGATCATTTGTGTAGTGATGCGGAGAAGCCGTTGTATCCAGGGTGCACTCAATTCTCACGATTGGAAGCAGTATTAAAATTGTTCAAGATTAAAGCACAAAATGGGTGGAGTGACAAAAGTTTTACCGAATTGCTTGAGTTATTGAAAGTTATGCTTCCAGAAGGTAATACACTACCGGATCGTAACTATGAGGCAAAGAAGATATTGTGTCCAATGGGTATGGCATACAAGAAAATACATGCTTGCCCCAATGATTGCATCTTGTACAGAAACGAGTTTGAAGGGTTGCATCAGTGCCCCATATGTCAGGTATCACGCTACAAAGTGAAGGATGGTGAGTCTAGTTGTGATGAGAGCCCAAATGGGCCTCCGGCAAAAGTCTTATGGTATCTTCCAATAATTCCAAGGTTCAAGAGATTATTTGCTAATGCAAAAGATTCAAAGAACCTTAGATGGCATGCAGATGAGAGGCAATGTGATGGAAAGATTCGTCATCCGGCTGACTCTTTGCAGTGGAAAAGAATCAATCAATTGTTTCCAGACTTTGGCAATGAGCCAAGAAACCTTAGGCTTGGACTTGCTACGGATGGAATGAATCCATATGGTAACTTGAGTAGTAAGCATAGCTCATGGCCAGTTCTGTTGGTAATTTACAATCTCCCTCCTCAATTGTGCATGAAGCGGAAATACATAATGTTGTCTATGATGATTTCGGGCCCACAACAGCCTGGAAATGACATAGATGTTTATTTACGTCCCTTGATTGAAGACTTGCGAATGTTATGGGAGGAAGGCATGGATGTGATTGACGGATATAGCCATGAATTATTCAAGATGCGTGCCATGATCTTTTGCACCATAAATGATTTTCCAGCATATGGGAACTTGTGCGGATATAGTGTTAAGGGGCATAAAGCATGCCCTATATGTGAAGAAGACACATGTTACCATCAACTGATTCATGGAAAAAAGACGGTTTACCTTGGCCATCGAAGATTTCTCAAACCTGATCACCCATATCGTAGATTAAAGAAAGCCTTTAATGGACTGCAAGAGAATGGAGTTGCTCCAAAGGCCTTAACTGGAGAGCAAGTTTATGAACGGGTGAAAGACATCAATATTACTTTTGGAAAGACCCAAAAGAAAGCCACTGCCGCTGAGCGAAACATATGGAAGAAGAGGTCAATCTTTTTGATCTTCCATATTGGTGCAAGCTTGATGTAAGACATTGTATTGATGTAATGCATGTGGAGAAAAATGTGTGCGATAGTGTAATTGGAACGCTTCTAAACATACCGGGCAAGACAAAGGATGGTGTGAAATCTCGCCTAGATATGTTTGAAATGGGTATACGAGAAAAGTTGCATGCGCAGGTAGCAGAAAATAAGCGCGCATATTTGCCCCCTGCATGTCATACATTATCAAAAGCAGAGAGAAAAAGTTTATGTGAGAGTCTACATGGAATCAAAGTCCCACAAGGTTATTCATCAAATATCAAAAGGCTTGTCTGTATGAAAGATCTGAAATTGGTTGGCTTAAAGTCTCATGATTGCCACATATTGATGCAACATCTATTACCAGTGGCTATTCGTGACATTTTGCCTGAAAATGTAAGACAAGCCATAACCAGGTTGTGCTTTTTCTTTAATGCTATATGTAGCAAAGCCATTGACCCTCAGAAATTGGATGAGTTGGAAAATGAAGCTTTTATTATCTTATGCCAATTAGAGATGTATTTTCCTCCTTCATTTTTTGATATCATGGTTCACTTGATTGTTCATATAGTGAGGGAGATTAAGTTGTGTGGCCCAGTTTATTTACGGTGGATGTACCCAATTGAGCGGTACATGAAAATATTAAAAGGGTATGTGAAGAATCCACACCGCCCTGAAGCATCTATTGTTGAAAGGTACATTGCAGAAGAGGCTATTGAGTTTTGCACTATGTATGTGAAGGATGGGGAAGCTATAGGGCTTCCTAAGTCTCGTCATGAAGAAAGATATGGAGGTAAGGGTACGCTAGGTGTAAAAGCTACAATCCCAGATCGAAAGGAAGTGCTTCAAGCACATTTGTATATCTTAAATAACACCGATGAAGTTCAACCTTACTTATGCTCTCACAAAAACATTATCAAGAAGCAAAACCCTAGAATGAACGAAAAGATGTTGATGAATGAGCATAACAAGACCTTTCCAAGTTGGTTTAGTGAAACCATTATTATGGATGATACTGCTTCTGATACATTAAAATCGCTAGCAAATAAGCTAACATTCCAAGTCATAAAATGGAGTGGATATGATATCAATAATCTTTCCTTCTATACAAAGTCCCAAGATGAGAAGAGTATTGTGCAAAATAGTGGGGTTATGATAATGGCTGAGTCCATGCACTTCTCTAGTTCCAAAGATAAAAGCCCTGTTATTGCATCCATATCTTACTATGGAGTGATTGAAGAGATTTGGGAGGTCGACTACACTAACTTTAGAGTTCCTGTTTTCAAATGTAAGTGGGTTGATATTAATAATGGTGTGCAAACTGATGGATTAGGATTTACATTGGTCAACCTTGATAAAGTAGCTTATAAAGATGAGCCTTTCATCATGGCTTGCCAAGCAAAACAAGTATTTTATATTAAAGATCCCTCTCATAAAAGGTGGTCAGTGGTTTTACAAGGAAGAAACATAATTAGTAGTGATGATACTCTTGTTATTTCTGAGACTCCTTTCTCATCAAGGATCCCTACTTTGGATGAAGAAATAATAATGGATAATGAACATGCTACTCGCGATCATGATGAAGGGATATGGGAGAATATTGATATTCCCTAATCAAGTTAGTTGTTTTTAATCTTATTCCACTATTAATATTTGAAATATGTTTCTTGATGTTGATTATAAAAATATGTTCTTAACCTTTATTTTATTATTTTTACAGGCACATGGGTGATTCATCTCACAACCCTCCTTCACAGAGTGGGTCGGATATCGGATCCAAACGGAAAAAAGGCAGAGGTCCTACACAATTAAAAGAGTTAACCCTTAGCCGAATTAATGATCAAAAGGTCCCCATCGAGTTTGATGTGGTCGGGAATCCTACGGGGCCAAATAAAGAAACTTTCAATAGTTATGTGGCTCTCCAAGGACGTAGTAGGGTTAGTCTCTTGAAGAAAGAGTGGGATGATGTAGAATCTTGCATCAAGGATAATATTTGGGAAAGTATTATGGTAACTCTTTATGTTTGTAACTCTTTATGTTTGTAACAATTTACTTGTCGCTAATATTATCATAGACTAATTTTTCTATTTGTTGTCATGTAGCTCACCTTTGACATCCCAAATGACAACTCACTGAAGAGGAAATGTATTTCATATGCGGGGGATCGTTGGAAGGCCTTCAAGTCGGACCTTACCAGAAAATACATATTCGGGTCAAAAATTGGTCTATCTCCTTGTGAGAAATATTCGTTCATTGATGATTTGACATGGGAGAAATTTCTTAAGAGCCGACAAGATCTTGCCTTTCTTGTGTGTTGGCCTTATATATTTTATTCAATTTGAGTTTTGTTTGCAAAGAAATTGTATCTTTGGGTAATTTTATAATTTTCTTGATTTTGTTTATTAAAACAGGAAACAAGAAGAAAGACACAAGAAGGTGCTGCAAAGAATTGCCACCCCCATATATTATCTCGTGGGGGCTATGCTAAGCTTGAGGAAAAGATTATGCAACAAAAGTTGAAAGAACGTGAAGAAGCATCACAAGCAGAACCGTCAATAACTATTTCTCCCCCATCTCCACTCACACGCCATGAGAAATGGAAGAAAGCACGACAAAAGAGTTCTGGAGAGTATACATCTGAACCTTGTCGCATTATTGCTGATAAGATTGTAAGGAATTTTATAAATTTATTAATAATTATGCTTTGGTATTATACACATTCTTAACAATTTTAATTTATATGTTTCATAGGATTCTTTGGTTGAACAAAGCTCTCAAGGATCTTTTGTATCTATTGGACGGGAAGATATTTTGACTGCCGCTATTGGGCGTCCGGAGCACCCAGGACGTGTCCGTACTGCAGGACGAGGTGTGGGCATCAAGCAGTATTTTGGGTTGCCTTCATATAGGCATGGCTTCAAAGGCGGAAATGTATCAAGGGAAGAGTTAGAAGTGGTCCGAGAAAAGATGAGGCAAGAGATTACTGAGGAGGTTGAAGAGAGGCTTAAAAAGAATATTGAACAGCGATTTGCAAATGAGCTTGAACAACGACTTGCAAAGGAGGTTGGACTACGAATTAGACAAGAGCTGGAATCTTTGGGCCTTTTCCAAGGAAAGACAAGGTCCCCCCCTTCCCATTCTCCTAGATATGTGAGCACAAAAGGAAGTTGTGCAGCAGATGGTCAAGCTATATCGGAAGAGGACCTCCTTAACATCAGAGGCATGTGTAAGCTATATGTAGAGGACCCTTTCCGTTTAGTGGCTATTGGACAAGTCTACAACTTGGGGCCAACCATACACCACATCCAAATAGGTAGTGATAATGTGAGGGTGGTGGTTGATCAAGTAAAAGATGCAAAGGCCCTTGTCCCTGTACCCACTGAGGAGGTGCAAACAGTGGGACAAGCCCCTAATCATTTTATTTTATGGCCAAAAAGACTTGTCAAGCCAGTACAAGATGAGGTATTCAATATTCACATATATCTTTTTCATATTTTACTTATTGTATTTAAAAAAGATCTTTTGTAAATGTTGATTAGGAACCTGACGTTGGTGCTATTAAAGATGATCTGGTGACCAAACAGAAGGAACAGAATGGTAATGAGGCAAAAATGACTAAACTTTATGGAATCATGAATTATGTTTTCTATTTTTTTATTAATTGTTTTAGTATGGTGTAATATCCAAACTTGACCTTTTGGTTTCCATTTACTGATTAGGCAATTTTCCCTTCATAGCAGGCTTTGATATGGTTCAACAAAGGGAATATTCTGAAGTTGATCCGATGGCACATTTATGTATTCTAGCTGTAAAAATTGGCAAACACCCTTTACAGTTAAATTTAGATGTTGAAGTCATAGGCAAGTCCAGCCCAATCCCATTGCATATATTTCAAAAGGATATTTTGGAGCTCACCATGGGTAACATGCTTTGTGTATCAGTGCTGCAAGTTTGGTTAATGTTAGTACATTTCTAAACTATTTATTAATTAACTAAGTATCACATTCTTACAATTTGCATTTATTTATTATCTTAGGTATTTGCATCAACTCTGCAAACTAAGAGGGAACATGGATACATATGGATTTATTGATCCTGTTCACATTCAAAGTATAGGGAATCGTCCAATGGACATTCAAAACTACATTCATAGTAGGATAATTGAAGGAAAAGAGTGTTACCTTGCACCGTATTATCATATGTACGTGAATATTTTCAAGTGACTTAGAAGTTTAGTTGTGATTTTGACTAATTATTATCCAACTTGCAGGGGTCATTGGCAGTTGATAATTATTTGTCCTAAGCAAAATGTTGTCATCTTTCTCTGCTCACTGTGGAATAAAGCGAATAAAGATATCAAAACAATTATTAATAGGTAAGTTATTATCATTCGCTCTATGATATGTTTTTCTACAACTATGATTTATAAGCAATTTTTTCATAGATATATTTGGTTGATTTGTTGTCATTTATTATATTTTTTTATCACAGTGCTATGCGTTCTTGGCATACGATGAAAGGCAAACACTTGGGAGCTTTTAGAATGCCTATATGGAAGGAACTACGTGTAAGTAGTTAAATGTCAAGTTTTTATACAACTATGATCTATAAGCATTTTTTTCATAGAGCGAATGATTAGGGGCTTTGTAACTGATTTATCCTTTTCTGCTAATGTGTCATTTTGATATTTATTTGTAGTGCCAAAAACAAACTGGCAATACAGAGTGTGGATATTATGTAATGAGACATATGCTCAACATTGTCTCGGCGATCATAGTTGATTCATGGGACAAGGTAATTGAAGTTTTTTTAATTTTATAGATTTAATTATGTCTGGTTGAGTTGATAAGCTATTTTTTTATATAAATGTACCTTGCAGAGATTCACAAATAAGGATCCATTCTCCGAAGATGAGATTGATGACATCAAAAGATGTTGGGCAACTTATTTGTTAGAGGTTGCCAATGTAAAAGTTTAGGATAGTTTAATGTAAAAGTTAGAGGTTGCTAATTTTGATAGCTTGCAGTATTACTAATTAATGTAAAAGCTAAATGATAGAGCAAGAAACTGTGAAATTTCTTTTCCCTAGCTACTTGTTTTTTTTCGTATTTTTCAGAGTACACAGGATAATATTGATTTGCAGACAACCATTCTCTCTAGATTTGATCTTATTTTCATCGTGAAAGATGTCAGAATGTATGAGCAAGATAAGGTACATATTAATTTAAGATTTGTGCTTGAATTATTTGCTGTTTTTTCAGTTTGCACTTAAATTTAGATCTCATGCAGAAAATTGCAAGTCATATTATCAAAGTGCATGCAAGTGGTGCTACAACCAATAAAAGTACTGATGTTGCAGAAGAGGAAAATTGGCTCAAGCGGTATTTATTTTCTCAGAATCAATCTTTTTATTGTTTTCCATATACACGAAGCGTGTATAAGAGTTTTAAACTCGATCTGTAAAAGGTACATTGAGTATTGCCGGGTCACATGTGAACTTGTAACATGTCAATCTAATATCTTGCAACTGCAACTTGTAGTGAACACATTAAGAGGGAGAGAAAGTCTTTGCTCATCTTGAATTGGTTTCTTTTAAGTATTTGTAACTCCTCACTGTACTCTTCATGTGTAGAGAATGAGACAACAGGCTCATGATACAGGAAAACCTTCTGCAATTCCAATTACTGTCAGGCAGTTTGAAGCAATCATTCGTTTGAGTGAATCTCTTGCAAAGATGAGGCTGTAAGTTGTATTCATTTGACGAAAAGCTCATGTCCTTGATTGCTAAGTTTTTGGTAAACTAAGTTTATGAGTGTTGATTGCTAGTTTTTGGCAGCGGTACGCACACTAGCATTCCTTACTGTCTATATGTTGCATAAGCTTGAGAATACATGACTAAAATATTTGGGCAACTCAGATTGAGCTTGTTTCTCTTACTTTATGCTATTTAACAACTAAAGAATGCTGAAATAACAGTAATGTGCCAAATGAAAGATAACAAACCACTAAAAAATTCCAAATTCTCAGTTATTTCGGTTGCAATTAAGCATATTGCTAATCTAATATTAATTTGATAGGACAGCCTAGACTTTTGGGAATTAGTGACAGGAAAAGCCTTTTTCCTGAATCTGAATTGATAAGCCTTTTGGCACAAATCTGACTGTTTTATATCTCAAATTCAGAATTCTTGATGATCACTTGTTTTTGTCTATTCGACTATTTTCACTGTTTATATAAGTATTGATTCGCTGGGAAAAAACCAGAAATGGGACAGAGAAAAAAGACTATCAAAATCATATATCCAAATAGGATCCATCAATTTGGAACCCTCATTCTGTTTGCACTTTGCAAGAAGGGCAATTAGACAAGAAGAATAATGGCAGGATATTTGTAAATAGAAAGAGAAATTATGCACGTTGGCGAAGAATTTGATCAAGTTCCTAAAACTAAAAATTACACATTTTTGGACAAATTTTTCCTTGCCAAATAAATTTCCTTTGTTGTGTACAGTGAATTTAATGTATGTGAACTTAGATATCTTATTTAAAGAATGATCATTCCTTCAATTTATCAAGAATATGCCGTAGATATTGTGGTTTATTATTTATCTAAATTAAAATTCTTTCTTACTCAGTATGTAAGACCTGGTGCAACACCTTTACCTGGCGATCCAGCAAGTGGCATCCCAGGTGTTCCAGGTTATGCTCGTCCTCCTGGCCCAGCTCCTATTTCCAGTCAAGGAAGAGGTGATTGGAGAGCTGTTTCTGGTAGGGGCTTTCTTGGTGCTCCCAAAAGCTACAATACAAACTTTGGGCTTCCTGCTTGGGCAAATAGTTCAGCCCGTGCCTTTGGCATTGGACTGGATTTCACCCTCCCTTCACATAAGTAAGAATGCCTGATAGTGTCCTTTATAGTGTTGGGAAATCATATTGCTCCATCTTTTGTTTCGAAAATTATGATGTGACTGCTAATTGTTTGGAGTTAGTGAAACATTAGCTTGAAAAATATAAGTTATAACCAATTGAATATTTGTGCTTAATGCCCCTATGAACTCAGGGCTTCTGTCGCCACCGAAGAACATGTGAAAGAAGCATTCAGGTTGTTTGAAGTTTTCACGATGGATGCTGCTCGTTCTGGAATAAATGAGCATTTAAATTTATCCCCTGAGATGGCCAATGAAATCAAGGTGAAAATATGCAAGACGCTTACAAGAGATGGAATGCTAAGCTGGTCGAAGTTCTGCAACGTACTCCTCACTATTTGATCTTGGACTAGACCGTTTACTTGCAAACTCGTGTGGCAAGCTTCTACATTGTCTTTACTTGGAAAATCACATAGCGAGTAGGAGTATAATGTGTTATTTGATTTACATTTTGCTTTTGTTGAAAGAAAAATGGATAGTTGTAAAATACATGGATTGTTTTGTTTTTGAAACTAATTGGATGTTGCATTTACTTAATTCATGGTGTGTTATTGATTATGGATAAACTATTATATTATTGTGTTCTTTAATATGTCTAGAAAAATTATAAATAAAAATAAATATGAAATTTATATAAAAAATTAAGACTTTTGACACCGGTTGTTTCTAGAACCGGTGTTAAGACATCATTTTTAACACCGGTTGTTTCCAGAACCGGTGTTAAAAATGATGTTTTAACACCGGTTGTTTCCAGAACTGGTGTTAAAAATGATGTTTGAACGCCGGTTATTTGAACTTTTAACAACGATTATTAACCGGTGTTAAATCTATATATTACACCGGTTTGTTAACCGGTGTTAAAAGTCTATACTTACAATGCCGGCTGGATCAACACCGGTTCCGGAACCGGTGTTAAAAGTCGAAAATAACCGGTGTTAAAAGCCTTTTTTCCACTAGTGTGACATTGGGATGTCCGGAGATAAACATGGATGCTAGTTAAGGGAACTAGTTCATTGGAGTGACTAGCTGTAAGACTTCATATGGGAATCTACATGTAGATATGTCAATGAAGTTCTTACTGTAGCTTAAGTGCGATGTTCCTTTGACTTGCGGTGTTCAAGTCATCTTGGTCATGGAGACTTATACTTTAACATCTTAAGCAAGCATCTCCAAGGAGGTGTGGACCCAGGATGATTGGGTATAAGCCGAAGTGCCCGAAGATGTTTGAACAGCCTACAAAGGATTCACCACTCCTTGCGAGGAGATGTATACCCAGGCCTATCGTCGGATTGTTACTCAAAACCTCTGGCCAGAGTATATCATGTTTAGAGTGCGAGTCTCTTAAATACATGAGAGTAATTAGAAATCCAAAGGACGAGAAAGACACTACTTGGGCTAGGTGTGACGTAGTCAGTCTAGTGGGGACTGACACAAACAGACCATGTCCTGAACCAAGTGGGTATAAGGTGGTGAAGGGAATGAGGCACGATTCATTAGAGCTGCTGAAGGGTTTCAGAATTACTTCTGAGGTCAAACCGTTGATCTTTCGATTAATTGGGGGTCATGATGTACTACTAGGTGTCACTCATGATCGTTCTATAATTAGTTGATTATAGACGGCCAACATAAATCGAAAGCCTATTTAGTCACACGCACTACGAGTAATCTAAGGGATTTAAAATAAGTTGAAAATTGGATTTTCCGATCAAGAGAAATAAGTCGAATCTGAGTTAATCAGAGGCGCAACGGAAACTTAAAATGGCTAAGTCTTTTGAAGGCTTAATGGGCGAATTAAATGAGTTTAATTCGCGATGGAATCGGCTTGGTTTGGCCGGCCAAAGAGAGTGTCCACCCTCTTGGTTTGGCCGGCCATTAAAAGGGGAATAAACCAATTTAATTGGTTTAATTAATAAAATAAATCTAGCGCGATTTATTTTATAAATTATGGATAAATAAATTTGTAGAAAGAAATTTATATAAATAAATTTATAGAAATTTATTTCTTTTTGGGAAATTAAAATAATCCGTGGAGTGGTTTATTTTAATTTTATAAAATCAATTATGAATTGATTTTTCCATTAAAAGAAAAATTTATAAATTTCTTATAAAATTTATTCCATAATTAAAGAAGAGAATAATTTGTTTTATTATAAAGTTAGTTATAATAAAACTAGGCATAACGGAATTATTCATAAGAAAATTTATAAGATAAATTTCTTATGAAAATTAATTCCGTTAATTCCGTTAAAGAGGAGACTTAGCAAGGGAGAGGTTACTATATAAAGGAACCAAAGGCTAGCCTTCAATTCCAATCAATTAAGTTGATTAAGAGTTAATCCTCTCCCTCTCTCTCTCTTATTCTCTTCCTCCCTTTTCCCCTTCTCAACCCTAGGGCCGGCGCCCCTTGAGGCAACTAGGGTCGGCGCCCCTTCATCCACCTAGGGCCGGCGCACTTCTTCCCTTAGGGTTGGTTGCCGTGAGCTATCAAGGAGAAGGAGAAGCCAAGACAAGACGAAGAAGACGCGGATCACAACTCCTCTCTTCCCGGAATTTAGATTCCGTTTCTTGTTGGTGAGTTTCCATTCTTTTCTCTTGTTCTTCTAGTTGTGCCTTTAGAGAATCTAGTAGTTCTCGTCGGCACAAAACTCGTGACTTTGCGAAGTCATCCCGAAGAGAACTCGGCGTGGATGCGAATAGAGGCGAAGCTTCCAAGGGACGCTACGGTTGGATCTCGTCCCTTACTTCGAGTTACGCGAGGTACTTAGTAAATTAGTTTACTTTTCCGCAAAGTTTTAATTTATGATTATGTCCACACACCATAAGGTTGCATGCTAGATACATGGTTAAAATAATTTAGGAAATTATTTTATGCTAATTCTTCCGCTGCACGTAAAAATTTAAAATTTTACGAACCCGTATCCTTGTCGACATGCACCCGGTCCCAACACCGGCCCTAGAGGGAGAGGGAGAAAAGTGTTGATGCAGTCTGGCCCTGAATGTTGTTTTGGTGTTGACAACGATTTTAGTTTAGGTTGATGATGATGATGATTATGATTAAGTCCTGATCGAGGATTAGACATGATTTGGAGGATTCTAGCCTGGAGGGCTAGGTGTTGGAAAATCCTAACCTGGAGGGTTAGGTGTGGAAAATCCTAGCTTGGAGGGCTAGGTGTTGGAAAAGTCCTAATTCGGAAGGGTTGAGTGAAAAGTCCTAGCTTGGAGGGCTAGGTGAAAAGTCCTAACTTGGAGGGTTAGGTGCAAATTCCCATCCTGGAGAATTAGGTGAAAAAGTCCTGGCTTGGAGGGTCAGGTGCCTAGCTTGGAGGGCTAGGTTGGATGATGTTCTAACTCGGAAGGGTTGGGTGAAAAGTCCTAGCTTGGAGGGCTAGGTGAAAAGTCCTAGCTTGGAGGGCCAGGTGCAAAGTCCTAGCTTGGAGGGCCAGGTGCAAAGTCCTAACTTGGAGGGTTAGGTGCAAATTCCCAACTTGGAGAGTTAGATGGAAAATCCTTAGCTTGGAGGGCTAAGGTGGATGGAAACTTAGCTTGGAGGGCTGAGTTTGAGTCCCTGGATCGGTCTGGTGATCGATCAGGGATTCTGGCACGCTGCTCCTTCGTGGATCGGTCTGGTGACCGATCCAGTGATGACTGATCGGTCAGGTGACCGATCAGGGAGCACACAGTGAGGTTGGGAACCTACTGTGCTGCTTCAGATCGATCTGGTGACCGATCAGGGAGTATGCGTTTCACCCATTGACTAGCTCCTGATCGGTCTGGTGACCGATCAGGGAGCGAGCAGTGAGGTTGAGTTCCCTTGCTGAACTGCTCCTGATCGGTCTGATGACCGATCAGGATCACTGTGCAGATCGTTCTGGAGAACGATCAAGTGTCGCAGGTTCCTCTCTATGATCGATCAGGACGGAGCCTGTTCGGTCTGGTAGGTTCTGATCGGTCTGGTGACCGATCAGGAGGCTTCCTGATCGGTCCGGTGACCGATCAGAAGGCTTAGCCTGCGAAACTCAGAAATCGCCCAATATAAGGGTGGATCGGTCCGGTGAACGATCCACGACCTAGGATCGGTCTGGTGATCGGTCCAGGAGAATCTCAAAGAAATCGTGATTTCTGATTGAGCGTTGGGGATCGATCAGGACGGAGCCTGATCGGTCTGGAACCAGCCTGATCAGTCTGGTGACCGATCAGGAGGCTCTCTGATCGGTCCGGTGACCGATCACTTTAATTCAAATTGCATTGTCAGACGCTCTGATCGCGTCTGAAGACAACCGATTCGCTGCCACTTTCCTCTGATATTTGATATGCTGTTTGATTTGCTACTCTAATACTCTGAGTAAGTTTCAGGTGACAGGGGAGGATTCAAACACTCAAGGAGAAGTCAAAGAGAGCTTTCCTTGGAGCAGGTTTGTCCCTTTCTCCACACAGGTTGCAACGGCTGGATGCAGGACTGAAGCTGCTGACTGAAGCTTGGCTGAGGGAGCTCAGAAAGTTCAGTTAGGGTTCAGTGTAGCTGGCGCGTTGGCAGTGAGGCAGCTGTAGGCTGCTGGAGATGAGATCATCTGTTGCTTAGCGGAGAAACAAAAGGAACGAGAGTTGTAGTGTTCAGTAAGAATTGAGTCTTATGCTCTTGAGTTCCTGCGTTTTGTTTTTGCTCCACATTAAGCTTGCTGTTCTTGAGTTCTTCAATCATTCTGAGCAAGCTATTGAGAAGCAATCATCATACTTGAGCGCTTGAAGGAGAAAACAAGAGGCTTGGAGTCCGACAGTGGGAAGACACGGAGAAGGGTTCTACGTGAGATCGCCACTGGGTGGAGCTCAGGGAAGCTTGTTGTGTTTTTGTCCTTGCTAAGTGGTTGAGTAAGATCCTTCTTGTTGTTTCTTTGTGCTCATTCTATATCATTGTTTGAAACACACTGTGGGGAGGTTTCTCCACCGAGAAGGAGGTTGTTTCATATCCGGTGATCACCGGGGCTTGATCTGCCGACGATCAAGGGATCGCCCACCTTAAGGGCACGCCAAGGAGTAGGGGCAAGTTATCCCCGAACCTTGTAAAATCTCCTTGTTAGCGATCTTGCTAATCTTGCTAGTTAAGGTTTTGGTTTTAGTTTCTGCAAGTTTTGTTTTCCCATACTTCCGCTGTGCTATTAATAACTTCAAGTGCAGAAATTTGATAACTCTTCTAAGAAGAAGCGATTGGCTATATTCACCCCCCCTCTCTAGCCATCTCGTTCCCAACAAGTGGTATCAGAGCAAGGTGCTCTGTTTACGGCTTAACAACCGAGAGTTCTCAACAAGATGGCATTGAGAGAAGGCTTCTCCACCACCCGACCTCCATTCTTTGATGGTGCCGACTTCCAATATTAGAGATCAAAGATGGAATACTATTTGAAGATGGACATCCATACTTGGTTCGCGGTGAAGGAGGGATTCACCCCTCCTAAGGATGATGAAGGGAAAGAACTTGAGTCTTCACAGTGGACTGCCGAACAAACAAGGAAGAGTGAAGCCGACGCAAAGGCGGTTGTCACTCTACAATGTGGCATGAACAAAGACCAACTCATCAAGGTTGGTCCCTTCACAAGTGCAAAAGACTTGTGGAACAAACTCATAGAGCTCCATGAAGTCACCTGAGATTCTAGAATTGCCAAGAGGGACTTGTTCCTCAATCAACTCCAAAATCTCTCCATGAAGGAGAATGAGTCGGTAAGTGAGATCCATAGCCGGTTCAAGGAAGTCCTTAATGGACTTCATTCAATTGATGAAAAGGTCGAGAATCGCGACCTTGTGAGGTATGTCTTGAAAGCATTTCCGAGGAATGCTTTGTGGTCATCCATGGTGGATGCCTACAAAGTATCCAAGGATTTATCTATTGTGAAATTAGATGATTTATTTTGTGAGATGGAATTGCATGAGATGGTTAACAAAAGCCCCAAGGAGAAGGGGATTGCCTTAGTTGTAGGGGACCGAGCCACTAAGAAGAAGAAGGAGAAGAAGAAGGAGAAGGAGGTCTCATCATCTTCATCTTCTTCCGGATCCGAATCCAATTCCGAGGAGGATAGCAGTGGCTCTTCTTCATCCGAAATGGCCAACTTTGTGAGGAGGATGATGCGAAGAGACCGACGTTTCAAAAGGAGAGGTAACACTAGTGAATTCAAGCTTGATAAGAATAATGCATCTTGCTTTGTGTGGTAGGAAAGGGCATTTTAAGAATGAATGTCCGAAGCTTAAGAAGGAGGAGAAACCCAAAAGAAAAGAAGAAGAAGAAAGCTTTGAAGGCTTCTTGGGATGAGTCATCCTCTAGTTCATCCGATGATGAGAAGGAGGAGAAGAGCACAAGGCAAGTGGCTCTCATGGCTCTTGGAGAGGAGAGCAGTGATGAATCTTCAAGCTCCTCAAACGCGGCTTCATCATCTTCGGATGATGAAGAGGTAACTTCTCCCAAGCTTGAAAAATGTTATAGAGCAATTGCATGTTTAACTAGTATGCTTAAGAAATCCAAAAACAAAGTTAAAGCATTGCAATTAGAAATTGATCAATTGAAAGCCTCTAGGGATGATAACATTGATGATTTACATGTTGAATTACTAGAAGATGAAATTAAATCTTTGAAACATGAGATTGTAAGCTTGAAATCCTCTAAGGTTGTGGAAATCAGTGATTTGCATGATAATGTGTTAGTGGAGGAAAACCAATCATTGAAGAGTGAAGTTAAGAAGCTCAAGAATATTCTTGGGAAATTCTCAAATAGCTCTAAGACCCTAGACATGATCCTAAATGCCCAAAGAGCGGTTTACAATAGGGCCGGTATTGGTTACCGCCCTAAGGAACCCTCATTTGTATCTCTCATGTCTAGGACTGACATGAGACAATCTAGGACACCCAAGACTCAAAAGAAAGTTGTCAAGGCATGGGTGCCTAAGTCATGTTTAGTTGATGCTTTAGGTCCCAAGGTTTGGGTACCTAAAACTTCTATTTTTCGAATTGTGTAGGTTATGATTGAGGGGGAGCATCTATCAACTTGGTTCGTTAATAGTGGATGCTCCAAACACATGACCGGGGATAGAACATTGTTTACCACACTTCACAAGAAAAGTAGAGGTAATGTATCATTTGGTAACAATGGTAGTCTTAAGGTCATAGGAATAGGAGACATTCAAATATCCGAATGTCTTAGAATCTCAAATGTCCTTCTAGTCAAGAGGATGAAGTTTAATCTCCTAAGTGTCAGTCAATTGTGTGACACGGGTTACACAATTGACTTCCAACCAAGTCAATGTCTAGTTAGACAAAATGACACCTTGGACACGGTACTAGTAGGAGCAAGAGTAGACAATATTTATCAAGTCTCATTTAAAAGTGCTACTAATGCTCTTGCTAAGTGTTTCATGTCAAGAGAAGAAGAGTCCACTCTTTGGCATCGGAGGTTAGCACATGTGAACATGAAGAACATCCGGAAGTTGGCCACTAAGGGACTAGTTCGAGGCTTACCGAGCATCAAGTATGGAAAAGATAAATTATGTGATGCGTGTCAAATGGGTAAGCAAACAAAATNGACAAATGACACTTGGACACGGTACTAGTAGGAGCAAGAGTAGACAATATTTATCAAGTTTCATTTAAAAGTGCTACTAATGCTTTTGCTAAGTGTTTCATGTCAAAAGAAGAAGAGTCCACCTTTGGCACCGGAGGTTAGCACATGTGAACATGAAGAACATCCGGAAGTTGGCCACCAAGGGACTAGTTCGAGGCTTACCAAGCATCAAGTATGGAAAAGATAAATTATGTGATGCGTGTCAAATGGGTAAGCAAACAAAATCTGCACATAAAGGTAAAAGCGCTGTAAGTACTTCCAATGCATTAGATTTACTTCACATGGATCTATTTGATTGTAGCACTATCATATCATTGAATGGAAGTAGATATTGCTTTGTTATCATTGATGATTTCACTAGATAAACATGGACTTACTTTTTAAAACATAAGGACCAAACCTTAGATATTTTTATTTCTTTTTGTAGAAGAATTGAAAATGAAAAATCATTAACAATTAAGACAATAAGAAGTGATCATGGAGGTGAATTTCAAAACCAAAGGTTTCTAGAATTTTGTCAAGATAAGGGTTATAGACATGAGTTCTCTACTCCTAGAACACCACAACAAAATGGTGTTGTAGAGAAGAAGAATCGTGTACTTCAAGAGGCTACACGAAGCATGCTTAATGAGTACTCACTCCCGAGTTACTTATGGGCTGAAGCTGTAAATACAGCTTGCTATGTGCAAAACCGAGTTCTCATCCATAGGTTTTTAGGAAAGACTCCCCATGAACTTTAGTTTGGGAAACCACCTACGGTTAAACATCTTAGGGTGTTTGGCTGCAAGGTGTTCATCCTAAACACCAAGGATCACCTTGGAAAGTTCACGGCAAAGGCTGATAAAGGGATACTAGTCCGGTACTCCCTCGTTAGTAAAGCCTACCGAGTCTACAACAAGAAGTCTAGATTAGTTGAAGAGTCTTCTGACGTGGTCTTTGAAGAAATTCCTAAATCACCTGACCAGTCAGAAAATATAAAAGGAGTTCAACTCGAACTAAGGAGACTTAGTTTGAATGAAATTCCAAGTGTTGTTGATGGTGATGAGTCCGATGACGATGAGCCTAGACAACCCATTGATCAGCCGGATCCTGAGGCTGAACTTTTGTCTAGTGAAACCGTTCAAGAAGCACCACCAACACCAAGGCAAACGAGATTAGCCTCTAGTCATCCCCAAGACCAAATTGTTGGAGACATCCATCAAGGGGTTAGGACTAGATCATTCTTCCGGAATGAGGCTAATGAAGTTGCTCTCATTTCCGAAATTGAACCTAGAAAAATTGATGAAGCATTAAATGATCCCGATTGGATTATCGCGATGCAAGATGAACTAGGTCAATTTGAGAGGAGTCAGGTTTGGGACCTAGTCCCTAGACCTAAGAAGACCACCATTATTGGAACTAAATGGGTCTTCAAAAACAAATTGAACCACAAGGGAGAAATCATTAGAAACAAGGCACGCTTGGTAGCCAAGGGCTACAGTCAAGTTGAAGGCCTTGATTATGATGAGACTTATGCTCCCGTGGCACGATTAGAGTCCATCCGATTGATGCTTGCATTTGCAGCACATCGTGGCTTCAAATTATTTCAAATGGACGTCAAATCGGCCTTCCTAAATGGTTTGATTAGGGAAGAGGTCTATGTCGAACAACCTCCGGGGTTTGAGAATACCGAACATCCAAACCACGTGTTCAAGCTCAAAAAGGCACTCTATGGCCTTAAACAAGCACCCCGGGCTTGGTATGAGCGGTTGTCGACATTCTTGATTGAAAAGGGCTTTGTTAGAGGTCAAATAGACCCTACACTATTTCTACGAAGAGATGGTGACAATATATTTGTAGCCCAAGTATATGTCGACGACATAATTTGTGGCTCAAATAATAAGGGCTATTTAAATGAGTTCATTGGACACATGGAGAGTGAGTTTGAAATGAGTCTAGTGGGAGAGTTGACTTTCTTCCTTGGACTAGAAATCAAGCAAACTCGCGATGGTATCCATGTGCACCAATCAAAGTATACACAAGAAATGCTTCGAAAATTCAATATGAGTGATTCGAAAGAGGTAACCACTCCCATGGCTACAAACACAAGATTAGACAATGATGAGAGTGGTAAACCCGTTGATCTAACTCAATATCGAAGCATGATAGGTAGTTTGCTATACCTCACAGCTAGTCGACCAGATATACTATTTGCTGTAGGTATGTGCGCTAGGTATCAAGTCTGTGCCAAGGAATCTCACCTAATTGCTGTTAAGCGAATTTTGAGATATCTCAAGGGTACAATTGGTGTAGGTCTTTGGTATCCCCGTACCGAATCTTTTGATTTGATGGGCTATACGGATTCCGACTACGCTGGATGTAAGTTGGACCGGAAGAGCACTAGTGGGGGCTGCCAATTATTAGGATCGTCCTTAGTAAGTTGGTCGAGTCGGAAGCAACATTGTGTTGCTCTTTCCACTATCGAGGCAGAATATATCGCCATGGGAGAGAGTGTATCACAATTGTTGTGGATGATTCACACCTTAGAAGACTATGGATTGAGTTACAAGGGTGTGCAAGTGTTATGTGATAACATTAGCACAATTAACTTAACCAAGAATCCGGTCCATCATTCTAGGACAAAACATATTGAAGTAAGACACCACTTCATTAGGGATCATGTAGCTAGGGGGAACATCATACTCTCACATGTAGAGTCAAAGTCAAACCTAGCTGACATTTTCACTAAACCACTTCCCGAAATGAATTTAGCTTTCTAAGACGGGAATTGGGAATGTGTCGCACTTCATAGTCTTTCTATTTGCACTCAAACTCTCCATGATGATTTCGAAATTTTTGGGAACAATTGGGTAACTTTGGGAACATCTCACACAAACTATAAGGTTTAACAAAACGTTTTTGTTTGCTAGATATGGGGTGAGATGTTAGGTTTAACTCAATTTCTCAAAATGTCATTGCATCCCTTGAGGAATTAAGTTAACGAGATAATAATCACGGTGGTGACCAAGTATGGGGAAAACCAATGCATAACATATGTGTATTTGGCTCTATGATCATACTTGGACATTCCAATCAAGGCAACTTGGTTGGAAACTTGGATTTGGAATCAAAACTTGGTTGAATTTACTTGATTGTTTGAGTTTGACTCCATTTGGATGGGTCAAAGTGTTTGTTGAACCTATAAGGACTTTTGATTCTTGTTCAGGGATCAATTTTAGTCATAAAATCATGTACAAGTTCGACAAAGTCCATCAAATCTCGTTTGGAAAATTCAGAAGTTCTGAAACTGAACATTTCAGTTCGTATCAGGAACCCTGATCGGTCACCGGACCGATCAGGCATAGGGCTGATCGGTCCCTAGACCGATCTGACCCCTTCCTGTGGTGTTCGGTCCACAGACCGATCTGCGAGGCAAGCCGTGATCTCCCGGAATCTGACTAAGTGTACTGAGCTAGCCTGGATCGGTCTCCGGACCGATCTGGCACCCTGTGGGGATCGGTCCACAGACCGATCAGGGAGCTCAGAGGTTTCTCTCCGGACCCTACTGATCGAATCCTGATCGGTCACCCGACCGATCAGGAGCGCGTCTGATCGGTCATCCGACCGATCAGGACCATGCCAGTCCGATCAGGCTGTATCCTGATCGGTCTGGACGAAATCAGATCGAACGGTGATCCGTTCAAACGCATTAAATTTTGGTTGGTGGACCGATCCACCAACCGATTAACTCTCTCCAAACCCTCGTTTTCCCAAACCCTAGCGCCGAAACACCCTCTTCTGCGCAACCTTGTGCGAGCGAGAGAGTTCTTGCGTCTCCCTTCTTCACGCGCGTGCGAACCTTTGCAGAGATCCCTTCTGGTATCTTCCGGCGAGCTCTCCACTTGCCCCAAACTCTCTGCGTCCGAGAGTTTTCATTGAGCAGGCCTCTCTCAACCGTGAGGAACCAGCTTCTTCCTCCTTTGCTCAAACTCACCCATGGCGCCTAAGTAAGCTTTGATTTCAGTTTTATTTTCACAACAGTTCTTGGAATATAAGTTTGTGAAGCTAACCAAGTTTTGTTCTTGTTCTGGCTGTTGTACCGTGACCATGTTGTGCTTACCGTGACCTTACTTTCTCACCTTATGTCTATGATCAAATCTATCTATCTTTCGATTGGGTCTCATCCTATAAATGATCAATTCTTGCTTCAACCTATTTGTATGATCCATCTTACCAAATGCATTAAATTTTAAATCATGGTCCATTCAACTCTTTAGAAAATCTGCTAAGGGAAAGGAGGTAGCTGAAGGCAGCTCGAGGGGGAAGACTCCTTCTTCATCTACAACTCCTTCAAGGTCTCCACCTCCCCCACATACTCAATTTTAGAATATCGGTCTTGCTCTCAAATTTCAATGGAACAATTTTAAACTCATGTCGTGTCGAACTATAGACCCAACTTTTATCTATGAACACTGTCCAACAATACGACAACGAATTGAATTTTATAATCTTCAACCCATATTGCACTTTGAAGGACCGATCAACCTTGATTTGGTTTCTGAGTTCTATAGTAACATGGTGAGTGGAGAGGGCACGGGATGGAGAACCCGTGTTGCTGGTATCGATCTCGATTTCAATCGATCTATTTTCACTGATTTTCTCGGCTGTCGCCGGTCAGACAATGATTTCTTTCTCTATCCATTCCCTCCTAACCCTCTTCCAGTTCCTTTCGATGGAGTGACTCCCGATTCCATCTACGAGTACTTCCTAGGCCACCCCAGGCCAGGGGGTTCTGGTGAGTGCACCCGTGACTTTCCCACGTTTCCTGCTCTTCGTCTCTCCCCTGTTGACTATGTGTTGTTTAAAATCATCACCAATTGTCTCCTTCCCACTACCTCGAAACATCTCGATGAGATTCGACCGTTCCACTGCTTGATGCTTTACGGGTTGCATCAGCAGCTAGATTTTGACCCAGTGGCTTCGGTTTACTTCTCTATCATCGTACACAGTATGCCTTCATCCCAGTCGGTCTATATGCCATTCGGCCACATCATCACTGCCTGGCTGGCGTCGGTTGGCATCGATGTTTCACAGGGTCGTATTGTGCCCATGACCCGACAGGACTGCCGTCTGGATCGTCGCATGCTTGCTCAGTCCGGCATTGTTCTCGGGCCTCAGGGGCTAAGGTGGAAGGCTCGCAGGCATGCAGGGGAGCCACCGAGAGCAGCCCGTGACCAGGGGGCGCCAGCTACTACTGCCGATTATGATGAGTGGGCTCCTGATCTACGCTGGCAAGTAGCGGAGATAGAGCGGAAGATAGAGCACGAATTGCATATCTCTGAGCTCTGGCGACAGGAGGTCCGCTCAGAGTTTCAGACTTTTGATCACCGTCTCGATGCTTTAGCCTCTGATGTCTCTGAGATGCACTCCTTCCAGGACAGATGGTATGAAGAATGATATCATCATACATTTCCAGATGGTGCATCTCCCAGTGGCCCTTCACCAGGAGATATCATCTACATTGATGATTCGGACGATGATCCAGCTGACGATTGACCGCTCTATGTTCATGTTTGCTGTCTTTGACGGATGTGTACATCCTGACCTTTGTGTTCCATCTTGCTTAAGATGTTACTGTTTGATGATGCTATGATGACTACTATTTGGATTTGTGCTATATTTCCATGATTATGTTTTTATCACATGATAGTATGCATATTGTTGATGCCATGTTGGTTATATGAGTATCATCTGCATGTTTGCTAAATTGCCATATTTATGCTTACAATGCCATGTCTACTTGATACTTATGGATATTACGGTGTGCTTTGTGAGTTTATACTTCATACTCATATGATGCATGTGATTGGTATGTCTTGCTATATCTTTTTCACATGAGGTCGTATGATTATTCCACAAACTATCACATCTTTGTTGATTTGGGATACCTTCTAGGGTTGAGGGGGAGTTTATCTTAATCTTAATAGTCCCTCTAGCTCCTTTTCAGTGTTTGACAAAGAGGGAGAGTGTGGATTGGTTAAGTTTAGGTTGATCATGTTGTAGGGGGAGGATCTGGATTCCCCTATGATTCCAAAGTTGAGAAAATTGATTGAGATCCCTAAACTTAAAATCGGGTTGTCAAACAACAAAAAGGGGGAGATTGTTGATGCAGTCTGGCCATGATTGTTGTTTTGGTGTTGACAACGATTTTAGTTTAGGTTGATGATGATGATGATTATGATTAAGTCCTGATCGAGGATTAGGCATGATTTGGAGGATTCTTGCCTGGAGGGCTAGGTGTTGGAAAATCCTAACCTGGAGGGTTAGGTGTGGAAAATCCTAGCTTGGAGGGCTAGGTGTTGGAAAAGTCCTAATTCGGAAAGGTTGGGTGAAAAGTCCTAGCTTAGAGGGCTAGGTGAAAAGTCCTAACTTGGAGGATTAGGTGCAAATTCCCATCCTGGAGAATTAGGTGAAAAAGTCCTGGCTTGGAGGGTCAGGTGCCTAGCTTGGAGGGCTAGGTTGGATGATGTTCTAACTCGGAAGGGTTGGGTGAAAAGTCCTAGCTTGGAGGGCTAGGTGAAAAGTCCTAGCTTGGAGGGCTAGGTGCAAAGTCCTAACTTGGAGGGTTAGGTGCAAATTCCCAACTTGGAGAGTTAGATGGAAAATCCTTAGCTTGGAGGGCTAAGGTGGATGGAAACTTAGCTTGGAGGGCTGAGTTTGAGTCCCTGGATCGGTCTGGTGATCGATCAGGGATTCTGGCACGCTGCTCCTTCGTGGATCGGTCTGGTGACCGATCCAGCGATGACTGATCGGTCGGGTGACCGATCAGGGAGCACACAGTGAGGTTGGGAACCTACTGTGCTGCTTCTGATCGATCTGGTGACCGATCAGAGAGTATACGTTTCACCCATTGACTGGCTCCTGATCGGTCTGGTGACCGATCAGGGAGCGAGCAGTGAGGTTGAGTTCCCTTGCTGAACTGCTCCTGATCGGTCTGATGACCGATCAGGTTTACTGTGCAGATCGTTCCGGAGAACGATCAAGCGTCGCAGGTTCCTCTCTATGATCGATCAGGACGGAGCCTGATCGGTCTGGTCAGGTTCTGATCGGTCTGGTGACCGATCAGGAGGCTGCCTGATCGGTCCGGTGACCGATCAGAAGGCTTAGCCTGCGAAACTCAGAAATCGCCCAATATAAGGGTGGATCGGTCCGGTGAACGATCCACGACCTGGGATCGGTCCAGGAGAATCTCAAAGAAATCGCGATTTCTGATTGAGCGTTGGGGATCGATCAGGACGAAGCCTGATCGGTCTGGAACCAGCCTGATCGGTCTGGTGACCGATCAGGAGGCTCTCTGATCGGTCCGGTGACCGATCACTTTAATTCAAATTGCATTGTCAGACGCTCTGATCGCGTCTGAACACAACCGATTCGCTGCCACTTTCCTCTGATATTTGATATGCTGTTTGATTTGCTGCTCTAATACTCTGAGTAAGTTTCAGGTGACAGGGGAGGATTCAAACACTCAAGGAGAAGTCAAAGAGAGCTTTCCTTGGAGCAAGTTTGTCCCTTTCTCCACACAGGTTGCAACGGCTGGATGCAGGACTGAAGCTGCTGACTGAAGCTTGGCTGAGGGAGCTCAGGAAGTTCAGTTAGGGTTCAGTGTAGCTGGCGCGTTGGCAGTGAGGCAGCTATAGGCTGCTGGAGATGAGATCATTTGTTGCTTAGCGGAGAAGCAAAAGGAACGAGAGTTGTAGTGTTCAGTAAGAATTGAGTCTTGTGCTCTTGAGTTCCTGCGTGTTGTTTTTGCTCCACATTAAGTTTGCTGTTCTTGAGTTCTTCAATCATTCTGAGCAAGCTATTGAGAAGCAATCATCATACTTGAGCGCTTGAAGGAGAAAACAAGAGGCTTGGAGTCCGACAGTGGGAAGACACGGAGAAGGGTTCTGCGTGAGATCGCCACTGGGTGGAGCTCAGGGAAGCTTGCTGTGTTTTTGTCCTTGCTAAGTGGTTGAGTAAGATCCTTCTTGTTGTTTCTTTGTGCTCATTCTATATCATTGTTTGAAACACACTGTGGAGAGGTTTCTCCACCGAGAAGGAGGTTGCTTCATATCCGGTGATCACCGGGGCTTGATCTGCCGACGATCAAGGGATCGCCCACCTTAAGGGCACGACAAGGAGTAGGGGCAAGTTATCCCCGAACCTTGTAAAATCTCCTTGTTAGCGATCTTGCTAATCTTGCTAGTTAGGTTTTGGTTTTAGTTTCTGCAAGTTTTGTTTTCCCATACTTCCGCAGTGCTATTAATAACTTCAAGTGCAGAAATTTGATAACTCTTCTAAGAAGAAGCGATTGGCTATATTCACCCCCCCCCTCTAGCCATCTCGTTCCCAACAATGACTAAATGGACTCATGTTCTTAGCGTCAAAAATACGCTCTGAAATACATCAATGTCGTGCAAAATAATGCATGTGAATCTGATCAATAGTGACATCAGGAAAAGAAAGGGGCTCAACAACTTTTGGGAAATATGTGACTACATTGTTGGACGCCCTACACCCCAAAAATATACCTAAAATAGTGGATGAGAAGGGGATAGGGACTCCAGCCACCATGGACTCATAGAGGTCATTATCAGGATCGATGCGTGTGAGGTTCGCATAGAATTCTTTACACATGTCTAGATTAATGTCATGCTGACAATATACCAACTGCTTTATCCCAAAATGAGTGATCATTGAAAACTACCATTTTGTTAATCATTTTAGGCTCTCAAATCCATGTTTTGATCCACTTTTATATGCTTAAGTTTGCATTTATATTAGATTTCATGAATTACCTCTATTTTAGCTTTTGATTCAAATCATTGTATATTTGAGATATTTTGGGCATTAAATTTGAATCTAATTATGTAGGCTTCAAATGATCATGGACCTAGATCAGATTGGATCAAACTTGAGTCAGAATTGGATCCAGATCAAGGTGATCAAGCATCGGATTGATATGGGTCTTCCGATCAAGAAACGGGTAGATCTGAGTCATCCATCAACTTCTGATCAATCCAAGCTCAAGATAGAGTTAATCAAGTCAATGGATCAAGATTTGAAGCTTGGAGCCAAATCAGAGTTCATCTGGCCGTTGGATCAAGTTTAAGAGAGTCTAAGCCGTCCATTCAAAGATCAGGGCAATCTGAGCCACCCGTTGCAGATTTGATTGATCCAAGATAAGGAGGAACAAATCATGACCCTTGATCAAGATCTGGAAGGTTTGGGCTTGATCCGACTTAATCCAACCGTTGGATGGGGCGAGAACGATCACAGTCGTTCAAATTCAAATGCAATTTGTTAAAACAGAAACTCCCTCTCCCAGATCGCGTCGTCGCCAGATCGCAGAGTAGCCAGTTTTCTTCTATTCTTCGTTTCTTCATCAATTTGTTCCTAGTTTTCTTCTGAGATCGCGCGACCAACATTAGATCTGTTTCTTCTCAAGGTTTTGGATCATTGAGCTATGATTTATGTTTAGTTTGCTAATGAAAATTGGTTTCTGGAAGCTTAGGTGAGGGTTTCGTCGGAGCTGCTGTTCTTGCGATCGATCCATGTTGAGGGCTGGTTTCCGTCGTCCGGAGCTGTCGAAGCAACGCTGAGGGGTTCTCGGAAGCATTTGATAGTATCTGAGCATCGATCGCCAACCAGCCAATCGAGGAGGAAGAGATCGGGGACTAATTTCAAATACTGATCGGACCATGCGATCGGACAGAGTCGCTCCTGATCGGTCCGATGACCGATTAGAAGAAGACCTGATCGGTCCCGTGACCGATTAGACTGGCCAATTCGTAGCAAACTGATTCCGGGAGTTTTTCCTCACTGATTTTTAAGTTCAGAGGGTTTCTAGCTCATCCTTTGTGTGACGACAAAGGGAAGTCTTGATTAGGAACTGATTTGATGTTCAAGTTAGGATAATTTTAGGTTTAAGCATGTATTTTCTTCACATTGCTCTAGTTTGTTCCCATTAAACTTCAAGTCAAGTTTTTGAGCCATGTTTTGTTCTAGATTTCTTTATTTACAATTAGTTTCCTACAATTAATTCTTGAATTTCAATTTCATTGTTTGAGTTTAATTGCTCAGTTGTTAAATAGGTTATATTTAGTTCCCGCAATTTCCTAATTCATTACATGCTTTAGCTAAGTTCGGTCTATTTCGTTCCAAGTTGTTATTTCATCTCTTATCGCAAAATCCCCCCATTTTATTAGAAAATCCAAAACATTTAACGACAACAACTTGCAAGCTTGAACTAAACATTCACAATTAATCCTTGGAAAAATAAGACTTATGGCCCCTATACTACTCATTTTAATTTTGTGAGCTAGGGTTTTTAATTTATAAATATCTAAATTTGAGGCTCATTCGTGACACTAGTAATTGGGCCACATCAAATTTTTGACGTCGTTGTCGGGGAAATACTAGTTGAGTTTGTTTAATTTGAGCTTGTGTTTATTTTCATATTCTTTGATTCCATCTTTATTTGCTTTACCTTTCTATATACATTTGCTGCCATTTTTTGCTTGTTTTATGACCAGGACTACAAGAGGAGAGTTCTAGAGTTAGAAAGAAGAAAATCAAGGAAGAGTTCAGAAGTTATTGAAAATTTTTCTACTTATTCAAGCAGTCAATGGCTGAATATCAGTATTTTCAGAATTGTCAACAGCAGTTTCAGAATTTTCGAAATTATCCCTTTTCCCAATTTCAGCAAGATAATCAGTCTTATCAATCATTCCAGCAGCCTTATCAACATTTTCAGCAAGCAAATCAGCAATTTTAAACTTTCCAATACCAAAATCAGAATGGTTTTCAACCTTCACATCAATATTGTCAACCAAACGATCAGAATTTTCAATTTCAAAATCAGAATTTTCAGCCCCGACAATTTCAGCCTTCCAATCAGAATTTTTAACCTTGTTATCAAGCCAATTTCGAGCAATGTCAACATCCCAATTATTCATTTAATCAGCCCCAACAATTTCATTTTCAGAATTCACAACCTACTTATGATTTTCAGCAACCCAATGCTTCATGTGAAGACCAACAAGAATTTCATACTAATCAAGGAGATTTTGATGACTCTAGTGAGTTTAATGAACACCAACAAAGGCTTGAGTAGATGTTGCAACAAATTCTTCAACAACAGCAAATTTTACAACAACAAAGGCAACAAAAGAATGAGTCCACTCTTAAAAACATTGAAAGATACATTAGACAACTAGCTAGTGGAATGAATCAAATACAAGCCCAAGGATCAAGTCAATTACCTTCTCAAGCTACTCCTAATCCTAAGGGGAATGATTGTGCGATAACTTTGAGGAGTGGGGAAGTTGTTTCAAGTCTAAACACTCCAAGTGCCAATTTTTCTGAAAAATTTCAAGCAGCTTATTTTCCAACTCAGATCAGCCCCGAACCGGTTTCTAAATCAATTGAAAGTGACCCTAGTTCAAGCCTAAATCCTTCTTCAAATGATCTTGCAATTTTGGTGGAAGAAGAAGAAGAAATCAATAAAATTAGGGTACCTACAGTAGCTATACTTCCCGAAATCCCTGCTCAAAACTCAATTCCAAAATTTTCAGCTCAAGTGGAGGAATCAAAAGTCTCTTTACCCTTCTCACAACACCCCAGAGAGGATCCTCCTAGCATTAGCATGGGTATTTTAGATGAAGTTATTGAGGCAGATTTAATTGCTGAAAAAGTTTCACTTGATATAGTGGGAGGAGATTTTAGTTCAGAGGAAGCTGAGGATGCATTAGCTATGGAGGAATTGGAGGAGATGGATAGTAAAGCTTGTGATAGTCTTGAATTTGATTCTGAAGCTCTACAGGATCCTTCTAGTCTTTTATTTTGTGATGACATAGTTGTTGTTGATCATAACTTTTCTAGTATGGTTGTTGCAGATATTGTTGATGAAGCATGCGTTGGAGATGATTCTATAGGTGTAGGGGATTGCACTGAGCCCCAGGGATCACCAACATTGATTGATACATTAGAAGATTCAGAGGATAAGTATGAAAGTGTAGGGACTTGCATGGTGGAAGCAAGAACCCAAGAATCATGTAGCGACCCGCCTTCTCCTACCTTAGACGGATCGTTACTTTTCTCTACTTCTCAACTCTCTGTACACGACTAAAAATTGCGGAAATCTTTTTTTTTCTTTTTAATCTATCTAAGAATGATATTCTAATTCAAGTAGTCATGCATGATACCGTATCACACTTTCCTTCTCAAAACTCGTAGTTGATACTTATTGATCAAGCCTCACCCAACTTAAACTGCCCGTACCAGTCGACTGGTGACGTAGCAGTCGACTGGTACGCCTGTAATCAGAATTACAGGTTTTCGGCTCTTGCTTCTTAAGTCCACCATTCATTCAGTTTCGAGCCATATCAAACTACGACACCATTTCTATACTCTATGTCAGTTTCCTAAACAATTTAGCCAATCAAACGAATCCATAAACTTGAATTTAGGACTTTTATGGAAGAAAATAAACTAAACAAGTTTATATAAACTTTAACAATAGAGTTTGTACCAATCTTGACTCCTATGCATTCATAACGCCAAATACATGTTCTACAACCTTGCTAATGCATTATGAAATGTGATTGCAACTTTTCTAAACATTTTTAAGCAATAAGAACTTGATTCAAAGGGAAATTGATACTATCTTGGCACAAACACCTTTTTCTCTAACAAAGTATCAATATCTCTAACTACTTACACTTCTACTCATCCAATGCAATCATAAGGATATGTATGCTAAATGAAATGACATGGAATCTTTACTCTAAGAAATTGAGCATGTAAAACTATCCAAAACTCAAATACTCTATAATCTCCATAAGCAAGAACTTGAAATTTGAATAAACTTAAACATTGCAATTCAAATAACTAAATTGTCTCGTCTCAAAGATCTCTCCATAATCAGCCACCACACACCCTCTACTCAGCACCGCCTCGTCGTCTTCCTTCAGAATTGCTTGCCTTTATCTTTATCTGCAATAAGAGGAAATGCATCTATAAGCATAAAGCTTAGTAAGTACTATCTAGCTCACAAATAAAACTCGAAATATGCAAGCATGCTTCTAGATCAAACTGAACATCATATGAGATACTAATATGCTTGAAAGAAAACTAAGAACATGTATAGCTCAAAACATGCATACTCAAGCAATAATAAATCTCAATTTACTTTTCTTGGCTCAACTTGAAACTTTAGCTATTCTTTAACTTTTGAAAACTTTCTGAAACTTTAGGAAACTTTGCTAAAGCATATACTTAAAAATAATAATCACTTGGATCCACTGAAGATGTAAGTACCATCTCATGCGCGTTCCCTAAAAGGTTGGGGTAGCGAGCCACCAATCCTAATAGAACAGACCTTGGTCTACCAGGGCCAAGACCTTGGAATTGGACACCTGGATTTCTTTAACGACGCCCTTGGACGCCGGGTACTGGCCTTAGAAAATAAAATAGCTTTTCTTTCTTTTCTTTCTCATCTGTAAATGCCTTGACATTTTCTCGAGCACCTTGCGTGCTAAAATCCCTAAGTCTTGACTTTTGGGGATTTCTTAAGGCCTTGGCCTTTTCTTTTCTTATCTTTATCTTCTCTTTTCTTTTCTCATAGCTTTTCTTGGTCCCTAATCTCATATAGGGCACTCAATAAAATATATAAGCATATAATGAACTAAGATCACATGCAAAAATCTTAACAAGAAGTAAATATCACTTTTAAAAACTTTTAAAGGAAATTCTCGCGGAAAACCGCCTCTTACTGCAGGTGAGCAGTACTTACATTGATATCTTGGACTTACAACCAAGATTAATGTCTAGAGCTCGGAAGAAACTTGAGATCTCGACGAATTCTTCGCGCCTACGCGTTCCTCTCGTCGCGGGGATCCCGAATATAGGAATATCTCTTGGAAGAAAGCCTTGGCCGGCCCTCTAGGCTTGGTGTGGCGTGCGCACAAGAGAGGAGAGGGAGAGGGGTCGGCGCAAGGGTGTTGGCCGAAAGGGTTTGAGAGAAATCCCAACTTCTCTCTTTAAATTTTCTATTTATACTTATGGGCCGATCAACCTAACCATACTTTAAATACCCTTCTCTCCGTCCCTTGTTGTGCTTGATACCCCTAGCCTGGCTGGTCTCGCTCGCTTCCGGTTTCCGGGTGGTCGCGGGTTCGAACGCCCGGCTGCCCATTAAACGTTTTTCCTCTTTTTCTTTTTATTTTTCTTTTTCTTTTTCCAAAAATACTAAACAGACTCGGAAAATTCCATAAAAATATTCTAAAAATCCCTAAAAATATCTAGAATATTTCTAAACCATTTCTAACTACTTTCAAGGACTTTATGAACTAAAAATGGAAATTTTGGGGCGTTACAAATCACCTCTCTTAGTTGAATGTCCACCAGAACCTGAGCCTGAGGTGAGCTTGTACATGACCAGGAGGAGGCCATAGTTACATCTACTCTTGTAGAACCTCCAGGTATTCTTCAGCATGATAAGGTAAGTATTTCTCCTATTTCTTTAGAAGAATTCATAGAGGTACCTAAGATTGATTTTATTGAATGTGAAACATTTCTTGACACATCTTATGTAGAGACTGATTGTGAAAAATTTATAGAGGTACCTAAGATTGATTTTGTTGAATGTGATGCATTTCTTGATACATCCTATGTAGAAGCGGATTGTGAAAAATTCATAGAGGTACCTGAAATTGATTTTGTTGGCTCTAAAGAATTTCTTGATACATCCAATGTAAAGACTGATTGTATGGTACCTAAGATTGATTTTGTTGGCTATGATGCATTTCTCGATACATCTTAAGTAGATATTGATTGTGAAAAATCCATAGAGGTACCTAAGGTTGATTTGGTTGGTTGTGATGCAATTTTGATACATCCTATATAGAGACTGAGGCTGATGGTGAAAAATTCAAAGAAGTACCTAAGATTAATTTTATTGGATGTGATGCATTTATTGATACATTATATGTAGAGATTGTTTGTATTTCATTTCTTTCTTACCCTGCATGTGTGCGGGAGATATTTTCTTTTCATTATTTTGTAGGGTCCCGTAGGCTTCTCGAGTGGGTACTTAAACTTAATAGCCTCCAACCTCCCGGAAGGACTTCTAAAGAGCATGTAGTGGGAGGGGTTGAGTTTACTTTGACATATAGCTATTTGCCCCAAGAATGGATTTTGAACCTTAATCGTCTCCGACCACCGGAACATACTTATGCAAAGTTGATAAAGGAGAGAGCAGTGCATTATGAGATTGATCGTGTGAGGATAGTTCTCCCAAGATGGATGCTCCGTGCTCTTTACCCAGTTTGAAGGGGAGTTGTTCCTTCTTACACTCTTATTTCATTGTAAATATCATTTTTATGTTTTCTATGCAGTAAATGTTTCTTTTAAAGTAAGTTCTTTCTAATAAATGCTTAGGTAGTGTAGAATGAATAAAGAGTCATTGTAGATACCATTTTATCCCTTTTGACATTTTGTTTCTTGCATGAGTTGGAATAAATGTATCCATTTAGATTTTCTCTATATCATTTTAGAGTCCTTTGAAAGCAAATTAAATGTGGTTGTTAAAACTTAGGATTTGAGCCAATGGATGAAAATTCTTGGATGCTTGAGTACTACTTAGTTATGGACTCTAGATTGATGATTTGAGATGAATTCTTTTTACCTAGTGAGGATTTGACCCTAATTTTGAGATACACAAATGTGATTGTACTCTAGAACTTGCTTAGGTTCTTTCAAAACTATATTTCTATTATTGGACCACATTTATAGAGGTAAATAACTTTGTTTCCTTTCTCATATCATTTTTGTAATTTTATTGTTGATCTACTCTATATTCCATTTTCCTTCCCTATATTTCTTTTCATGGACTTGGGTACTTTGATGTTTCTTGATGTTACTTTGCCCGAGACGGACAAAAGTTTAAGTGTGGGAGAGGATGCAAGCATTTTATCAAATTTTGAAGAAATATGAAGTATTTGGCAATCCACAAGCAAAATGTGCCAAGGCTAAATCTCAAATGAAGCTTTTAGTTCTTTAATGCTATGTGAAGAGAAACCGGAACAAATGCTATATGTGTCAACTTGAAGGAGTTTTGTATCAAGAATGAGTTGAAAGAAGTGGCTATGAAAGGTAACAATCGAAGCATTTACATTCCTAAGTATTATTTGATATTTCAAGTTTTATGAGGTAAATTCCGAAGGGAAGTGAAGGCATACTCTCACTGCAAAGTCTGCTAAAATTAGTGATGAATTGCAAGTAGTTGCGAAGCTCTGGAATATAATTGCAAAAAAAAAATTAGAAGAACAATCAGAAAAAAATCAGGATTTGCAGATGGAAACTCTGTTATTGAAGTTGTAATTGTAGACAGTAGGAAAGAATGAAGAATCGAGGGTTGGAACTGAAGAATCAACTAGTTGAAGTTGCTAAAAACATAAGAGAAAAGCTTAGCTGCAAACAAAAACAGAAAAGAAAGAGCAGCTGAAAAACAAAAGAAAAGAGAAACATGAAGTGGACTTAATGCAGAGTTGTATCGGTTTTCTGAGTTGAAAGATGAGAACAAGGAGTTAGTTGGATCTGAGATGTGGTACTGATTGAAAAGAAGAGAAATCTCGGCAGACAGTTTCAGAATTCTGCAGTTTTTGGCTATTGATCAGCCCATGATCGGTCTCCAGACCAATCAGGGAGGTGTCTGATCGGTCAATCTGACTGATCAAAAGCATTCCAGTTCGATCAGAGCAGAGTCAGTCCGATCAGAAGTAGCACAGACCGATCTCCAGAATGATCAGGAAAGCCTGATCAGTCCCTTGACCGATCAATAGAGTTAGCACAGAAACAATACTTTGGTACACTGAATTCAGTGAATTTCTTCAGTCCTTGCTCCACCACAACTCTGATACATGCAGAAGAATACACAAAGAAATGGGTAAAGTGCATTAGGTTACATTTTTAAGTATCCAAGTCTTCCACTTTCTCTACTTTTTCCATATTTTCTTATTATGCCATATTTCTTTTCCATATTTTCTCATCATGTCATATTTCTTTACTTTCTTTATCATGAATCTTTAGTATCAAAGTTCATTAAACATCTATTTCATTCTTAACATTACATATCTCATAACTTGTTTGAATAAGCTTTTGTAAGTGTGGATCCAAATCAAGAATGATGGTGGAGAGTAGATAATAAGCAATCTTATGGTAGTGCAAGAACCATGTTGTGTTTGAGTGAGTTCCACTTTCATTGAAAATGTAAAATACTAAGTTGTGAGTGAGCGCCACTAAAAATTCCCTTGAGGGGATTTGTGAGCTTAGTTCATCTCAATGAGTCATGAAGGATGAAGTATACTAAGTTGTTGACTTAAGGATAAGATACTAGTCTATTGAGTTTAGATTTTTGAGAATTGACAACCCTAGGTAATTTCCTTTCAATTGCTTCTAATTATGATTGAGAATAATCTAGGGGGATACATCATTAGTTTACTAGTTAGCTTGTGCGAGACGCCCAAGAGTAAGTGTGGGGGAGTTGGTAACTACCATTTTGTTAATCATTTTAGGCTCTCAAATCCATGTTTTGATCCACTTTTATATGCTTAAGTTTGCATTTACATTAGGTTTCATGAATTACCTCTATTTTAGCTTTTGATTCACTTCTTTGTATATTTGAGATATTTTCGGCATTAAATTTGAATCTAATTTTACAGGCTTCAAATGATCATGGACCTAGATCAGATTGGATCAAACTTGAGCAAAATTAGATCCGGATCAAGGTGATCAAGCATCGGATTGATATGGGTCGTCCGATCAAGAAACGGATAGATATGAGCCATCCATCAACTTCTGATCAATCCAAGCTCAAGATAGAGTTAATCAAGTCAATGGATCAAGATTTGAAGCTTGGAGCCAAATCAGAGTCCATCTGGCCGTTGGATAAAGTTTAAGAGAGTCTAAGTCGTCCATTCAAAGATCAGGGCAATCTGAGCCACCCGTTATAGATTTGATTGATCCAAGATAAGGAGGAGCAAATCATGACCCTTGATCAAGATCTGAAAGGTTTGGGCTTGATCCGACTTAATCCAACCGTTGGATGGGGCGAGAACGATCACAGTCGTTCAAATTCAAATGCAATTTGTTAAAACAGAAACTCCCTCTCCCAGATCGCGTCGTCGCCAGATCGCAGAGTAGCCAGTTTTCTTCTGTTCTTCGTTTCTTCATCAATTTGTTCCAAGTTTTCTTCTGAGATCGTGCGACCAACATTAGATCTGTTTCTTCTCAAGGTTTTGGATCATTGAGGTATGATTTATGTTTAGTTTGCTAATGAAAATTGGTTTCTGGAAGCTTAGGTGAGGGTTTCGCCGGAGCTGCTGTTCTTGCGATCGATCCATGTTGAGGGCTGGTTTCCGTCGTCCGGATCTGTCGAAGCAACGCTAAGGGGTTCTCGGAAGCATTTGATAGTATCTGAGCATCGATCGCCAACCAGCCAATCGAGGAGGAAGAGATCGGGGACTAATTTCAAATACTGATCGGACCATGCGATCGGACAGAGTCGCTCCTGATCGGTCCGATGACCGATTAGAAGAAGACCTGATCGGTCCCGTGACCGATCAGACTGGCCAATTCATCGCAAACTGATTCCGGGAGTTTTTCCTCACTGATTTTTGAGTTCAGAGGGTTTCTAGCTCATCCTTTGTGTGACGACAAAGGGAAGTCTTGATTAGGAACTGATTTGATGCTCAAGTTAGGATAATTTTAGGTTTAAGCATGTATTTTCTTCACATTGCTCTAGTTTGTTCCCATTAAACTTCAAGTCAAGTTTTTGAGCCATGTTTTGTTCTAGATTTCTTTATTTGCAATTAGTTTCCTACAATTAATTCTTGAATTTCAATTTCATTGTTTGAGTTTAATTGCTCAGTTGTTAAATTGGTTATATTTAGTTCCCGCAATTTCCTAATTCATTACATGCTTTAGCTAAGTTCGGTCTATTTCGTTCCAAGTTGTTATTTCATCTCTTATCGCAAAACCCCCCCCCCCCATTTTATTAGAAAATCCAAAACATTTAACGACAACAACTTGCAAGCTTGAACTAAACATTCACAACTAATCCTTGGAAAAATACGACTTGAGACCCCTATACTACTCATTTTAATTTTGTGAGCTAGGGTTTTCAATTTATAAATATCTAAATTTGAGGCTCATTCGTGACACTAGTAATTGGGCCACATCAATCATATCAGCAATTTGTGGGATTTTCTCTTTAAAATAAGACCTATTGAGGTATCTACAATTCATCAACATGAATTCATTCTCGGTGAATCTTTTCCAACACTCCTCGGATCGGAACCGAGGAGCATTCGGGTCTACCGAACCTTGCTGGGAAAAACCCTCACCCCTTTGCCTTTTAGAAGCTAACCTTACATGTGACACACAAATGCATGTACCCATACCATCCCACAACAAGATAGGACAAGAAAAACCAAGTAAAATAGGCCAAATTAGCTCCAAATCATGATTTAAATGGGAAAATTTAAACTTTACAAAGTGTTACCTTTTTCCCAATCGCTTCATGATGAAGTTTGATGAAAATCGGTTTGAAGGGAGAAGCTTTACTAACCCTAGTTGTAGATCCGAGGTAGGAGAAGGCTAAAGAAGCATTTCTAGGGCTTGGGAGTACCTTAGATTGCAAGGAGAGGTTGGGAGGAGACGAAGACTCATAGGGGTGGCACGCAAAACCCTAGGTTTTGGCCACCCCCGCGCGGTTTGTTTCTTATTAAAACCCGCGGATCAGTCGACTGCTCCTGGGGCAGTCGACTGGGAAAACGAACAGAAGGTTTCCTAGGTGGAATCAGTCGACTGCCCCAGGGGCACTCGACTGATAAACCGAACAGAAGGTTCCCAGTTTCGAATTCACCTGGACCAGTCGACTAGTTCTGAACAAGTCGATTGATACCTGAATTTCAGTTTTTCAACCTAATTTCAGAAATGCCTAATTAATTCCACAAACCTCAAAAAAATCTGAAATTTCATGGAGAGATTTGTGAAACCTATGTCTTCTTGGGAAAAATATGTTTTCAAACAAGACTACTCCAGATCCCAAGATTGACACGAAATTCAACCCTTCCTAAATTATATCATTGAAACTTATCCAAAAGTCCTAATTTTGACCTCTCCTTGATGTATCTTCCAATGTCTAACCTCAATACATTCCTAGCACTGATTTATATGACATTTACACATTAAACACCAATTTCTCCCCAATATGATCCTATTTTCATCTTTTTCTCCATAAATCTCCTTTTAATGTGTCAATTCCCTAGAATTAAGACTCACCTTAGTCTTCCAAACCCTTTGGCACATTCCATAGTCCACTTAATCCCCTAGGAGAAATCCTCCTAAGATCCATTGGCCATGAATCCCATTTTTACCTCTAGAGCTCTCCCTTGAGCTCCTAGCCCTAGTCACCTCCCTAGGTGACTCATCTACAAATGCAAGACCACACAGGTGTATCTCCGGTGCTTCTTGACCTTCAACTACAACTCTTTTAACTCTATACACCTTTTTCTTAGTCAAATATTCCTTTTTCCTTTTAAATGGGTTTTCCTTGCCATTTTTGGTCTTTCCTCTCTCATAATCATAAGGCATCCTTGAATATGATTTCTTACTAACATTTGACCCCCTAGATTGGTATCCTAGTCCCGGCCTACCATTCTAAGGTGTTGATCATTTGGTATCATACCTAACCCCTTGGATCCTCTAATGAGTCTATCTAGGTTCTTTTCTAATTTATCAAGTTTTGCCCTCAAAACTTGATTTTCCTTTTCTAAATTTCTAACCTTAGTATCTCCATGCCTATTTTGATCATTCCTAGATCTACCCATTTTTCTAGGCATGTGTTTCCCTTTCATAGGGTTGATGCCTTGATCCTTAGGTCTAGAAACCCTAAATTTATTATGCAACATTGATTCTTTGGTATTTTGGCACGCAATAGTATTTCTATTTTTATCATGATATTTAAAGCCAAAAGTACGCATAGACAAGCAATCATTACTATTTCTAGCATTCATGACAATATTTGAAACATAAATAAAGTTAGGGATTACCTCCCTTACCCTTGTAGCTCCCCCTTGATGTGAGCTCCTTTTCTTCTCTTCTTTTTCCCATCTTCTTAAGTGTTCCATCTTCTTGAGCTCTCCTTTTCTTGGACATTGAGTGTGATAATGTCCTAGCTCCCCACAAGTATAGCACCTAATGTGCTTCTTTTCTTTCTTTTTCATACAACCCACATTAGATGTTAAATTAAGTGACTTGGGTTTAGGGATTACCTCCTTTTTACATAGTGGACACTTGTCCTTATAATGCCCCTTCTTGTTGCATCCAAAGCATATGATGTGCTTTTTTTATTTGCCTTTGGTGGAGGTTGGAGCTTTTTCTTGTTCCGGTATTGATAAGGATCTCTCCTCCCCCTCAATCCTTGAAGTTGACACCTCTTCTTCTTCTCTTGATGAGGTGGATGATCTCTCACTTGATTGTACCACTTCGATCCTTGAGGTTGACAATTCTTTTTCTTCTTGGTCTTCTTGGACCATTAAACTTATTTCTTTGGACTTTTCAACTATTTGAGTTTATGTAGGGCTCTTATAACATTCTTCCAACTTGTTCCACAACTCATGTGCACTTCTATATTCCCTTACACCACTCAAAACATCATTAGGCAAAATATTAACTAATATACCAATTACCTTCTCATTTACCCTAGATTGTTCTTGTTGCTCCTTAGTCAAACATCTAGGTAGGAGCTTTTTCCCGTGCTTGTCTCTTGGAATTTCGAATGGTTCCTCTAGCACCACCATGCACTCCCAATTCATTCTAAGCCAAGTCTTCATTCTTGTCTTCCAATAATCAAAGTCATCATGATCGTAAGATGGTGGAGTGTTGATATCATCCCCCAACTTGTCTTCCATCATTTTTCTCCTCTAGCTTGTGATCCTTTGGCGGTTATTCCAACAAGAGCGGTCCTTCCCTCTGATATCACTTGTTAGATCATTGTTGTCTTGCTAGAGGGGGTGAATAACAACTTTCGAATTTCTCTACCTACAACGTTAGCAAGCGCAAGCGGAAATCTAATAAAACAAATGAAAACAATGCTAACGCACCTATTTACGTGGTTCGGAGATAAAAACTCCTACTCCATGGCTGCCCGTAAGGTGGGCGATCCCTAATCCGTCGGTGGATGATTCCCCGGAGCACCTCCGGCTAGATCGCGTAGCTCCTTGTGGGTGGAGAAACCTCACCACAATCTTTAGACACTACCTGAGCACAACAGGCTACTAACTCACTCTATCCAAGCAAGTTTCGCCAAAGAACAGTAGCCTTAAACGAGCTCCTTTAAATAAAGCTCGAGTACTAACTGACCGCTACCAATCGACTGCCCCTGGGGCAGTAAACTGGTCCCACTCAGATTCGATCGTTACAGCCAACGTTCGAATCACCAACCATTACTAGTTGACTGCCCCTGGGGCAGTTGACTGGTCCTTCCCTAAGCCTAGGGTTACCTTCCCGAGTACATTTCTCTCTGCACTCAAACCCTCCCGGCTTAGTTCCCGAGTACAAACACTCATGCTCAGACTCTCACAACTTGGTTGACTCTTCAATCCGCAGTCTTGATCTGTTGCCTTCACGCCCTCTTCGTCTTCGGATCCCGTCCCTCGGATGTGCGCACAAGACTCCAGCTTGCCTCCATGCCATCCTTCACGCATGCTTCGAAGTTCGCGTCCCTCGGCTTATCGTCTCTGCTCATGGTCCCTCGGATGTGCACACAAGCCTCCAGCTTGCCTCCATGTCACCCTTCACCTGAAGACATTCAACCAAATCTATGTGTACCTGCACACCTGCACACTCATATACACATATTAGTCCAACAACAAACCCTAACTTAATCATATTGACCACACATATCAAAACCATGATCCTCCAGATCATACTTGAGTCGATTGCCCCAACAGTTTTGCCCATGTGGTCCAACATGGTCTTCAGTCCTCGAAAGATCTCCTGATTGACTACCTCCACCTGGCTATTGCTCTGTGGATAGGCGACTGATGTGAACGTCTGCTTGATTCCATAGGTCGAACACCACTCATGGATCTTCCTGCCCTACAACTGTCGACCATTATCCGAGACCAATTTTTGGGGTATCTCACGTCAGGATAAAATATTCTGCCAATGGAATTTCATGATCGCCTTTTCCATGATCCACGCTAGTGTTGGGACCGGGTGCATGTCGACAAGGATACGAGTTCGTAAAATTTAAAATTTTTACGTGCAGCGGAAGAGTTTGCATAAAATAATTTCCTAAATTATTTTAACTTCGTATCTAGCATGCAATCTTATGGTGTGTTGACATAATCATAAAATAAAACATTGCGGAATAGTAAACAAATTTACTAAGTACCTCTCGTAACTCGAAGTAAGGGACGAGATCCAACCGTAGCGTCCCTTGGAAGCTCCGCCTCTATTCGCGTCCACGCCGAGTTCTCTTCGGGATGACTTAACAAAGTCACGAGTTTTGTACCGACGAGAACTACTAGATTCTCGGAAGGCATAACTAGAAGGACAAGAGAAAAATTAGGAAAACTAACCAACGAAGTAACGGAATCGAATTCCGAGAAGAGAGGAGTCGCTATCCGCTTCTTCTTCTTCGTGTTCGGGTTCTCCTTCTCCTTGAAAGCTCACGCCAACTCCCTTGGATGATGGTTGTGTGCGCCGGCCCTAATCCACAAGGATGGGGCGCCGGCCCTAATGTGAAGGAGAAGAAGATGAGGAGAGAAGAGAATAAAAGAGAGAGAGGGAGAGCTCTAATTAATCTCTTGATTAATTGATTGATCTAAAGGGCTAGCCTTTGGTTCCTTTATATAGTAGCAACTCTTTGCTAAGTCTCTCTCTAAACGGAATTAGTTATAAGAAATTTATCCTATAAATTTTCTTAACTAATTATTCCGTTTAAACCAAGTCTTTATTATAAACTAATTTATAATAAAACTTATTCTTTTCTCTCTTTAAATTATGGAATAAATTTTTATAAGAAATTTATAAACTTTCTTATTATGATAAAATCAATTCATAATTGATTTTATAAAATTAAAATAAACCAATTCATGGATTATTTTAACTTCCATAAAAAGAATAAATTTCTACAAATTTATTTATATAAATTTTCTTTATACAAATTTATTTATCCATAATTTATAAAATAAACCGTGCTAGATTTATTTTATTAATTAAACCAATTAAATTGGTTTAATCTCCTTTAATGGCCGGCCACCACAAGGAGGGTTAGCACCTCCTTTAGCCGGCCAAACCAACCCGAACCGGTCGCGAATTAAACTCATTTAATTCGCCCAAAAAGCCTTCAAAAGACTTAGCCATTTTTAGCTTCCATTGCGCCTCTGATTAACTCAGATTCGACTCGTTTCTCTTGATCGGAAAATCTAATTTTCAACTCGTTTTAAATCCCTCGGATTACTCGTATTGCGTGTGACTAAATAGGCTTTCGATTTATGTTGGCCGTCTATAATTAACCCATTAATTATAGATCGATCATGAGTGGCACCTAGTAGTACATCATGATCCCCAATTAATCGAAAGATCAACGGTTTGACCCCAGAAGAAATTATTCTGAAACCCTTCAGCAGCTCTAATGAATCGTGCCTCATTCCCTTCACCACCTTATACCCACTTGGTTCAGGACACGGTCTATGGTGTCAGTCCCCACTAGGCTGACTGCGTCACACCTAGCCCAAGTAGTGTCTTCCTCGTCCTTTGGATTTCTAATTACTCTCATGTATTTAAGAGACTCGCACTCTTAACATGATATGCTCTGGCCAGAGGCTTTGAGTAACAATCCGACGATAGGCCTGGGTATACATCTCCTCGCAAGGAGTGGTGAATCCTTTGTAGGCTGTTCAAACATCTTCGGGCACTTCGGCTTATACCCGATCATCCTGGATCCACACCTCCTTGGAGATGCTTGCTTAAGATGTCAAAGTATAAGTCTCCATGACCAAGATGACTTGAACACCGCAAGTCAAAGGAACATCGCACTTAAGCCGCAGTAAGATCTTCATTGACATATCTACATGTAGATTCCCATATGAAGTCTCACAGCTAGTCACTCCAATGAACTAGTTCCCTTAACTAGCATCCATGTTTATCTCCGGACATCCCAATGTCACCAGCCAGTGAGAATCAGCTGATTAGAGAATAACCCATGCTAGTCTCAACAGAATTGATAGTGTCCGTTTTTATCAATTCATCGACTAGGGATAATTTCAATACTTCACAATTGCACATTAGAGATAATCACTAGTTGTGATCTCATCACAAATTCTCTTATGCTGTGAGTTGTGTTGCGGACATTCAGTAGATGAGTTTAAGATCCCAATCAAATACACAAACATGTACACTCAAATAGTGAATTATCATTTATTAAAATAAATGTTTACAATCATAAGGCGATTGCCTTAGGACACTTCTCTCATATCACTAACAGCTAGGGCTTCAGCCTCTACCCACATGGAGAAGTAATCAATCGCTACCAACAAAAACTTCTTCAGGGCGGCGGTGATCAGGAAGGACCTTACAATATTCATCCCTGATTGGTCAAAGGGGCAAGACACCATGGAAACCCGTGTTGGGATCGATGGCATGGCTAGAGGGGGGGTGAATAGATTCTCAGTCAATTCTTCGACTTCTTCCTACATGTGTTAGTTGCGCTAGCGGAAATGAAACTTAACAATAAAAATAATGCTAACACTTATCATTTACATGGTTCGAAGATTGTTTCCTCGTACTCTATGGCGTATCCTTGAGGTAGACGATCCCTCAATCCTTCAGTGGATTAGTCTCGGCTAAGCTTTCTCCTTCTCAGCGGAGAACAACCTTTCACAAAGTTCTCTTTCCTTTACAAAGTGAGAATTAGGGTTTGAGGAAGAGTGAAGACTTGGAATCCTTGAGCACTTGATCAAGAAGATTTCTCGCTGAAGAACTAACCTTTCCTAAGTCACAAAGGTCCCCTTTAAATATAGGAGATAGTTGTTAACAAAACAGCTTAGCCCTGATACCAGTCGACTAGTGTCAACCCCAGTCGATTGGTGCTCAGCCAAACGGCTAGTTTTCGAACAGACAATTCGACTGCCATCAGACCAATCAACTGATCTTACTGTTCAAAACTTACAGAAGGTTCAGTTGACTAGTGTCCCTACCAGTCAACTGATCCTTTTACATACTCACACTCATCCTCTCCTAAGTCGCCCTTTGAAACTCTCTTCCTTTGGATCTCGTCCCTCGGATACATCCAAGCCCTCAGCTCATCCTAATTATATCCTTCGCGTATGCGTTGAAGTCTACTTCCTTCAGCTCCACTTCGTTGCTCCTCGTCCGACGGTCCCTCGAATGCACTATCCTTCACCGACTCAAGGACCTTAGCCCCAAAATGAGATCTCTCATATGTGTGTTCCACCTAGTCTTGTATGACTCAAACACACATCAAATCAGTATGAAAATCTAACTTAATCATATTGACACACACATCAAAATCAATTATCTATCTGATCAAACCTGGGTTGATTGCACCAACAATCTCTCCCTTTTTGATGTGCGACAATATATTTAAGTTAGGCATAAAAATTACAATTTGAAAATTAGAAACATAGTCTACTACGAAGCATAAACATACAACCTCCCCCTTAACCTATTCCCTATCACATGATTTTCAAATTTTGCACGACATGAAGAAATAAGTTAAGTTCTAACTTAAACCCTTCCATTCTCTCCTTTTGACACCATCAAAAAGATTGTACTAATCAATTCTAAATTATAACATCAATGTAAAATAAGGATTTAAATTCTGAAAATAAACAGAAATCAGAAACTTAGGGTACCAGTCGATTGAGATAGATATCAATCGACTGACCTCACTGAAACAATCCCCACAGAATTATCAGTTGACTGATCCTCTGCACTAGTTAACTGGCAGAAAACTATTCCAAATTTCAGCCTTTTGAGCTAAATTTCATAAATGCATAAAATTATAGAAAATCTGAAAAATCATAAAATTTTACAAACCTATTTCTTTTGATATCCTATAACAGGAAAAAATATGTTTTCATGAAAAATCAAAATATTTTTGAATTTTTAACCAAAACTAAAAAATTAGAAAAACTTTCAAATTTGTATCACTTTCAAATCCTAATTTTGAAACTATATATTTTTCAAATCAATACACCAATAAATAAAATGTAGAATTATTTTCAAAATATTTAAAATGTCCAACTATGTTCTATGGGCAAGATGTCCATTAATTAAATATTTACTTTCCCCATAGTTGGTCTATTATAACTAAATTGATACATCAAATAATTCATCAAAATGCCATAAACACAAGTAAATTATTTGTATCATCCTAACATCTCATATTCATAAATGAAATCATAAATCAAGTCATTATGAGATGTAATAAAGGTAATATCTACTTACCTCATTTGATCATTAATATATTTAAGCTAAGTGTTCCCCCCTTAATGTACTAAGTCAACCAATTTTCAAAAATTTGATATTTCAACACACACGGTTGACTTATCCCTAAATCATCTAATTCTTGAGGATTGACTTTGGCACCTAATAGAGATTCTTTCTAATTGGATTGACCAAGTATTCCTTAGGGATCCATTTTCTATCTAGGGTCTTGGTTTTCAATTGTCCTCTAGCAAATAAACAATGATAGGTCTTTTCAGTGCTAGAATCATTGTATCCTAAATCCATTTTCTTGAAACTTACCCTTTGGCTCCCAATGATCATGTCTAGGGTTCTTGAACCAATTTTAAATTGCCTAAGAGCTTTAGTGAGGTTATCCACCTTTTCCCTTAATTCCTTATTTTCCACTTCTAAACATAAATCATTTAAACTTAAGAAAACATGCATATCATCCTTAAGTGTCATAGATTCTAATTTTTCTCTAAGCATAAAAATATCATTTTTTAAACATTTAATTTTCTTTCTAACCTTAAATAGATCATCATTTATACTAGAAATTATTTTAACCAAAGTAGTAGTGGGTAGATTGTATACCTCACTTATCGAGACGTCTGAATCCGAAGTTTGACCTCACCATTCACTTAAGCTCCCTTCATCTTCATTTGAGCTCTTTCCTTCTTCAACTTTGGATGACGTAGAAGCAATGTCTTCAATTCCTATTAGAGCAAAATGGGACACATGGTGTTCTTCCTCTTTTGATGATGAAAGATCATCCCATGTTGCCTTTAAATTTTGAATCTTCTTGTCCTTTTCTTTTGTTTTCTTCTTTTCTTCCTTTTTTTCTCTCTTTCTTTTTCTTCAAAAGGGGACAATCATCCCTTATGTGTCCTTCCTCTTGGAAATTGTAGCATATTATTTTCCTTTTTCTACTTGAGCTTCTTGAACTTTTCCTAACATGAGATTTATTAGTTGAAAAATGTTTAAAAGCTTTTCTTATTTTTCTTACCATATATGCCTCTTCATCGCTATCCATGGAGGCACTTGATTTTTTCCAAATTGGATGATGAGGTATTTTTCTTTTTGCCCTTTCCCTTGTTTGCCACAAGGGCTACTCCTCTTGGTTTATAGACTTCTCCATCCAATTCACCAAACTGAGTTTCATGGAGCTCCATGGTTGAGAAATCATTTAAAGAACTTTTCTCAAGATCCTTGGATATGTGGTACGAGTCCACCATTGAACTCCAATTTATGGTTGTAAGATCGATTCCGGTCCGCTAGAGGGGGGGTGAATAACGATTCTTTGATTCTTTGGCTAGTTCTTCCTATGTTGTTAGTATGCACAACCGGAAACAATAATAATAAACACAAACAACAAAGAAAGCACTGCTAACAAACCGATTTACTTGGTATCCACCCCGGACGGGTGACTAATCCAAGAATCCGTTGGTGGATCACTCCCCGGATAACCTCCGGCTAGTCCTTGTCACTCCTTGTGGGTGGAGAAACCTCGCCACAGCACCTTGACACGATCAAGACTCTAGAGACTACTAACAAGCCTTAACCAAGCTTGTTTCATCAAGAATCTCAGCCACCACGACGTCCTCTTTAAATAGGACTCGGGTTGAAATCCTCACTGGCAGTCGACTGCTCCCAGGGCAGTCAACTGCCCCACTCAGAATTCGACCGTTGACAACCCCAACGTTCGAATCCAGCTGTACACCAGTCTCTACCAGTCGACTGCCAAAATGGCAGTTGACTGGCCTAGGGTCCAGAACCTACTGTGAGTTTATGTTTGCGCTGGCAGTCGACTGTTATAACACCAGTCGACTGCCCAGCCTCTACAAACACTCTTCCTCACTCTCTTGACCCTCGTCGACATGTGCCTTCAAGCATTCTCCCTTGGCTTGCTCCTTGAAGTCCGCTTCCACCGGCTATCGTCCCTCGGATGTGCACGCAAGTCCTCGACCTGCCTCCATGCCACCCTTCACGTGTGCCCTTTGAAGTCCACTTCTCAGCTTGCCCTTGGAGTCATCTTCCCTCGGCTCTTGTCCCTTGCCTTAGCTGACTCTTCACCAGCAACCTTGACTATTGCCTTTGCGCCCTTTTCATCTTCGGTCCTCGTCCCTTGGATGCACACAAGCCTCCAGCTTGTCTCCATGTCATCCTTCACATACGCCTCGAAGTCCGCACCCCTCGGCTCTTCATCCCTGCTATATCAGGTCCCTCGGGTGCACACAAGCCTCCAGCTTGTCTCCATGCAACCCTTCACCATACCGAAACCGTCCAGCCAAGTCAATATGTGTAAACCTGTACAACCTGCACACTCACATACCCATATTAGTACACAAGGGAAACCTAACTTAAACCCTTTGCCCAAACATCAAAACACAAGGTCACTCTGGACCTTAGATTGCCTCAACAATCTCCCCCTTTTTGATGTTTGGCAATACGTTTAAGTTAGGGAAACAAATAGTAATAAAGAATAGCAAAAACAATGCTAAATAAATGCATATGCAATGCATACATGGATCCTATCCCAAGGCATCCCATACCTAACCCTCCAAGTAAGGAATTTTCACCAAACCGGGCTTTTTAAAGCTTCTCCCAAGCTCCCCCTGCATTGAACTTACAAAGGCTTTTTAAGAACCTCTCTAAGGTTCCCCTTACGCCAACAATGGAGCAATCATGCTCCCCCTTAATCTTAGCTCCCCCTAAACTTAGGGTTTCTAGCAAAGGTGTGTTTGGTTTCCCAACATAAACCCAACACTTCTCCCCCTTTGCCTAACATCAAAAGATCCCAACAATATCCCAATCATTGGTTCTTTTAGTCTCTAATGACTATAAACAATGTGTACTAGCCCCCCACACACTTGTTTTGCATCATTTGGACACCAACCCAGCTATTGATACAAAAATCATCCCTGACCAGTCGACTGCCAAAATGGCAGTCGACTAATACTCTGAAAGTCTGAAATTTCAGTATTTCTGACGAAATTCAGAAATGCGTCAAAAATTTCACAAATCTCCAAAAATTCTCAAATTTTGTGGAGAGGTTTGTGGTACCCATATCTACTTGGAAAAAATACATTCCAAAATGTATCCATCACCATTCCCAAGTTTGACATAAAACCCAAAACTAGCCAAAAACTTCAATCAAACCTTGACCTAAAGTCCTAGTTTTGGTTTCCTCTTGATGTCTTTGCCCATGTCACCCCACAATGCATCCCTAGCATTGATTTACATGGCAATAACACATCAAAAACTAATTTTCATGCAATATAACCCCAATGTCATATTTTCATGCATGAAACATAACAACACCATGCCAAAACCCAAGAATTGAGACTCAAGTCTGTCTCCAATTCTTTTGGCACACTCCATGGTCCATCTAGACCTTTAGGAGCACCCATACCAAAGTCCATTCACCATATATCCCAAAGGCTCCTAGAGCTCCCCCTTAAGCTCTTAGCCCTAGCCACCTCCCTAGGTGACTCAATCCATACTAGGCCACACCGGTGTGCCCCCGGTGACTCTTGGCCTATAAATCTAACTTTCTTAACCTTGGACACCTTGTTCTTGGTTAAGTCATTCTTTTTACCTTCAAATGACACCCCCTTCCCATTTTTGGACTTTCCCTCCTTGCCATGATTGTATGTCTCCCTAGCATACTTCTTTTTGTTAGCCTTAGAGGTCTTAGACCGGTATCCCAATCCCGATCTATCATAGTTGGGTTTCAAACTACCCAACACCATATCTATGATGGAAACGGGATGGCTAGAGAGGGGGGGTGAATCTAGTCGGACACAAAACTTTTGAGCTTTTCAAATCTATTCTGCACTTCAGATTTAGGTAGCGGAAGCAAATGCAGAAACAGAAAACTAAAAACAACAACCCAAAGCAAAGGAAAGCAAACCAACGCTAACACCTTAATATACAAGATTCGGGGATAACTTGCCCCTACTCCTTGGCGTGCCCGTAAGGTGGGCGATCCCTTGATCGTCGGCAGATCAAGCCCCGGTGAACCCGGATAAGATAGAGCCTCCTTCTCGATGGAGAAACCTCTCCACAGATCTCACGGATGATATAACTTGAGTATAGGAGATCACACAAGAAGGAACACTCACAAAGCTCTCACAGGAATGCAACAAGATCGCTTAAGCACAAAGCAACAAAGAGCACGAACACAGCCCAGCCAAACTTCCCAAGTTTCTGTCTTGTTCGCCACCGCTCCTCTGCATCCAGCTTTGTCTCTTAAGCTCCTGCTCAACGTCGCCAGCTCCATCAGCACCACTAACTCACATCCTGACCCACTGACCTCTCTGAGCACTCAGTCCACTAGACACTCCTCCAGCTGAGCCTCCGTCAGTTGTCAGCCGCGCCTTCGTCAGTTGCCAGTTGCACCAGACGCTGTTGAGACCTGAAAACACAATAGATCCAAACCTGCTCCAAGGAAAGCCTCCCATTGACCCTCCTTGAGTGTTAGAATCACCTGCTATCACCTGCACACTCCAATAGAGGCTTAGCAATGCATATCAAAAAGAAATCAGCAAGTAGCAGAGAATCGGCAGTGAAAACAGACTTCTGACAGCATATTTGAATTAAAGTTCTGCTCCTGATCGGTCACCAGACCGATCAGGAAGGAGCCTGATCGGTCACCAGACCGATCCAGCAGTCTTCTGTACACTCCTGATCGGTCACCAGACCAATCAGGCTGCTTCCTGACCGATAAGGAGTCATCCTGATCGGTTATAGTGAGAACCTTGCGACAAATGATCGTTCACTAGACTGATCTGAACAGTATCCCTGATCGGTCACCAGACCGATCAGGAGCAGAGCAGCAAGGGAACTCAACTCACTGTGGGCTCCCTGATTGGTCACCAGACCGATCAGGAGCTGTGCAGTGAGTGAAACACATACTCCCTGATCGGTCACCAGACCGATCAGTCATCGCTAGATCGGTCACCAGACCGATCCACGAAGGAGCACCGTGCCAATCTCCCTGATCGGTCACCAGACCGATCCAAGGGCTCCAACCTAGCCCTCCAAACTAGGATTTCATCCACCTTAGCCCTCCAAGCTAAGGATTTTTCACCTAACCCTCCAAGTTGGGAATTTGCACCTAACCCTCCAAGTTAGGACTTTTCACCTAGCCCGCCAAGCTAGTACTTTTCACCCAACTCTTCCGGATTAGGACTTTCCAAACCTAGCCCTCCAAGCTAGGACCTGACCCTCCAAGCCAGAACTTTTTCACCTAACTCTCCAAGATGAGACTTTTCACCTAACCCTCCATGTTAGGACTTTTCACCTAGCCCTCCAAGCTAGGACTTTTCACCTAGCACTCCAAGCTAGGACTTTTCACCCACCTCTTCCGAATTAGGACTTTTCAACACCTGGCTTCACTCACTAGGACCTGGCTTCACTCACCGGGATTTCCAACACCTGGCTTCACTCACCAGGACCCGGCTTCACTCACCGGGATTTCCAACACCTGGCTTCACTCACCAAGACCCGGCTTTACTCACCGGGATTTCTCATACCTAACCCTCCAGGTTAGGATTTCAATCAACCCGTGCCTAATCACTGATCAGGACTTAATCATCATCATAATCAACCTAAACTAAAATCGATGTCAACACCAAAACAACAATCAGGGCCAGACTGCATCAACAATCTCTCCCTTTTTGTTGTTTGACAACCCGATTTAAGTTTAGTTATCAATCAATTCAATCCTCATAAGGGAATCATGATCCTTCCCCTATAATAACAATACACTTAATCAGCCATTCTCTCCCCCTTTGTCAAACATCGAAAAGGGTATGGTTATTAAGTTTAAACATACATCCCCCTCAAACCAAGGGTCTCTCCCCAAACCCAAAATAATCAAAGGATACTTTTTGAATCGCATATGAGAGGCATATACCATAAATGTATCATGGCAACAATGTATATGCATCATACGCCAAAAAGTGTGAATTTCACATGAAAATATATACAGAATAATATCATGGTCAAGCATGTATATGTTTCATATAACAAGTAATAATGCAGCTTCATCAGACTTATGATTGATATAGAAAAATTTCTGATGTATCTATGAACAATCAGTTTTCAGAAAATTTTTTGTAATTCTGATTCATTCAAGATGAGACTGCATTAACCTTCGAAATTTCATGTGAAGACATATACAGAAGTATATCATGGTCAAATACGTATATGCTTCACATGACAAGTAAGGAATGCATCTGTATCTGACACATAGTCCTGATTGGTCTCCGTGACCAATCAGGTTCGTTGATCACGTGATACAGAAACATATCTGATTAGTCTGGGGAGCGATCAAATTTCAGAAAAATTTCTGAAACTTTGATACATTCCTGATCAGACTGCATTAACAATTTGCATTCCACAACAGGGATGTAGACTCTATTGAGATTCGTTATTTCAGAAAAATTTCCGAAACACGACATTAAGAACAAGAGTCATGACTCAACAAACCCTTTCTTAAGAATTTGAACATTCCAACATAGGTTTGTATCAAATTAGTATTAGGTTTTGTTCCAAGTATCTTAACAATCATCCTACTACTCAGTTATATTGATACTTCATCAAAATTGATGAAGGGGGATTGGTCTGAGGAGTGGTCTGATACAACTGATCATTGTTGATCTGATCGGTCACCGGACCGATCAGTATGATTCCTGATCGGTCACCAGACCGATCAGGGTGAGTCCTGATCGGTTGGTGGACCGATCAGGTCTGATACAGTATGTTTTCTGAAACTGATCAGTTTCAGAAATAGATTTGTTTCACTGTACAGTTTCAGAAACGAGATTTCAAAAACCCTAATTCAATTAGATTCAATCCCATTGATCCTAAAGGGGTTCTTTTAACCAAAAAGTATTTCCCAAACTAAAATAATCATCATGATTTGTGTCAAAGCATAGAGGTAATCCATTTGATTCTAAGGGTTCCCTTAATCAAAATATATGTCATGATTTGTGTTAGAGCATGATTAGTATTTTCTAAGCATGAAATTGAATATCAAAACATGTTTGTATCAACGCATGATCAGGTTCCCAAAATCTAAGTTGGATACTTCAAAACAGATTTGTATCAAGTCATGATAAGTATATTCCAAGCATGATCAGTGGGAAATCAAACAAGTCATGGAACTTAAAACATCATAATCTATGTGATCATGTTGTTCTTAACCAAAATTAGGTTTGTGTCAATTCCAATGGATGATCAAAATTCCAAAACATGCTTATTTCACATCATGATCAATTTAAGCTATGTGTTCATATTGTTTTTAATCAAAATGAGCATGTCATAGATTAATGTTAATCATCCAAATATCAAAGTCATGGCATACCCATTTAGATTCATCTCCAAAATAATAAGAAAAGCTTAAGCCTAGGCCTTAAACTCATGTTCTTTGTCTAATCATGTATTGTAAGATTTTCATAGTGATTTTCACAAACCATGTGTTCTTTATGTTGGCATAATACATACAAGAAAATCATGGCATACTTGATCATGGAAGAACTTAAACACTAAAGTAGATTATACCATGACTAAGTATTTTAACACATGAATACCATAAAAATCACTAGCCAAGAGATTATATTGTCATAAGATCTAAAACAATGGAGCTCAAAGCATTTAATTCAAATTTTCCATAACCATCCATGTGAATGACAATTTTGCCTTTGGTCATGGGTTTGGAGCACCAAATATCAACCTCCCATGTTGATAGATGCTCCCCCTCAAATAATGCTTATACAATTCTAAAGATAGAGGTTTTAGGTACCCAAATTTTGGGACCTAAAGAACCTTCAATCAAAGGCTTTGGCACTCATGCCTTAGTCATTTTCTTTTTAATCCTAGGAACATTTGATGATCTAAAATGTGTTCTAGACATTAATGACACAAAGGTCGGTTCTTTAGGTTGGTAACCTATACCGGCCTTGTTGTAAACCGCCCTTTGGGAGTTCAAGATCATGTCTAGGGTTTTGGAGCTTGTTGAAAATTTCTCAAGAACAATCTTGAGATTTTCAATTTCACCCTTCAAGATCTTATTCTCATTCTCAAGGGATTTATCATGTAAATCATTAATGTCCTCAACCTTAGAGGATTTCAATTCTTTTACTTCCAAATTTAATGCTTTGACTTTGGCCTTAGATTTCTTAAGCATTTTTGTCAAGCACGCTATGGTTCTATAGCATTTGTCTAACTCCGGAGAGATTACCTCTTCATCATCCGAAGATGATAAAGGCACGGTTGAGGAGCTTCTCGATTCGTTATCACTCTCCTCCTTTGAATCTTCTAAGGACACTAGAGCCACATGACAGTGGGTGTTCTCATCCTTCTTCTCCTTTCTTTTGTTACCTGCCACAAAAGCAAATCCTTTCTCCTTTGGGCTTTGGTTAGAGATCTCATGTAGTTCCATTTCACAAAATAGATCTTCTAACTTAACAAAAGATAAATCCTTGGAAACCTTGTAAGCATCCACCATGGATGACCACAAAGTATTCCTAGGGAAGACTTTGAGTACATACCTCACTAGGTCTCTATTTTCTACCTTTTCATTGATGGAGTAGATGCCATTGAGGATCTCTTTGAATCTTCCATGGAGTTCACTTACCTTTTCATTTTCTTCCATGGACATATTTTGGAGTTGATTGTGAAGGAGGTCCTTCTTGGTTATTCGGGTGTCTTGAGTTCCTTCGTGGAGCTCAATGATTTTGTTCTAAAGATCTTTAGCACTTGTAAAATAACCCACCTTGATCAACTCCTCCTTGGTCAACCCGCATTGCAAAGTGACCACTGCTTTGGCATTTGCTTCACTCTTTCTTATTTGCTCAGCCGACCAACTTGAGAAATCGAGATCTTTTCCTTCAACATCTCTTGGAGGGATGAAACCTTCTTTGACCAAGAACCATATGCTCATGTTTGTCTTCAAATAAAACTCCATCTTCGATTTCCAATATTGAAAATCTGTGCCGTCGAAGAGTGGAGGTCGATTTGTACTCATTCCTTCTCTTCCAGTCATCTTGTTGTAAGCTCTCGGATGTTAAGCCTTGAACAGAGCCCCAAGCTCTGATACCACTTGTTAGAAACAGGATGGATAGAGAAAGGGGGGTGAATCTAGTCGGATACAAAATTTTTGAGCTTTTAAAATCTATTCTGCACTTCAGAGTTAGGCAGCCGAAGCAAATGCAGAAACAGAAAACTAAAAACAACAACCCAAAGCAAAGGAAAGAAAACCGACGCTAACACCTCGATATACAAGGTTCGGGGATAACTTGCCCCTACTCCTTGGCGTGCCCGTAAGATGGGCGATCCCTTGATCGTCGGCAGATCAAGCCCCGGTGAACCCGGATAAGATAGAGCCTCCTTCTCGGTGGAGAAACCTCTCCACAGATCTCACGGATGATATAACTTGAGTACAGGAGATCACACAAGAAGGAACACTCACAAAGCTCTCACAGGAATGCAACAAGATCGCTTAAGCACAAAGCAACAGAGAGCACGAACACAGCCCAGCCAAACTTCCCAAGTTTCTGTCTTGTTCGCCACCGCTCCTCTGCATCCAGCTTTGTCTCTTAAGCTCCTGCTCAACGTCGCCAGCTCCATCAGCACCACTGACTCACACCCTGACCCACTGACCTCTCTGAGCACTCAGTCCACTGGACACTCCTCCAGCTGAGCCTCCGTCAGTTGCCAGCCGCGCCTTCGTCAGTTGCTAGTTGCGCCAGACGCCGTTAAGACCTGAAAACATAATAGATCCAAACCTGCTCCAAGGAAAGCCTCCCATTGACCCTCCTTGAGTGTTTGAATCACCTTCTATCACCTGCACACTCCAACAGAGGCTTAGCAATGCATATCAAAAAGAAATCAGCAAGTAGCAGAGAATCGGCAGTGAAAACAGACTTCTGACAGCATATTTGAATTAAAGTTCTGCTCCTGATCGGTCACCAGACCGATCAGGAAGGACCCTGATCGGTCACCAGACCGATCCAGCAGTCTTTTGTACACTCCTGATTGGTCCCCAGACTAATCAGGCTCCAGCCTGATCGGTCACCAGACCAATCAGGCTCCAGCCTGATCGGTCACCAGACCAATCAGGCTGCTTCCTGACCGATCAGGAGTCATCCTGATCGGTTATAGTGAGAACCTTGCGACAAATGATCGTTCACTAGACCGATCTGAACAGTATCCCTGATCGGTCACCAGACCGATCAGGAGCAGAGCAGCAAGGGAACTCAACTCACTGTGGGCTCCCTGATCGGTCACCAGACCGATCAGGAGCTGTGCAGTGGTGAAACACATACTCCCTGATCGGTCACCAGACCGATCAGTCATCGCTGGATCGGTCACCAGACCGATCCACGAAGGAGCACCGTGCCAATCTCCCTGATCGGTCACCAGACCGATCCAGGGGCTCCAACCTAGCCCTCCAAGCTAGGATTTCATCCACCTTAGCCCTCTAAGCTAAGGATTTTTCACCTAACCCTCCAAGTTGGGAATTTGCACCTAACCCTCCAAGTTAGGACTTTTCACCTAGCCCTCCAAGCTAGGATTTTTCACCCAACTCTTCCGGATTAGGACTTTCCAAACCTAGCCCTCCAAGCTAGGACCTGACCCTCTAAGCCAGGACTTTTCACCTAACTCTCCAAGATGGGACTTTTCACCTAACCCTCCATGTTAGGACTTTTCACCTAGCCCTCCAAGCTAGGACTTTTCACCCACCTCTTCCGAATTAGGACTTTTCAACACCCGGCTTCACTCACCAGGACCTGGCTTCACTCACCGGGATTTCCAACACCTGGCTTCACTCACCAGGACCCGGCTTCACTCACCGAGATTTCTCACACCTAACCCTCCAGGTTAGGATTTCAATCAACCTGTGCCTAATCACTGATCAGGACTTAATCATCATCATAATCAACCTAAACTAAAATCAGTGTCAACACCAAAACAACAATCAGGGCCAGACTGCATCAACAATCTAGACCTTTAGATCCAACCTTGAATCGTTCTAAGGTCTTTTCCAATTTATCAAGCCTTGCCCTCAAGGCTTGATTTTCCCTTTCTAGACCTTTAACCTTAGAGTCCATAGATCCACTTTGAACATTCCTAGACCTACCCATTTTACTCGGCACATTCTTCCCCTTCTTGGGATTAATACCATGATCCTTAGGTCCAGAGGTCTTGGGCTTATGATGCATGTTTTTCCTAGGGTTATGATCTACGTTGTTAACCCTAGTCCTATCATTATATCTAAATCCAAAGTTGTGTACAAGTAAGCAATTTTCATGGTTTCTAGCATGCATAGATGAATGATTAATTCTATTTTTATCATGCATAGAGGAACTCAAATTAGAATTACATTTTAACCTAGGGTTAGGAATTACCTCCCTTACCCTTGTAGTTCCTCCTTGTTGTGAGCTTCCTCTCTTCTTTCTTTCCTCCTTCTCCCATCTCCTTAGATGCTCCATTTTCTTGATTTCATTTTTCTTTGGGCACTTAGTGTGGTAGTGCCCCAATTCTCTACATGTGAAGCATCTAATCTTCTTTTTTCCTTTCTTGGGTTCCTCCAATCCTACAACCCCCGTTAGATTTAAAGGAACTTGAAATGGGTTTAGATTTTACCTCCTTTTTACCTTTTGGGTACTTGTCCTTGTAGTGCCCCTTTTCATTGCACCCAAAGCATATAATGTAGTCTTTTTTACTTGCTTTGGTGGAGGTGGAGGCTAGGTTGACTTCTTCTTCAACCTTGGATGAAGTGGATACTTCCTCTTGTTCCGGTATTGATGAGGGTCTCTCCTCCCCCTCAATTTTTGAACTTGATACTTCCTCTTCTTCTCTTGAGGAAGTTGATGATCTTTCACTTACTTCTTCCTCCCCTTGGGCTATCGAGCCCACATTCTCGGGTTCTTCCACTAAGTAAACTCGTGTAGGGTTTTCATGGAATTCTCCTACCTTTCTCTATAGATCATGTGCATTTTGATATTCCCCTACACCATTTAACACATTAGTAGGCAAAATATTGATTAATACATCAATTACCTTCTTATTTGCCCTTGCTTGATCTTGTTGCTCTTGATTCCAATATCTAGGACGAAGCTTCTTTCCGTGCTTGTCCTTTGGAACTTCGAAGGGCTCTTTAAGCGCTACACCAGTCGCTACCAGTCGACTGCTAAAATGGCAGTCGACTGGCCCAGGGTCCAGAACCTACTGTGAGTTTCTGTTTGCGTTGGCAGTCGACTGGTGTTACCTCTACAAACACTCTTCCTCACTCTCTTGACCCTCGTCGACATGTGCCTTCAAGCATTCTCCCTTGGCTTGCTCCTTGAAGTCCTCTTCCACCGGCTATCATCCCTCGGATGCGCACGCAAGTCCTCGACCTGCCTCCATGCCACCCTTCACATGTGCCCTTTGAAGTCCACTTCTCAGCTTGCCCTTGGAGTCATCTTCCCTCGGCTCTTGTCCCTTGCCTTAGCTAACTCTTCACCAGCAGCCTTGACTATTGCCTTCGCGCCCTCTTCATCTTCGACCCTCGTCCCTTGGATGCACACAAGCCTCCAACTTGTCTCCATGTCATCCTTCACGTACGCCTCGAAGTCCGCGCCCCTCGGCTCTTCATCCCTGCTATATCAGGTCCCTCAGGTGCACACAAGCCTCCAGCTTGTCTCCATGCAACCCTTCACCATACCGAAGCCGTCCAGCCAAGTCAATATGTGTAAACCTGTACAACCTGCACACTCACATACCCATATTAGTACACAAGGGAAACCTAACTTAAACCCTTTGCCCAAACATCAAAACACAAGGTCACTCCAGACCTTAGATTGCCTCAACAATGGTTCTTGGGAAAACATTGATGGCTTTCATCAAAATGTTTTCCCAATTAAAATTTTCTTAATTCTAGAATGTAAACTAGATATCTTTTCTCCTTTGTCAAGATTGATATTGTTGAGTTGAGATCGGAGAATGTCTCTCTTTGTCAATTTTTCTTTCGATGTGCCTTCATGAAACTTTACTAGCTTATCCCATAAATCCTTGGCAGTTGACACTTGTTTAGTTTCTAATCCTTGTTATCTCTTATTGAGGAAGCACATTTAGAAGATAATGCAATGTTTTTGAATTTGCTAGATAATCATCCTTTTGCTTCTTGCTTCACCTTATCTTTTCGAGTGACTTCTTTTCTTGATCCCTAGGTACTTCAAAATCGTTTTCCATAATTAACATTATATCAAAATCGGTATTGAAAAATACCTTCATCCTTTTCTTCCACTAAGAAAATTCTCCTTTAAATTTGGGTGGCTGGATGTGCAAGTCGGCCATTTTGATGAAATTACTCTTCTAGGCGGTTAGTTCGTTGAAGGGCGACCTTGCGCTCTGATACCACTTGTTGGGATCGATGGCACGGCTAGAGGGGGTGAATAGCTTCTCACCCAATTCTTCGACTTCTTCTTACACGTGTTAGTTGCGCTAGCGGAAATGAAACTTAACAATAAAAAAAAAATGCTAATACTTATCGTTTACGTAGTTTGAAGATTGCTTGCTCCTACTCCACGGTGTGTCCTTGAGATGGACGATCCCCAATCCTTCAGTGGATTAGTTCCTGGCAATCTTCGGCTAAGCTTTCTCCTTCTTGGTGGAGAATAACCTCTCACAAAGTCTCTATTCCCTTTACAAAGTGAGAATTGGGGTTTGAGGAAGAGAGAAGACTTGGAAGCCTTGAGCACTTCATCATGAAGATTTCTCACTGAAGAGTTAATCTTTCTCAAGTCTCAAAGGTCCACTTTAAATAGAGGAGAGAGCTGTTAATAAAATAACTTAGCCCTACACCAGTCGACTGGTGTCAACCCCAGTCGACTGGTGCTCAGCCAACGGCTAGCCAAACGATTAGTTTCCGAGTAGACCAGTCGACTACCATCAGACCAGTCGACTGATCTTACTGTTCAAAACTTACAGAAGATTCAGTCAACTAGTGTCTGTACCAGTCGACTGATCATTTTATACACTCACACTCATCCTCTCCGGAGTCGCTCTTAGAAGTTATCTTCCTTTGGTTCTCATCCCCCAGATGCATCCAAGCCCTCAGTTTATCCCGATGTTATCTTTCACGTATGCCTTGAAATTTGCTTCCTTCAGCTCCACTCCGTTGCTCCTCATCTAATGGTCCCTCGGATGCACTATCATTCACCGACTCAAGGACCCGAGCCCCAGGATGAAATCTCTCATATGTGTATTCCACCAAGTCTTGCTTGACTCAAATACACATCAAACCAATATGAAAATCTATCTTAATCATATTGACACACACATCAAAATTCATGATCTATCTGATCAAACCTGTGCCAATCATACCAACAACCCTCAGCATCTTGGTCGGGCGATGGGACAAGTTTTGATGTTTCTGGAATGACACACAGTTGTCAACTATCCAGTCTACATCCTTTTGCAGTGTTGGCCAAAAGTACCTTGACAACAATACTTTACGGGCCACTAACCGACCCCTTGCATGACTGCCACAAGACCCCAGCTGGATTTCCTTAGTAGTCTACATCTTCTTCCCCCAAATACTTGAGCAACGGTTGAGAGAAGGCTCGCTTGTACAACGTGTCTCCGACCATGGTGAACCTTGTCGTACACTTTTTAGCAATCGAGCTTGCTCCAAACTGGTCGACACAGTTCCCCCTTGTAGGTAGGAGATGAGCAGAGCCCTCCAATCACCCTCCAGTTCCAGCTCTGACTCCCTCTCAATTTTGGTGATTAACATGGTCTGGGCTAAGGGTTGGGTTAAGATCCAAGGGGTGACCGCTCCGGCCAACTTGGCTAATTTATCGGCCTTTAAATTATCCTCTCGGGGGATCTGGCGTAGTTGCACCTCCTAGAATTCTGCTGTCAACCGCTTATATGCCTCCATATAAGCTTGGAGTCATTCGCTGTTTACCTCGAACTGACCAGTCAGCTGTCGAGTCACCAACTGTGAGTCCGAGTGGAGGATGGTTTGGAAAGCTATGGCATGCCTGGCAACTTGCAGGCCGGTGATGAGAGCTTCATACTTGACCTCGTTGTTAGTGGCTCGATAATCCAACTGCACTGCCAAGTGGCGATAGTCTCCTTTTGGAGAAACCATAAGGATTCTAATGTCACTTCCCCGTCGAGTAGAAGAGCCATCTACACAGACTTTCCACTCCTCCCCAACTTCTTTTGTGTGTAGCTCACTGAGAAAATTGGCCAGCGCCTGTGCTTGAATAGCGGTTCGAGGTTGGTACTGGATGTCATATTTACTCAGCTCCGCAGTCCACTAAATCATCCGATCGAACATCTCTGGATTGATTAACATTCACCCTAAAGCGTTGTTGGTGAGCACGATAATAGGATGAGCTAGGAAATAAGGGAGAAGAAGCGGGGTGGCTAAGATGAGCACATCGACCAATTTTTCGAGTGCGTTATACCTACACTCAACATCCTTTAATAGATGTCCAAAAAAGTATACGGGCTGCTGCTCGGCCTCTTTCTGTTTTACTAATACAACACTTACTGCCTCTTCCGTGGCCGATAGGTACACATATAAGACTTTCCCAACCTCCGGCTTGGCCAATATGGGTAGGCTGGTCAGATAGGTCTTCAATTCTTCAAATGCTCGATCGCATTCTGCATCCCATTGAAACTTGGTGGCTCTTCGCAACGTTTTGAAGAAGGGCTGGCTGTGATATGACGACCAAGATATGAACCGGGAGAGGGTAGTGATCCTCTCGGTCAGCCGCTAGGTCTCCTTCAGGTTCCGAGGCAACGACATGTCTAACAGGGCTTTAACTTTGTTGGAGTTAGCCTCGATACCCCGCTCAGTCATAATGTAGCCCAGGAACTTTCCACTTTTCACTCCAAAAAGGCATTTGGTCAGTTTCAATTTTAGACCATACCTCCTCAAAGTGCGGTAGGTTTCCTCCACGTCTGATATCATGTCGTCTGACCAGCCGGACTTAATAAGGATGTTATCCACATATACTTCGATGTTCCACCCCATGTGCTCTTTGAAGACTTTATTCATCATCCACTGGTACGTGGCCCCTATATTCTTCAATTCGAATAACATGACTTGGTAACAATATGTGTCGTCGACCATAATAAACCTGACATTATCCTAGTCGGCGGGCGCCAACGACAATTGATGGTAGCCCTGATAAGGGTCTAGTATGCAGATCAACTCGTTGCCAGCAGTGGAGTCCACCATTTGATCAATTCGAGACAAAGGGTAACAATCCTTAGGGAAGGACCTATTGAGTTCCCTGAAGTCGACGCAGACCCTCCATTTGTAATCTGGCTTAGCCACCAACACGACGTTGGCCAATTAGGCCGGGAATTATACCTCCTGAATGTGCCCTGCCTCTAGGAGCTTTTCCACCTCAGCTCAAATGACTTTATTTTGCTCCATACTAAGTCTCTTTTTCTTGCTTTACCGGTCAGGCATCGGGGTACACATGTAACCGGTGCTCCATGACCTCCGGTCAGACACCCTTAAGGTCTTTGGCAGACCAGGCAAATACATCTTGATTCCAAGCTAGGCAGTCCACCAATTGCTGCCTTAGGTCAGTGGGGAGCTCCGAGGCTATCTTTACCTTAGTCTCTTCACGGTCGAGGAGAAGCTGGATCTCCTTTTGTTCCTGTAGCTCAGGCCAAGGGGAGGGTTGCACCATATTGCAACTGGCGAGCAACGCCCTGAACGCCTTCCGGGATTCTGTCTGGAGGTAGTCCACATAACAACGGCGAGCTACTCTCTAGTCTCCCCTTACTTCTCCCACTTGGTCTCCTATCGAAAATTTGACTTTGAGGTAGAAGGTGGAGATGACTGCCCTGAATTCGTTGAGGGTCGGTCGGCCCAGAATAGCATTGTAGGCGGATGACGCTTCCACTATTAAGAAGATGGACCGTCGAGTCCTCTTCAGAGGCTCTTCTCCAAGCAAGATGACCAACTTGATTTGGCCAACTAGCAGAACCTCATTTTCTGTGAACCCAAATAGAGGTGTGGCCATAGGCTGCAACTCGATGGTCTCTATCTGTAGTTGGTCAAATGTCTTTTTACAGAGAATGTTGACCAAGCTATCCGTGTCCACAATGGTGCGGTGGACCAGGTAGTTGGCTATCACTGCGGTGAGGAACAGTGCATCGTCATGAGAGACCTCTAGACCCTGCAAATCTTGCGACCCAAAACTAATCTGGGGTCCTTGAGCCTAAGCGACACTGGTCCCTACTTGATGAATCTCCAATCGATGGACTTGAGACTTCCAGGTCCGATTGGAGTCACCGTAGGTGGGCCCTCTGGATATAATGCTCACCGAGCCTTGCACAACATTCCGTCGATTCGCTTGGTCTTCGTTTGCCTCCCCTAGCTCGGGCGGGCCAACTGGCGGAAATAGTTGCCTAGCTGTCGAGGCCATCTCCGTAGCGCTTGCCTCTTGTCCTCTAGTCTGTGCCCTCCCTTAGCCCCGAGTGCCTCTTTGAGGAGGTCGGCGGGAGAACCCTCAGCCAGGCAAAGTATGTCCCCTCTCGACCTATCGACAATCAAGCGTGTTGTGGGTGTGGCTTTGATGAAATGAGTGATAAGGTTGCCATCTATCAGGGACATAGCCCTAGGCCTCCTGTTAGACTTGTCAGTGTTCTTACCTAGCTCGGCTCATGGCGGCTTGGGGACTACGAATGGGCCCACCCGAGGGAGTCATCTTTTGGCTTGGGGATGACGTAGGGGTTGGCCTTGTTGGAGCAATCTATGATCCAGAGTGACCATGTGTTTTGATGTTTGAGCAAAGAGTTTAAGTTAGGTTTACCCATATATTTGATATGAGTATGTGAGTGTACAGGTTTACAAGATACACATAGGCTTAACTAGACGGCTTCGGGTCCGATGAAGGATGAAATGAGGAGACAAGCTGTGGGCTTGTATACATCCGAGGGACCATAGACAAAGCAGGAACGATGAGCCGAGGGAAGCATACTTCGAGACATACGCGAAGGATGAGATGAGGATGAGCCGCGGGCTCGTATGCATATGAGGGACGAGAGCTAAAGTCGAAGAAGGCTTGAAAGTAACAGGTTGAGGCTGCTAGGTGAATAGTCAATTGAGTCGTGGGAGTCCAAGTGCTGAGAGAATTATACTCGAGAAGGAAAACCCTAGGTTTAGGATTTAGGCAGTCTACTGATGCTTGGATCAGTCGACTGGTAGTTGGCATAGAAATATCAGTTGATTGATCTTCTATGCAGTCGACTGGTATCGGCTGGGAATTTGAACATTGGGTTGTAACGTTCGGATTCGATTAGAACCAATCAACTGGTAACGGCTAGTATAACCACGAGCTATATTTAAGGGAGCTCAGTTTAGCTAGCTAGAGTTGACGAAATTGGATTTGATTAAAGGCCAATTTGTAGTCTTTGTGCTCAGGAGTGTTGTCAAGGTTGTGGTGAGGATTCTCCACCCACAAGGAGCGACATAAGCTAGCCAGAGGTCTTTTGGGGACTAATCCATCGATAGATAGGGGCATCCACTTTATGAACAGCCGTGTAGTAGGAGCCTTATCTCTGAACCATTTAAACGATTTGTGTTAGCGATTGTTTCATTTGTAGTTTGTATTTTCGCTTGCACACGCTAACACTTGTAGAAAGAAATGATGCATTGGGGGCAACAGGCTATTCACCCCCCTCTAGCCGCTCCATCGATCCCCAACAAGTGGTATCAGAGCCGGGAGAGCAAAAGGCTAGAGGAAATGACGCTTGAAGAACGCTTAGGGGACGACATCAATGTTCCACCTCCCTACGACCGCGAGAGTTTCGATTATTAGAAGTTGCGGACAAAGACGTAGTTCAAAATGGATTAGGATCTAATGATCACACTCGAAGAACCATTTGCCCCAAAAGATAAGCACGGGAAAAAACTTCGACCACGCTATTGGACTAAGGAGCAACAAACATAATCGAAGGCAAATGATAAGGTAATTTCAATTTGACTTAATATTTTGCCTAACGATGTGATTAGCCGTGTAGGTGAATATAAAAATGTGCATGAACTATGGAGTAAAATATTAGCACTTCATGAAAACCCTACACGAGAAGAAGAAGAAGAAGAAGAAGAAGAGCCCAATGAGATGGGCTTAATGGTCTAAGCGAAAGAAAAGGACCAATCAGATGAGGAGAGAAGCTCAACATTCGAGGAGGAGAAGAAAGAAGATGAAGAACAATTCACCTCCTCAAGTGAAGAGGCACAAGAAGATGAGAGATCATCTTCAATGTTGAAGCAAGAAGAAATATCCACCTCATCAAAGGTTGAACAACAAGTCAACCTAGCTTCCACCTCCACCAAAGCAAAGTAAAATGACCATATTATTTGCTTTGGGTGCAATGAAAAGGGAGTGTCCAAAGGGTAAGAAAAATGAGATAAACCCTAAACTCAATTCTATTAATTTGAAAACTAACATTAGTTGTAGTGATGAAGCTAAGATGGAGAAGAAGCACATTAGGTGCTTCACATGTGGTCAACTAGGACGTTACCACACTAAATGCTCACGGAAAGGAGAATTTAAGAAGTTGGAGCATTTGAGGAAATCGGAGAAGAAGGAGAAAAGGAGGAGCTCACATCAAGGGGGAGCTACAAGGGTAAGGGAGATAATCCCTAACTTTAATTTGAAATTTAATTCAAATTTAAGTTCCTCCATGCATGCTAGAAATTATAATGTTAATTATTTTCTCATGCATAATTATGATTTTAGATATCATGATAAAAATAGAGTTAATTATGTAAATCAAAACCCTAGGAAATCATGTTATGATAAAACCAAGACCATTAAACCTAAAGACCAAGGCATTAATCTCAAAAAGGGGAGACACATGCCTAGGAAGATGGGTAGGTCTAGGAATGTCCAAGGTGGACATGTCGATTCTAGGTTTAAGAACCTAGAAAGGGAAAATCAAGCTTTGAAGGCAAAACTTAATAAATTAGAGAAAATCCTAGATATATTCACTATTGGATCTAAGGGTTTAGGCATGGTGTTGGGTGGTTAAAAATCCAACAATGATAGATTGGTTCTAGGATACCAATCTATGTTCTTCAATGCTATCGAGAAGTCATATGCAAGGGTGTCATATGACTATAGCAAGAAGAAGTCCAAGAATGGCAAGGGAATGTCATTTAAGGGCAAAAAGACCTTGACCAAGGACAAGATGTACAAGATTAAAGGGAAGAAAATCTTAACTAAGGATGAGATGTCCAAGGTTAAGAATGTTAGGTTTGTAAGTCAAGAATCACCAGAGATACACCGGTGTGACCTTGTGATTATAGATAAGTCACCTAGGGAGGTGACTAAGACTAAGAGCTCAATGGGGAATTCTAGGAGCCAAGTTGGGATCCATGGTTAATGGATCTTGGGAGGATTTCTTCTAGAAGTCTAGATGGACTCTGGAGTGTGCCAAAGGATTTAGAGGCGGATTTGAGTCTCAATCCTAGGGATTTGGAACATTGAAATTGAGTGTTATACATGAAAATATGATATTGGAGTAATATTACATGAAAATTAATTTTTGATGTATAGATGTCATATAAACCAATGCTAGGAATGAATTATGGTTTAGTATGGGCAAATACATCAAGAGGAGGCCAAAACTAAGACTTTAGATCAAAGTTCAATTGAACCATTTAGATAGTTTTGAGTTTTGTGTCAATCTTGGAATTGGTGGTAGAATACATTTTTGAATGTATCTTTTCTCAAGTAGACACGAGTACCACAAACCTCTCCACAAAATTTGAGAATTTTTTGAGAATTTTGAAATTATCAGCGCATTTCTGAAATTGGGTTCAGAATGCTGAAAAGGCTAAAATCAAGGTACCAATCGACTGGTAACTGTCACAGTCGACTGGTAACAGTGCTGTCTAGAGAGAGACTAGCTACTGTATGGGTTTTTCGACTAGATCATTTGACTGATAAAGGAAGCAGTCGACTAATGTTACTGTGAGATTCCTTTTCGATAGAGATCAACCGACTGGTAACTGTCTCAGTCGACTGATACAAGCTGAAACTGTTTCAGCTAGGTTGAAAAGTGTCATAATGATATTAAACTTGTGTATAATCTTATTGGGGGTTAATACACAACGTTTATAGTCATTAGAGGTTAAAGGATCCAATAATTGGGATATTGTTGGAGCCATTTTGATGTGTAACAAAGAGGAGAAGTACTAGGTTTAAGTGGGAAACCAAACACGCCTTTGTAAGAAGTCTTAGGTCAAGGAGGAGCTTAGGTAAAGGGGGAGCATTGATGCTTAATTATCGACAAAGGGGGAACCTTAGAGAGGTTCTTAAAAAGCCTTTGTAAGTCTAATGTAGGGGGAGCCTTAGAGTGGTTCTTAAAAAGCCCTTGTTGATCAAAATTCTAACTCATTGGGGAGTTTAGGTGTGGGGGTGCCTTATGATAGGATCCATGCATGTTTGCATTGTATTGGTATATGCATTGGCAATATAAGTCCAAGATGTAACTTTGGCAACGTAAGTCCAAAATGTTTATTAGCACTATATTTGCTAGTTGTTTCCCCTAACTTAAATGTATTGTCAAACATCAAAAAGGAAGAGATTGCTGAAGCAATCTATGGTCTGGAGTGACCATGTGCTTTGATGTTTGGGCAAAGAGTTTAAGTTAGGTTCATCCTTATATTTGATATGTGTATATGAGTGTGCAGGTTTGCAGGATACACATAGGCTTAGTTAGACAACTTTGGGTCCGGTGAAGGATGGCATGAGGAGACAAGCCGTGGGCTTGTATGCATCCGAGGGACCGTGGACAAAGCATGAACAATGAGCCGAGGGAACTTCACTTCGAGGCATATGCGAAGGATGGCATGAGGACGAGTCGCGGGCTTGTATACATCTAAGGGACGAGAGACAAAGTCGAAGAAGGCTTGAAGGCAACAGGTCGAGGCTGCTAGGTGAAGAGTCAGCTAAGTCATGAGGGTCCGAGTGCTGAGAGAATTGTACTCGGGAAGGGAAACTCTAAGTTTAGGGTTTAGGCAGTCGACTGATGCTTGGATCAGTTGACTGGTAGTTGGCACAGAAAGATCAGTCGACTAATCTTCTGTGCAGTTGACTGGTGTCGGCTGGGAATTCGAACGTTGGGTTGTAACGTTCGGATTCGGTTGGAACCAATCGATTGGTGTTGGCACCAGTCGACTAGTAATGGTTAGTTCAGCCACGAGCTCTATTTAAGGGACTTCGGTTTGGCTAGCTAGGGTTGACGAAATTGGCTTTGATTAAAGGTCAATTAGTAGTCTTTGTGCTCAGGAGTGTTGTCAAGGTTGTGGTGAGGTTTCACCAGCCATAAGGAGTGACACGAGCTAGTCGGAGGTCTTCCGGGAACTAATCCACCGACGGATAGGGATCGTCCACCTTACGGACAGCCGTGGAGTAGGAGCCTTATCACCGAACCACATAAACGGTTTATGTTAGCGATTGTTCTCATTTGTAGTTTGTATTTTCGCTTACACACGCTAACACTTGTAGGAAGAAACGAAGCATTGGGGGCAATGGGCTATTCACCCCCTCTAGCCGGTCTATCGATCCCCAACAGTCCTTGCCTCCTTCCGGCGGGCAGCTTATGCCTCTTCCACATTATCGTACTTGACAACCTTGCCTAAGAGGCTATCGAAGTCCTTTAGGGGCTTTCTTATTAGTGACTGAAAGAGTTCTCCATCTTGCAGCCCCTTTGAGAAGGCGCTGATCATTACCTCAGGAGTGGTGGTCAGCACACCAGCACCACCTGATTGAACCTCTTGATGTAGGCTCGAAGGGACTCCCCAGGGCCTTGTTTTAGAGCGAAGAGATTGAGACTGGTCTTGTGATGCCTCCTGCTACTCACAAAGTGTTGTAGAAATGGCCTCTTGAAGTAGCTAAAGCTCTGCACAGATCCGTCCAAGAGTCGGTCAAACCATCACTGGGCTGCCCTAGACAAGGTGGTTAGAAATGCTCGGCATTTGATGTTGTTTGTATATTGGTATAGCAAGGCGACATTTTCGAACTTCATTAGATGTTCCTCTAGGTCAGTGACTCCTCTGTACTCCAGGATGGAAAGGAGCCTGAAGTGCTTGGGGACGGGGTCCTGGAGAATGCGGTAAGAAAAAGGGAAACCAAACCTATTCAGGGGAGTCTGGCAGGTCGGCACCTTTCCCTTGTTATGGAGGAGTATTGTGTGGCTGAATGAGATTTCCATTTGGTCTAATCCGGCTTCGACCTCTATTGGGCAGAAGAACGCATGGGGGAAGTATGCTCTACCGCCCGGCCGGGCGGCGACTTCCGTCTCAGTCGGAGCGGCGCCCCTAAGGCAGCCGAGAATTCATTGGCAGGGCTCTGGCTCCTGAAGTAGTCGGAAATTCATTGGCAGGGCGGTCATTCGGCTATTGCTGTTGAGCCGGTTTTTAAGCTTTGGCAGCCACCAACAGCTCAAAGTTTTCTTACGAAAGGGTGAGTGTCACCTTGTTAGAGTCACTCATCTTCGTCTTCCAATCAGGCGAGAGTTCCCACAGACGGTGCCAAATTTGATTCTGTCGACAACTGAGGAGGGGCAACTACTGATGACGTACGAGCAAGAAAGTCAACTGAAGATCAGTTGTCGTCTGTCGATCGGATGCACAGACACCGGTCGAATGCTCGAGAAGGTGGGGGGAGGCTCCAGCGCACTGTAAGAAAGAAAGAACGTTAGAGGCTGGCCGGGGGCCCCAATCTCTTTGCTCTAAACAAGGCCAAAAATAGCGTCAATGTCTCTCACTCCGACACTCAAGTTAATAGTTTGGCGAGGGGGGAAAAATAACAGTGAAATGGGAGACCCAAAACTATTCAGCGTACCTGTGAATGGAGCTTCAGAGGTCTTTATATAGAGAGAAGATAGACCATGCTACCCTAGCCATCACAACTCATAAAGGCCCCAATCTTTTTGCGGGATTTGCCTTCCCTAGGATGGCATTGAGCCGCCATACCTCCCATCAATTGTCCCTCCTCCCTATCAATTCACTGTTGCGACCGATGGGCGGCGCCTCGGGCAGCGTGATCATGACCTACGTCCCCTCAACATAATGAGCAAATTCTGCGGATCGCTTTGTATATCTTTATGTCTTCTCATCATTAAACAACATCAATCGTATAAGATTATGAATCACGGACCCTCTATTGACTCCTTCAGCATTGTAGACAGGATGGTCGGGCGCCCCACGGAAAGAGCGTACTGAGAGTCAGCTGAGACCCAGTTGGGCTTTTCGCGGGGTAAGCAAGATGACTCCACCGCCAGATCATTCTTGTCAGGGCAGCCGGTTGGCCGTCCAGGATGGTCGTCTGGTAGGCCACACCAAGCTAGATTGCTGGGCGAACCGACCAGGGTGGGTGGATGGTCGTCTGGTCGACCACACCAGGCTGGACTGTCGGGCGGACTGAGCAGGGCGGATGGTTGGGCTAGAGACGCCTTGCGCTAGTGCTAGGTTCCTAACACAATGTTGAGCCTTCCTCGGGCGTTGGGGCCGACTAACCAGTCCATCCCCGCTCCCACTCGGCCGAATGGGACTTATCCCTCCTATTGGTCCTAGAAGTTGCAACTTGAGCGACCTTCCCACCTATTGGAACATTTTCTTGACTTCGTCAGCCCCTGCGACCGGTCACCCGAGCTCCTCCGTCCGACCGGATCCAGAATAGATAGTAACGCACTTATTCATTAGCAACACATCGAAATTTTATCACCATTACACAAGGACCAAAAGTTTATTGTATTGAATTGAATTATTTGACTATTGAAATTTTATCTTCAAACAACTTAAAATTGCTACTTCATCATTCTGGAATAAGCTAAAACAGTCGTCGACGGAGTTCAAACTTACAGCAGAGCAACTCGATCTTTTATCTTACGGTTCAGCGCAGTAAAAGAGAAAAGAGAGGAAAAGAAGAAGAAAGCAGCAGAATTAAACTCGAAGCTTAGGAAGAAGGCACAGTGATGCGTCAGGTGGCCGCTCCACTGTCTTCACTCCCAGAATCTTTCCCTCTGTTTGCAGCATTAATTGGACTGAACTTTAACTGAATCCTTACCTCCTTCGCTGTCCACCCCTTCTCTCTCTCTTTTGGTTCTGTTGACCACCCTTTCACAGTTTCTCAGATCATACGTAGCAGCTTCATCCAATGCCTCCTATCTCTCACTCTAATTTCCTTTTCCTCTCTCTTTTCTTCCTTTATTTTACTCACCAAAAAAACAGGTTGGGAAGGCATGCATCCATTGACCATTGCCTCCTTTACACTTCTCCCAACATCACTGTTTCACTCTCCATTGCACTACAGTGTTCTACATTTCAATACTTGCTTAGGCCATTATAATTTATAATGGCCATTATTTGAACTCATCCGCCCGGTTTGACAACAGTGTCAGTGTGGTATTTGTCAGCAGTACTTCTTCTAATTGCCAAGGTTTAATTCAGTAATTAATAAAATTAATTGACTCATGAATCTATATATTAATTGTCTAATTTAAAACTTAATTATACCTTTCTTCTTTCCACCTCAGTACCTGCAAACTCATGCACAAAGTTCAGCAGGAACACCAGAAACTTTTCTGCTCTTTAAGTATCAGTACTCTTGGCTTCCTATCCTTCCCCTTCCTTCGTGCAGCCTCTTCCTCTCTGCCCCGCTCATGAAGGCCAGTGGATTCCTCTGCCGGTCACAAGCCTCGACGGCGGTTTGCATCCCCGGCGATCCGCGGTCGATGATAGTGCCATGTCGACCGGAACAGGCACTCATCGACTTGAAGTATTCCCGCCTTGTCGACTCCCGGAGGCTCAACTCCGGTGACCGGAATCGAGCAGTCACCCTCCCGATGGTCACAAAGAAGCAAAGGTCTGAGTCGCCGCCATGGCCCGCCGCTGTTTCTTCTTCTGCTGCTGCTGCTACTACAGCCAATGACCATGTCTTCCAAGTGAGTAGTAAATAAAATTTGAACTTTTCGCTACAAATTCAATGTTTTCCTTGTAAATTAAACTTTGCCTGCAATTATTCCTCTCTTTTTAAAAACTTTCCTTCTTGTTTCTACTGTCCAATTAACTTGTATGTTGAAGGTGGTGGTCATGAGAGTTTCAATCCATTGTCAAGGATGCGCAGGAAAAGTGAGGAAACATATCTCTAAAATGGAAGGTAATGCTAACGGACTTGCCTCCATTGCCATGTTGCCGTGTTGATATAAATCTCATTAAATCACTGCTGAATTTATTTTCCTTCACAAAATTTTTTTTTAAAAGAATCTGAAAAACGATAAATCCGATAGGTGTGACATCCTTCAGCATAGATCTGGAATCCAAGAGAGTAACAGTGATGGGGCATGTGTCCCCTGTGGGAGTCCTGGAGAGCATATCAAAGGTGAAAAAGGCTGAGTTCTGGCCATGCTCATGAATTCAACTCGACATGATTTTTCAGCATCACCCAGTTTCAAAAGTGCAAGAGCTTTTGAGCATCATAAGACAGATCATGCTTTTCTTCCGGGTGGCAGAGTCTCCTTTTATGTTCTAATATAAGTATTCTTATCAGAACCCGTCTTTAACTATGAGTCCAAGGTTTTTGAACCCCTCTCAATGCCTGTATATTACTATTCTCAACCTGTTTCCTTTCTTCGTTTTCATGTATCTTATCTGTTAGTGAGAAGAAAAAAATACATTAAAAAAAACACTAGTCAAATTTGTGCTAGCTTAAAATTATAAAGCTGCGTTAAGGACCACTACTGTCTTGCCTCAGGACCACTTCGCCATAAACTCGAAGATGACAGATCCAGATCAAACAACAGAACTCGGATCAAGAGCCGTCAAATAAATAAGCATGTCAGGAGCTTCTCTTGTGCATGTTAAAAAGGTGATGATCGCCATATTGCTGTAGGGGTTATCCTAGGAACAAAGCATGAGGAGGAGGTCTTCAGTGTTGGGAGATAGCCGTAGGGGAGTGCTGGGTTGGGGCCACCTAAACCTGTGGCATGATGCGTGTGACAGCCTTTTGAGTTGGGTGGGGCTGAAGGGATGGGAGCGTGGGCTGAGCACTGTTCATGGTAGCTTGGGACAATAGCAATGATCCTCCACTCATGGGGCGTGGCAGTGGCAACTGGCCACTGAACTTTTTGGACACCGTCTCTGTGGATTGCTGGTCCTCTGATCTCTGCTTGATGCGTCCGGGAACAAGAGAGAACTGCGCCACCTCTGTCAACTTTAGAAAACAGGATCCGATGGTTAAGGCAGTTAAATAAAACATTGGAAAGGGAAACACAAATTTTATCATCATTAATTTCTTTGACATGGCCCCATGTAAAACTGAACGCAGACGATTTAAGAGATAACTTATAACTTTTGTAGTCCTCTTATTTCTTTATTTCTTTCCATTTATCTACAAATAAACAGCTTTGTAGAAAGCATTATGGTTACACAACGATTAATTACAAGGACTTGTGCTAGGGGAATACAGTTTCTTAGCTGCTTAAGCGTCGGGTTCCTCACGCTTCATGGGCAAGTTTGGTGTCTCATGATCATTTGAAGAAACACAACTGTCATTCTGAGAGCTAAGAAATCGAGCTACTACAGCGTCGCTTACAAAGTCGAAATTGAGTCTGCCATTGATCCTCCTGCGATTGCTGATGGATAGAAAAAGAGGGTGAGCATCCATGACTAATAGTAGGAATTCACCACAAGTTTGGTTCGATTCAATACCCGTTTAGGCAGTTATTGATGTCCAGTAAGTCGCTGGAAGGGCTCCGATATGCACGAGTGCTCTCGCCGATGCAAGCATAGTAACTCCTGGAACTTGGAGAAAGCAAAGCATCCATCTGTTGAAACAGCATGTTATATTACACATGTTCATGAAGGGTAACGATGTGTGTCCTCGAATAGAAAAAACAAAAGATAAATTAACGATAAGTTTAGCATCTGTCCTTAATCTATACGGCCAAACTTCAATGGAAAGGCAATTAACACTTGTTAACATCCTTCCCTCTTGACCTAAAGGGTATGGAGGTTACTGCTAATTGAGACAGTTAATGAATGCGGTTTCTATTGAAGACCTCTGTAGAAATCGATATGGAGGCCCCATCTACAACCATCTGAAACACACTACATTAAATCTCAATCATTGAGTCTATAACAATTTCTATGAAGCCCTTGCATAGAAAGACGCCAAAGTGTTTTCTAAACCGGGGTTTTGTCTCAAAATTAAACTTTAAGTCTTTAAAGCAGTCTACCGGTTGAGTACCAGCCACACCTAATAATTCTTATCTTTATCTGCCTAGTTTTCAAATCCCCGTTAAAATCTTAATTACACGTCAAAATACTTTTGGATAAGTCATTGCATAGTATATACATGGACAAACAGACTCACCTTTGTCTGTCTCATGGGGGAAACATAGACATTATGAGCAGCAGAGACCTTCTTTGGTGACATATCAGGAAGACTTGGAAATTGGCATAATTTGGGCGAATTAGGAGTTTGACCTATAGATACAAGGAAAATGCAAGAAGCAGATTCATCAGAGGGAAAAAAAATTCATCCTGCATCCAAAAGAGGGACAACAACCAATATAGTGGGCATACCATCAGTGTGATTCTTATCTTCTGCAGCAACTCCATTAGTTTGAATTTCCACTAACAAGGGCTTTACAGATGGAACAAATATTTGATTGTAGAAGGTAATAATATCTACATGCTCCTGGACCATTCTCTGTTTACATATATAGCAGGAAGTTAGAAACTAGCAAAGAAATCAAGTCAGATGGACTAGCAATCATATATTACCCCATTTCTATTTGCTGATGGTAGAGCAACAAAAATGCTTTTAAAAACTTGAGGTTTACACTGAGGTTGTTTTTGGTAGCAGTCAATTATACTCATAAAGGTCAGACCTATACGGCAAACCTGTATGAAGAAAAATTACCCATGAACTCAAACTGACAGACTTTGCCCTTTATTTCCTGGAAATAAAAAATTTAAAATCAGAACAAGTAACTTTGGAGGAATTGACATACCTTAACAACTCCATACAAGCTACATAAAATAATTTGATCTATATGACGGTTAAAAAAAAGAGCTGTCCTGTACTCAAGGATTTGTTGGAACAGGCAGAAGACATGCTCCAAAATTTGCTGAGGCAGCTCTATCTTCTCACACAAGCTTTTGATCCTTATAGCGGCTAGTTTTAAAATCTATGGGTATGAAAAGTTACAAAACAAACGCAAAAGTATACAATAAAAGACGATTTTCAAAGTAACTTTACCTTGTTGAAGAAAACTTTAATTCCTGTTTCAGCATATATTTCCCCTCCAGCAGGGTTAGACTCTGAAGGACTGCAAAAAAGAAATGCTGTCACTAGATGCAAACACAACTAGAGAAACAATCAGAGAAAATAAGCACAAACCTTGCAAATTTGGACTGGAGTGATGGTGACTTAAATTTGAAACAACTAAAGCTCAATGTATGTTTCTTGCCAGTCGGTGTAGAACCACACTGTGACAGTAAACTTTTGCTTTCAGTACATAATCTCTTTGGGGATCTAGGTTCCCCCCTGTCATCTGCAATGGTATGAATATAAGAAAACAACAAATGAGCAGTTTAGAACAGAAAAAATATATATATATCAAACTTGTCACATTAGCATTCTATTATAACTCCATAGTTAGCAAGCTTTGTTGACTAATGAGTTGAAATGTTGGGCAAGTTTAAAAAAAATTATCTCATTAGAAGGAATCAAAAGAAAAAAAAATTAGTCGTGATGAAAGATATAATTTTAGTTAATGGTGACATTTTCAGAAGGAGAATCCCTAGGATAAGCTATACTGCTCTTGCTACAGTTTCAGCGGACTAAAACATTCATGAAGCAGAACACGAATAATACGAATGGTTTTGCTCTACTTCAACTGTTTTTGCCTAAATGCCTTCTCTTTGACTAGGAGACGAATGCCAATTTCCGGATTGACAACATTCAATAGAAGGGTGGTCAAAGCTGGTGATTTCTTTTTCTTGAATCTTCTCTACATTTTCTCAGAACTAGTTGACACAAATGAAAAACCCTAACTCCATATAGTTTAGAGCCCAGAATGCTAATAATCTTATGCATTTCAATATAGAAATACAAGTAACAATTTTGAAATCCACTATATTTTAGAGCCTAAAATGAACATAATCTTATATATTCCAAAAATAGAAATCTAAGTTAAATAGAATAATGGGCAATGACATATAATGTTTTCCAAATTGGATGAAAAGTGAAAAAAAAAATCCTCAAAAGAAAAAAATTCAGAATATCAGGTAACATTTAATGCACATTTGTTTCAGATGAATCCAAAGCGATTCTGAGCATAGACTGCCAAGCTTACTGATGAGAAATGAAAAAAAAAATGAAATGACAAAACTGCTATACAAGGAAAACAAAACATGGGTCTTCATAAACAACAAACAACAAGTCCAACAATTTGGAGTTGGCTATATGAATCATCTGCTGCAAAACCTTTTTTTTTAAGAGTATATCACTTGTACAAAATTATGGGCCTCCATCTGAATAGAAAAGATACCTGGAAAAGCATCTATCTTCTGTGAAACCTTGGGTAGCATGCATCCATTTGAAATATCTTGATGCAATGCAATTGCATCCAGAGATGGCATTGGCTCAGCTAATAGTCCCAGGCTGTTTATTTCACCAGCAAGGGCTGGCCTTGCAAGGATCAAAGAATTGTACAGTGACGAACCTCTTTCCCATGCCATGCTTTCCAGAAGCCGTTCTTCCAAAGAATTCAAATGTCTCTTCAACTCTCTTGGCAAAGTTACTTCGTATCTAATGAAAGTCTCGATCACCTTACTCATATCAAAAGCTGTTAATCCAGTTCTATCCAATACGGCTGGGAACATCAAAATGACTGTCTTATGTGTAGCTAGAACTAGTTCAGCAGCACAAGCAAGCAGGCAGCGATGAAAACGTTCGTTGGATAACAATGGTGTAAGATTGTTGAGATTCAACAACCGTGATTCTGCTACACATATTGCTTTCAACACTTTATAGTACAATTTAAGAGCCTCCATTTTCCTCTCGTGTGCCCATTCTATGTCTTCAGACAGGTTTGCACTCTGGAAACTCCCAGAAATTGAACATTCTCCAAAAGGACTTGGAAAAATTGTCTCCAGTATAATGCTTGCCCTGCGGGTCACAATGTTCGTGATATCTTGATTGCAAGATGAAAGAAAACATTGAAGCTCTGCCCAGGGTTCTGAAGGAAGAGGGGAAATGATATCTCTTAGCCACCTTGCTGTTGTCATGGCAGTGCTCACGGGTGTAAGAGTCATCTTAGAGTTATGAACAAGAGAACCATTTAAAGATGTTGGGGCATTTGGAGCCAAGTGACATGCTAACCCCTTTGAAGGTGAGGCATTGCACTGCAAATTTACACGCAGAGAAATACTCAAAGAAACTCAATGTAGCTATAGAGTTACACATGAAACCTTAGACTAACATACCTCAGTGTTGTATAAGCTTGTTGTACCTCCAGCGCTTTCAGAACCAAGTATATTAACTTCAGTATCTATGAAAATGCGCTCATCCAATTCTCCTCTTATGCTCAATGAATCGTCATAAACTTTCTCCAAAATTGCCAAACTCGAATTTAATGACTCTTTCTCTAATAAATCTTCAAAATATGTCAATCCATCTGTTGAGTTATGGTTCAAAAGCAATTAGATTACGTCTATAAATGATGAGGTGATAAAACAAATAAGAATACAAGTCAAAGAAAGCAGTAGCAAACTTCTTACTAGTATCAATGTTGTCTAAACTTTCGGATTTGCATTCTGAAGCAGAGTAAGGTTTCTTTTTTAAAACATCCGCTATCAAAGAATGAATTTTTTCCATTGTCCTCTTCAGTTCATCTTCCGAGGTATGATAAATTTCAGATAATGAAGCAAGAAGATTCACTTTTTTGTGGGATTGCTTAACTGTAGAAGATGAATGTTATTAATGATGCTAGAAACCTGTCTAAACAAGAATAACAAGAAAAATATTGATATGATACAAAAGAAACATTACATAATATGGAGGTTTCTTGGACACACAACTTCCTGAATTTTGGAGGCATGTGCAGAATGAGTATTGCCTGTCATATCAAAGATGGCACTGTTTAATGAACTCTAACATGAATAATCCAAATGTCTAAACAACATATGTAACCATGGAACAAGAACATATTCAAATTTCCATCGAAACATTTAAACAAAGTTAAAGAAGAAACTGACCAGCACAGAAACCAGCTCATTTGTAGGCATCACAAAATTTTTACAGTGGCTCAATGACTGCAGACGAAGTGCTAAGAAAAGCATCCACCCAAAACGGTAGAAATCTAGGACATTTTCAGAACTTCCATAATCTGTAGAATCTTGATCTTTGTTCATCATGTTATTCGTAGAAAATAATTCATGGAACCCGTTCTTATAGAACCTGTGTCCGAGCCAAGTTCATAAGATAATACTATCATGAATATTAAGTGAACTATTGCATTAAATTAAGTCAAATAAGTATCCTACTAATCATCAAAAAAAAAGATAAATAAATAAATATTGCAAATGTAGAACAACAATGAGAAAGGAGCATTTTAGAGATACAGAACCGCTCATGCTGCCTATAATGCATACATTGGCCAGGCTCAACACCATATGCGACACATAATAGGAATGTCGATTGTTGAATATAAATATATAAAAGCTTTCCACACATACACACCCTTTCTACATTTGAATTGAAATCCCTAAAGAAATATGCTAATCATAGTCATCATCTAGTTTAAACATTGTTCATGCCACACAACATATTTTTAATGTATAAAATTGATCAGGGTTGTCAATCATGTGTACGCATAAATATAAAAAAAAGGTAAATAGAAAAGGAAATAAACTACTAGGACATGATGGCCTGATTCAGTTTTAATAATTTCCACTGGTTTTTCTCTTACAAGCTTGCTCAAACCACCATCTGAATGGAAACAATGTAGTCCAACTTAAGCTGAAATCTTTAGGGTCACAAATAGTGGAGTGCATCATATTAGTTCATTTTTTATTTCTTGAAGGCTTGCTCAAACCACCATCTGAAAAGAAACGATGTGATTGAACTTAGGCTGAAGCCTTTAGTGTAACAAAACAGTGAAATGTAGCAAATCAAACTAAAACAAGGTATCAGATCAAGCTTTATCTAAGTCCCACAAAGTTAACTCTATTATAAACACTACATGAGCCAAAAATTATGTTCACTGATATGACTGACAAGACCCACATTGCTAGACAAAAAAAAAGGTATCAGGATGCTTACTTGCTCATGTCAATTAATTGTAAGGCATTCTCCAGCAATTCCTTCACCTAAGCATCAGTATCAGAAAAGGAATCAGGGATAATAATGGTAAAGTTTTCAAAAGAAAAAAAAAAAAGTGGGGGAAACATCCAAATGTATACCTTAAGCCTCTTCTCCCAATCTGAGCCATATAACTCACAAAAAATATGGCCTGCCTTGAGAGAAAGAAGCGGAAACTCATTGAAGAAATCCAGAATTCTATAGTTGAGACCATGAATCAATGTTATGCCATCAGAAAACAAATTTTTCTAAGACGAGCATGAAAGGCTTACTTCAATTTACAAGCACTTAAGATCCAACACAGGGTAGCCCTCTCCTTTGTCTGGCCCTCGTTTGCGTCACCCTCGATTAATCTTGGCACGCTGAAAAGAACAAATGCTGACCAGTATCTTCCCATCTCCTCCGGCTGAAAAATTCAAATTTTTAGGAGAAGCCAAATAAACTTTGGGTAAAAACACGAGAGAGACAGGAGGCGAATTACCGATCTAGTCCCCAATGACGTTGAGCTGACAAAAAACAAATTTTTTCCCTTTCTGAATACATCCACGGCGTCCCTCTTCACATACTCCCCAAGGGCCAACTCCTTTAGCTCAATCACAATCAATTCAGATAAACACACACAAAATAGAACGCAGTAATTGAATCATATACATTTCGAGGCAGCTCAAACCTGGCACAGATCCGCAAACCGAACGATGACTCCATCCGTCTCCTGCGGATCTGAAGAAGAAACCGGCGACGCGGGGTCCTCCATGCGCGCGGCACCGACGCCGGGGCTTCGGCTCAAATTTTTTGGTAACCCAAACCCTAAAAGACCGGTCATGGACTTCTAAAGTGGGTGGGCAGGCATCGCGGGAGCAATAAGACGGATCCCAGCAGGGAGAGCACGATAGATCGCGTTAGATTCCTGACTAGTGGACGGTCCAAATCCTTAACCGACGGGCGGAGGCAAATCCGGAAGTGTGATAAACGCGAGGAAAGTGCCGAATAATCAATACTTGGCTGGCTTCCGTTCTCTCTCGAGCTCGGTTTCTCTTTCCCCTCGTCGTCTGATGTTTATCGCTCGCTTTAACTTCGCTCTGATTGCCCTCTTTCCTTTTCCCCCTTCTCTCTCCTTTCAATCTCTCTCTCTCTCTCTCCTTTCTTGTTGGAGGATGAAAATTAAGATGCCTTCGGGACATCCACGATGGAAGCTCGCCGATGTGACAAGGTTGGATGACCTCGTATAATGAAAGGAAGCTCCTTACTCGTTGACAAGGAACTGACTGATCAGGGAACCGCTCCTTGTTTCTTTTTTTTTTCTTTTAATTAAAATTAATTTGTTTTATTTTTATTTTTATTTTTATTTTTATTTGAAAAACAATAAAGTCATTAAATTTTTTTAATTAGTAATGTTATTACAAGTTAGTAATTTATGAATTTAAATTTTACAAAAATTTAATTATATATAATGTAAAATATAAAAGAGACATGAAAAATATTTTATAATAAAAAATACAAATAGATTTATAAAGAAATTGTTGAAAGATAGTTTTATAGAAATATGGTTGAGATTTTTTAAATGTGACACTGATATGGTATTAAAGGAGCTCTTAGAGAGAACCCACCGTTGAGTTGGATTTTCAACAAGGAGCGGCTCCTTCAAATTTTTTTTTTATTTGCATGAATTTTAAAATAAGTGTGAGTTTTTTTTTTTTTTTGAAAGAGTGAGGTTTTTTGAAAAAGTATGGTAGAAATTGTTGAGATGGTTTTTTAATGACGGAGAAATATGAGATTTTTTATTTTTGATGTAGTGCTAATGTAGTATTGAGGAAGTTCTTAGAGAGCTCTCGTCACTATGGATGCCCTAGGTGGCAAAGGTGATTCGCTCGTCCTAACATCTTTGTTAATCCGTCCTGAGACTAATACGGAGAAGGTAAATCACGTGGCTACTAGCCCGGATATTGTGGCTAGCGCATGGGGAGGACGGGGCATACTGGCTTTGTCAGATTTAGACCCCCAGACCTCAATGTGATAACACTGTAAGCATTAGTCATCAGTCCATCCCATGAGAACACTATGAATACCCTAGGAGCATCCATAATGGGAGCTTATAATTATTAACATGGCATAGTGAGGAAGCCACCTCCCATAGTAGGAAGGAGCTCTTTCATTTTCGACAGGAATGACATCCTATTTAGGAAGTTGCTCAAAAAAAAATAGGAGAATATCTTCGTGTTTCGAAGGGATTGCACGATCAGAAATTAAAAAAAGGATCGATTTGATCCGGGTTATAATCTATATTGGATTTCCTAATTTCTTAATAGAGGGTTAAACAGGAAGCATAAAAGCATTACAGGTGAATTTACAAAAAAAAATTACATTCTGTAAATCGGAGACTCAATATCGCTATTACAAAAGTGAAAAATCCCTACGGGCAATCTAATATTCTCTTTCATCTATTTTTTTAATTTGCTTGATTCTTCTTATTTGTTTTTTAAATAAAAATAAAAACAATAAAAGAGTGAGGGTTTTTGAAAAAATGTGAACCCACAAAAGAATTGTTGAGAGAATTTTCGATGAGATTTTTTATTTTTTATATGGCGCTAATGTGATATTTTCACATTGGGGGAACTCTTGGAGAGCTACCTCCACTATGGATGCCCTAATAGTCTATGTTTTAGTGTGGGAAGATAGCTTGTGAGACAACTTCCATGAGACAATGCACTTGGACAATTGGCGTTCTTTTACCACCACTTCTCGAGTGATAGCTATAGAGGGTAAGCGCAAGCGAACCTAGCTCAGGTCCACGATGGATCAGCGGCATGGCGTCACCATCATCAAAGGAAAATTGCTTCCGCGTGTCCAAGCTAAAGCAGCAACCACCTTTCTTCTAAATGAAATGTGAACCCTGGGACGTTGGGCTTCTAGACCACCCACCGTGATCATTTCTCGATTTACCCTAACGGTCGATGGAAAACTTCCGTGGGGTCAGAATGATCGCCCGAGGTTCAACGTTATTCAACCTCATTAATCATTTTTGAAATATCAATCACCTATCCCCGAGGCTATGGTGTAGCGGAAGGGCAACTAGTTATCTCTTTCGAATTTTTTCTCTAAATGGAACACACAATCGTGGGATGTTGGATTCCTGGACCGTCCGCCGCGAGCATTTCCTATTTTACCTTGATGGGTGATGAAAACTTCAGTGGAATCGAATTGGTCACTCTAGATGCAATATTAACCAACATAATTAATCAATGAAGTAGCAATCACTTGCATTTTTAGAGTGAAGATGCATCCTTTCATCATGAGTAAAATGATGATTTCATGAACAATGATGATTTCATTTGTTAAATACCGAAAATAAAAAGGGGTAGAATGATAAAAATTTAAAAATTAGGGGTCTTGTTGGGATTAATAGAATTTGGAGGGCCTTTTTGTAAAAATCAAAATCATTATAAACCCTACTTTTCCTCCCTTTAATCCCCTCTCTCCGTTTCTTTTCCCCGACTCCCTCTGCTCGATGTCGAAACTGTCGCCGATTCCCTCATCGCGCGCCGCCCTTGCCACTTCTTCTTCCTCTCATTCTTCTTCTACTTCTCCTTCCTCCTCGTCTGCGCACACCAAGTCGACGCCGCAGACCTTGGTCGTGCGAGCGATCCCTCTTTGCCACAAACCCTAGTCGCGCAAGCTCCTCTTCCTTCACGCGATTTCAGCCGACAGCATCACCATCTCGCGACACCTACTTCCGTTGTTGATTTCTCGCGTGAGCCAGCCGGCACCGCAAGTTTTCCTTCAGCCCTGATCAAGTCCAAGGTCAGTGACCTTTGCTCTTAAATTTTGGATCAATGTTAAGGGAGAAGTTGGATTTGTTTGGTTTGGGAATTCTACAGTGGTTTGGTTAAAGAAGCAGAGGTTATTGTTGGTTCTTAGCTCTATTTTTAACTGGGAGTTTTGTGTGTGAGTTATTATTCTATTATTCTGATTCTGTAGCTTACGATTCGGGTGGAGCCTATTTTGGTTGTTGTTGTGAGTGCAATGGGTTGGAAGAGTTTGGTTGTTACTTGGCTGTGAGTGTTCATTAGTGGATATATGGTTGTAACTTGGGAATTTGATCTAATAACCTAGTTACAATAATTAGGTTAGGAAAAAAAAGATTCATTGTAGTTTACGAGTTAATTAAATAGAAGTTGTAATTAGGATTTGTGCTAATTGTGTTTAGTATTTTTGTTTAGCTAATTTGTTAATTTTTATAATTAACTAAACTTTATCATTTAATACAGGACCTTGACTTTGAACTCACGTCATCGATCGTGGGAGATTCTTTTCACTTACGGACTTCTATAATTAAGGTGGGTACTTCTCCTTTGTATTCTTATAGTTTCTTTATCTTAAATGCATAGCTTTTTATGTATGAGTAGGTCTGCTTGACCTTATTCTTTGATCTTGTATATTTTAATCGTCCGTTGATACTTTCTTTGGTTGATCTTCGAGTTAATTGTATTTTATATCCGTACAGTCTCATTGTTAATTTTCTATTCTGTAAAGTATCGCTCATACGCGAGTACTTAGATGTTCATAACACCACTAGGATGGTTGGCATTAGAGACACCCTACCTAGTAGTTTAGTTGTATATTCGTTGGTTTCTGATTGGTTTTCGGTATTTGTTGCTTATATCATTGTATCGCTATTATTTGGTTGTTTGTGCATTTTGGTATCATACATCATACCTGCACAATTGCATACTGACGACTGTTGCGTTTCTATATGGTTAAGTCGTCGTTAGTCATTTGGTTGTTTCGCCACTCAACCACTCATCGTGGTAATTGCTAGAGTGCGAGCAACTATCTTGTTACGCTACACTTGACCACTCATGTACAGTGGATGTTGGAGTTGTAAGCAAGCAGCGATACCCTCACCGTTGTTTCCGAGAGATATCAGAGTTGTTGGTGGCTCCCCCTTTATTCTCAGGGTTTTTGGAGTAGTTGGCTCCTTAGCATCCTATCCACTTAACCACATATATCAGTGGTATTCGTTGGAGTACATACAGTTGTCACAGCCATACCCACTCGGCCACACAGATGTGATGTGTTGACAGCTTGACTGGTGTCAGGGTGGGCACATGTCATTGCATCATATGCATCTATTGTATTTATGCATTTTCTTGTGTTTATTGCACTTATATGAACTATGATTGTTGCATTTGGTTGCCATGTATGTATATTTTGACTTTATGTTGTCACTTTGTTTTATACATGCTTAGATGTCCTCTGTTTCCTAGAAACTGTACACCGTTGTATCTGTTAATTCATATATTTTTTGATGTCATGCATTTGTCTACTCATATACTCGTAGAGTCTGCCCGGACTCACCACCCCTACCACCTATTTTTGTTTCAGGTAGCAAGTAGATGCATTACCTGGAGCCAGGAGAGGATCCAGTTGTCAGTCCCACAATATTGAGTCGATTTGGAAATTTGGTTTAGTGTATATTTTCTTCCTGCTTTTATCTCCTAGTCTGTTATTTATTTTCTACATCTGATATCGTCTTGGAAGATTTTCATTTATCTCTTATTGGGTTGTTATGCTCGATTTAGACTTATATTGGAGTTTCTTTTGTATTCGGACTTTCCGTTAATTTTATTTCTGTTCAAAGACATTAACGGTTTGCGATGTTTAAGTTTATTTTATGTTTATCATTCTTATTGATATAAATTACGTAGTTGTGCATTTATTTTCCAGTTATGATGATTGAGCTATCTTTTATGTTGAGATGCGATGTAGATTTATCCCAACTTATCCGTCGTACAGGGAAGATATTGTCTGATTTTCGAGCAAACATGAACCTCTGCAGACATGACATCATTATTAAGACATATTCTCAAAAACCTATATCTATCGTCATGGCAATGAGGGCATTGTTCAGGAATATGCTAATTTGACCATTATTAATAGATAAAATAATTTCTTTCATTTCTAAATCTCAAATAATTTGATTAGGAGTTCATACTATCATGTTGATGCAGTCTGGCCCTGATTGTTATTTTGGTGTTGACACCGATTTAAGTTTAGGTTGATGATTATTGATTATGATTAAGCCCTGATCGAAGATCAGGCATGGTATGGAAAATCCTAGTCTGGAGGGCTAGGTGTTGGAAAATCCTAACCTGGAGGGTTAGATGTTGAAAATCCTAGCTTGGAGGGCTAGGTGTATGAAAAGTCCTAATTCGGAAGAGGTGGGTGAAAAGTCCTAGCTTGGAGGGCTAGGTGAAAAGTCCTAACTTAGAGGGTTAGGTGCAAATTCCCATCTTGGAGAATTAGGTGAAAAAGTCCTGGCTTGGAGGGTCAGGTCCTAGCTTGGAGGGCTAGGTTTGGAAAGTCCTAATCCGGAAGAGTTGGGTGAAAAGTCCTAGCTTGGAGGGCTAGGTGAAAAGTCCTAGCTTGGAGGGCTAGGTGAAAAGTCCTAACTTGGAGGGTTAGGTGCAAATTCCCAACTTGGAGGGTTAGGTGAAAAATCCTTAGCTTGGAGGGCTAAGGTGGATGGAAACTTAGCTTGGAGGGCTAAGTTTAAGTCCCTGGATCGGTCTGGTGATCGGTCAGGGAAGCTGGCACGCTGCCCTGTTGTGGATCGGTCTGGTGACCGATCCAGCAACGACTGATCGTCTGGTGACCGATCAGGGAGCACACAGTGAGGTTGGGAACCTACTGTACTGCTCCTGATCGATCCGGTGACCGATCAGGGAGTGTGTGTTTCACCTACTACTTGGCTCCTGATCGGTCGGGTGACCGATCAGGGAGCGAACAGTTGAGGTTGAGTTCCCTTGCTAATCTAAACCTGATCGGTCTGATGACCGATCATGATCACTGTGCAGATCGTTCTGGAGAACGATCCAGCATCGCAGGTTCCTCACTATGATCGATCAGGCTCTAGCCTGATCGGTCTGGTCATGATCTGATCGGTCTGGTGACCGATCAGGAGGCTGCCTGATCGGTCTGGTGACCGATCAGGAGGTCTGGACTGCGAAGCTCAGAAATCGCCCAAGAAAGGGGTGGATCGTTCGGGTGATCGATCCACAACCTGGGATCGGTCTGGTGATCGATCCAGGAGAAGTCACAAAGAAATTGCGATTTCTAATTGAGCGTTGGGGACCGATCAGGACGGAGCCTGATCGGTCTGGACCTAGCCTGATCGGTCTGGTGACCAATCAGGAGTCGCTCTGATCGGTCGGGTGACCGATCACTTTAATTCAAATTGCACTGTCAGACGCTCTGATCGCGTCTGACCGTATCCGATTCGTTGATGTTTGCCTCTGATATTTGATTTACTGTGTGATATACTGCTCTAACAGTCTGATTAAGCTGCAGGTGACAGGGGAGGATTCAAACACTCAAGGAAAAGTCAATGGAGGCTTTCCTTGGAGCAGGTTTGTCCATTTCTCATCTCAGGTTGCAACGGCTGGAGCTGCAGGACTGAAGCCGCTGACTGAAGCTTGGCTGAGGGAGCTTAGGAAGTTCAGTAAGGGTTCAGTGGTAGCTGGCGTTGGCAGTGAGGCAGCTGGAGGCTGCTGGAGATGAGGTCACTTGATGCTTAGTGGAGAAACAAAAGGGACGAGAGACAGCTTCGGTGAAGCAGAGTTCTACAGCTTGTGTTTTGAGTTCTTGCCGCCCTGAGTTCTCCACAACTTCTTGCTGTGTTCTTGAAGTTTCCATCATTCTGAGCAAGCGATCGAGAAGCAATCATCCATTACTTGAGTGCTTGAAGGAGAGAACAAGGAGCTGGGAGTCCGACAGTGGGAAGACACGAAGAAGGGTTCTTGCGTGAGATCGCCACTGGGTGGAGCTCAGGGAAGCTTGCTGTGTTCTTGTCCTTGCTGAGTGCTTGAGTAAGATCCTTCTTGTTGTTTCATTGAGCTTAAACATTTATCTGTGATTGAAACGCTGTGGAGAGGTTTCTCCACCGAGAAGGAGGTTGCTTCATATCCGGTGATAACCGGGGCTTGATCTGCCGACGATCAAGGGATCGCCCACCTTAAGGGCACGCCAAGGTGTAGGGGCATGTTATCCCCGAACCTTGTAAATTCTCCTGTTAGCGATCTTGTTAATCTTTCTAGTTAGTTGTCTGTTTTAGTTTCTGCACTTTCTGTTTTCCATACTTCCGCTGTGCTATTAACAACTTCAAGTGCAGAAACTTGCTAACTTCTTGAAGTGAAAAGTGATTGGCTATATTCACCCCCCCCCTCTCTAGCCATCCCGTTTCCAACATATCATTTTTTTAATTTACCCTCCTAATTATCCACTGATAATTGATTGATCTATGACATGTTAATAAATACAAGACAGTAATATAAACTCCATAAGGACCATCTTTTATACCTCCTTCAGATAGGATCAGATACGATGACGAATCTCAATTTTAGTATACGGTTTATGTTTGTTTCAATTTTATTGTTGTACATACGAAGCCAATTTTATCTTTCTATTGTAAATTTTCAAGTTGTTTTGTTTTACTCCCGTGCATTTCTCCCTCTCGGATGGGAACAAATCGCTATAATTTATCCGCTGACCGATTCGTTGGCAATTTTCACAAAGTTTACGAAAGAAAAACTGTATCTTTAAATGGATAGTCGTGAATTAGTGTAAGCAGGGATACTCTCCGGCGACTCGCAGGGGACAGATAAGGTGACCAGCTAAAAAACATGTTCGAACCCTCCATCAGGAAAACACTTACACCCTGTTTAGAAAGGAGGGAATTGGAATTCCTTTGGGAATTGGAATTCAATTCCCTCCTTTGGTAGCAACTTTTAGGAAGGAATTAGAAAGGAATTGAATTCCAATTCCTTCCACATCCCCCAAAATAAATCAGACCCAAAGGGGTCTGATTTGGGAAAGGAATTGAATTCCAATTCCCTTCCAAATTTAAAATGACTAATTCACCCTTAACAAATCAGCAACCTACCCTGCTTCTCAGCGCCGTTTCACCTAGCAACCCTGTTGCTGCAAACCTGCTGCTCAGCGGCGAAAACAGATCGCCTGCTCTGCTCAAATCGATGCTCAAGCACAGATCGCTGCAGATATCTTTGCCTGCGCTGCTCAGATCGCTGCTCAAGCACAGATCGCTGCTCAAAGCACAAATCGCCTCTCAGGTTTGTCTTTTTTTCCCAGGGCAGTTCGTTTTCGAGCTCCTTTTTGTGTTGCAACTCCCACAAGCACAGATCTGTTCTCTTCTCCCACAAGCATAGATCACAGATCTAGGTTTTTTTTTATCTGTTTTTTTCCTGTTTCTTTTGTCGTCTGGGAAAAATCTGTTTTCATTGCAGTATTGAAAACAGATTTTCATTGCAAATGCAAAAATCTGTTTTCATTGCAAATGCAGTGTTTGAATTAGTTTTCTAACAAGCACAGATCGCTGTTTTCTTTTTATCTGTTTTCATTGCAGTGTTTGAATTTGTTTTCATTGCAAAAATCTGTTTTCATTGCAAAATAGATTTTCATTGTAAAATTTATGCAGTGTTTGAATTAGTTTTCTAAAGTAGCTGTATTAGTTTTCTAAAATGGAGCTACTAAATTTGTTTGAATTCCTTCCTAAAAATTAGTTCCTTCCTAAAAAATTTTCATCATCGTATTATTCTGGGACCTTTCTTTGCATGTTGTATGCTTATGAACTGATCTTCTCGTCTTGACATACACAAGTTACTTGTTGTAGATTTGCTTGAACGGTTTTCTGTGGAGTATTCTCTGAAAAACTAGATGTTATATCTTAGCCTCCATTGTTTAGTTCAGTAGATTGGGTTACCAATCTCAGGTGCTTAGGATTGTAATTAGTGTAATGTCGTTTAAATAGTGATGTGAAGAAAAACATGGGGTAAATAAAGAAATTGAGAAAAAAAACAAATTCCTAGTTCCGGAATTGCTTTTGTTCTTTCTTTCACTATTGTCCTTTTTCAACCTCAACAATCTGTCTTTTACTATTGTCCCTGCAACTAACAATGTAGATTCCCGATATATATTTTCCATTAACTTGTGTCTTTTTTTCAACCTCAACAATCTCTCTTTCATTATTGTCCCTGTAACTTACAATGTATATTCCCTGTAACCGGCAAAATCTCAATTACAATTGTCAATCTGCAAAAGATTGGCTGAATATGCTATAGCTCGATCGGAGAATCAGATTCCTGATTGAAAAAGAATCCAGATTAAAGAATTGCCAGTCAGATTATTGCAATTGACCAAGCCTTCCTACTTTCTTGAAAAAGTTAATACAGTTTGAATTGTCCAATCTGTAATCAATAAAGTCTTCTGCTTTTCTCGTAAGTGGTTCACCCAATTGCTACCTGAGGTGGAGTGCCACACAAGTTTGAGGTGTTGAAGCATGGCTCCTATACTACGTTATACTAAAAAAAATAATCAGGGATTTTTCTCTTAAATACTCTCCTTTACCTATGTATATTATCTCAAATAGTCTACTGTTTATTTGTAGCTACTTCTGATGAAATTTATTTCATGCTTTTTAAAGGCTTGCCTATTTCTGCATCTCGTTATATTTACTTATACGTTTTACAAGCTTAATTTAGGACTGTTTGTGCTTGATCTGTTACCATTTAGTGAATACAGGCACATTTGACGCGGGCTGCAGAAGTTAAAAGGATTGTTGAGTTGATTATGGGAAATGTTGATGGTTGTTATGCTGTTGAACCCAGTGTTGATGTAGTTGCACATGGTACTGCAGAAGGTTCCCAAGAGAACAATGGCCATATTGTTCCATATGTTTCTCATTACCTTCCCAGAAATCCTTCTAAAATCTCATTGGTTGAAGGAAAAGCTAATGATTCAAGTCCAAGCACATCCAAAAATTTTGTTCTTTCTGTTGAATTTTTTGATGCTGTTGAATTTTTTGATGCTGTTGGATAAATTACTAGTTTGTCAATTCAAGTTTTCAAAAGGATTACTAACCTTAAAATTATGCATTTTGAATATCAAACAGAAGTTTCATGGTGGACATTTTATCTAGGACAGTTTGTTGTTTTGGGATTTCAAATTGTTATATTTTATTAGATATTAGCTTTCTAATTGTGTTCTTTCACATTTGTTGAATTAAAAAAAAATTTGTCGAGACCTCATGGAGTAGCTCCTTGTAAGTTATGGGTACAGAATGGAAAAACGTGAATTGGAGAAAAGTTATTGTACAAATTATTTATAGAGTAGTAGGAATGAAGGTTTAGGAAATAATTCTGTGATGAATGCACTAAAGAGTTAATGATTGATCTTTATTTTGCTTAAGAGTAAAATGGTAAAAGTATAATAATTGATTTCAATTCCGATTGATTTCAAACATGAGAATTCATGATTCCAAACATGAGAATTCAATTCAATTCTCTTGTTTACTAATTCATTCCAAACATGGGAATTGGAATTCAATTCCGGTCGGAATTGAATTCCGACCGGAATTCAATTCCAATTCCTTACTTAAAAGGTTTCCAAACAGGGTGTTAAGTCGAATCTCCGGTAGTTCCTCCACCATGCCCCGGTGCAGTAGATTCCAGATGCCGTGACGCCCACGTAAGTCGCCGGAGGAGTGGCGCAATATGATAGCATGCAACAGGAACAACATCAGCTTCAGCGAACGTGACGAAACCAAACCCTCTTGAACGTTCTTCATCCTTGTCAATGGATTGCCAAGGTGCTCCAAGCTAAGTTGCGGATGAAGATCTTCACTTCCACGCTCCAGCTTCGGCGACACCCACCATGGCTCCTTCTATCTCCATCCGTGTGTTTTAGTAGTGCATACATCGTTACCATAATAATTATGATCCGTTTATTTGGTTTTTTCCCCTGAGGATTTCATTTTTTATAACTGCAGTCTTGCACATTTGCGATCAATTCAATTTGTATCATCTTATTCAGATGATACCGGACAAGCATTGTCATTTCGGAATACAGATTGTTTGATAAGATTTAAGATGGTAAAGAAAGTTCCACTGTTTTTCACTTCTTTGAAACTAGTACTGTCATTGAAGCAAGCATAAAAGTGCAAGAGAAATATCAGAATGCAATGACAGAAGAAATACTGAATTGTAGCTCTCTGCAACTACGAGTGAACTTTGTTCTTCCTAACGAAACTTACCTTCCATCCGCCTTCCCTCATGCTTCCAACCATATCGGCGACCTTGAGTTTCTTGTGAAGTTTATCTATCAATTTGCGCTTTTCATTTGTTAGAGCAAATCTATCTTCGTCAATATGTCTTCTATTGATGATTCTGTGGCAATCGTTTTCCCTATAATTTGCAACATCGGTTTGCACACTTGCAAGTTTCTCCTTCCCTTTGGCTGCAAGAAATGCTTCAGGCTCACATCTCAATCGATTCACAGCTGCATTTTTCTGCTCGAATTGGCATTTTGCATCAGACGACTTCATATGGACTTTTTCTTCACGCCATTCAACCGCAGGCTGAACCATTTCCTTCTCCCCCAACTCTTTCTTCAGTTTTTCTACGTGAGTCTTATCCTCGACAACTCGCTTTAATATTTCGTAACTCGTTTCAAATATTTCTCTTGCTTTCCGCTCATTCTTGAGTTCTTGAACTGTGTTTGCTAGTAAGGTCTTCGTTTGTATTAATTCAACTTCGAGCCTCTTGTTCATCCCCTCAGCTCTTCTCAACTTTTTTTCTAGCTCAAGCTCGTCAATCACGGATTTGAGTGGAGTTCTTACTCCTTCCTCTTCTTTGTGCCTTAAGAGATGTCTGATTTCATCGTTAGCAGAATTCTTTTCAAGGACGAACTGTTTCACCTGGACGAGGGCCTGATCTAGCTTACAGGAAACCGCTGTAGCGAGAGAAACTACTGGTGATTGCTGCTTGTTGATTCCACCAAAACGTATCAACATCTGGAGCAGCTCTTTCGATGACACCAAAAAACTTCGCAGATCCTTCAAACAGTTCTTGCTTCCTGAAACCATTCCTGGGAAACATCTTTGAAGCTGCACAAGTGATGAATCGAAAGTTAATGGTCTCAACAAATTTATCTCTATTCGCTAAACTTTTCATATTTGAAATGTATGCATTTGAGATTTAAAAAAAGTGATTTTTGTAGAAACAGTATTAATTTCAGCCTGTTTTCTAGTCCCGGTCTTGAATCTCAGTTGATCAAAAAGTTCACATAGTGCTATTAATCGCTTAGCTAACACTCGAAGGATCATAATCTATGTTCAAAAGAACCACATGAACTTAAAATTTCAACTAACTTCTTAGACAGTAAAGAACTGATACTGAGTAGCTTACCTCCATGGGGTTTGTCTCACTTGGCTCATTGCATATTCTATTGTAATTCCTCGATCCATGATCACCTGCCTACAACACGACCATAAATTGAAGTTAGGAAAAATAAAATAGAGGGAAAAAAAACAAGGAACCATATGCTTACTACTGTGATTGGACTACGTGAAGGACTGAACTTTGATAGGTGATTTCTTATCTTCATATCAGATGGGAAATTCCTTTCACGTTGGCTCTTGTCAGTCATTGGGCAGGAAATGTAACTCGATGCATGAAGAGCATTGGCTAGTTTCCGAGCTGACACTGTCACTTGAGTATCCCTGGCACTACCTCCCAATGAACGATGCCAAGATGTTTCAGTAATGCCTGGTGTAAGACATGAAGATCTATTGTTCACTCTCCACAAGGAAACTGGAGTAGTTGATCTTCTCCTCTTTGCCACCAGAACTGGTCGTTTAATGCGGTAGTTCCTCAACATAGAAGATGACGAAGAACATGATGACCTGTACCTTGGCATTCTGCAATTGGTTTCCTTCTATTCCTCTGAAGAAAACAATTAAAACTCACAAAGTTCAAGTTTTCAATCGTTTTAATCGTCACCGTTTCAAGGAGATCAGAATCTAGAAAACCTGTTTTTTTCTGAAGGAGGGAAGGCGCTTGATTGAGAGAAAAAGCATGAAGAGGAACAGAACAAGGTTGAAACTTGTAGAGATATCGAGGAACTAAAGATGCGAGAACAAATCGAAAGGAACGAGAGGAGAAACAAACCGACTTTGATCAGAAGGATGCGTCGTTTCCTTGAAATGCCCGGTGAACCGTTAAAGATTGAATCTTGGGAGCGGAACTGGCGATCCCATATTCCTCGATTTTTTTTCTTTCAGTTTCTACCTCGGAACGCGTCGCCGGTCGCCCTTTAGTTCCCTTCTCCGGCAGCGCGGCGGCGGCGGCGGACGATGATTTATCACAGAACGAGCGGAGAACCGTTAAAAGACGATCTCCGCCTTATAATGTATAATAATGCGAGTCAACTCCTTGGTTTAATCGAATCGAATAATTTTAAAAAAAAAACGATTACCGCCGGGAAGAAAAAAAAGGAAACTGTGGAGGCCATGTCCCACGTAGAATCCCTATTTCTCTGTCCCACTGAGCGACGCTGACCGACGAATCGTCTATCGGCGGCTTCCGGCCGTTGTCCCGAACAAAATGATATCTTGGGAGATACGGTGAATTTGTTGAGTATCGTCGCAATTACGATCTCGTCGTATTCACCGTCGAATCCGACGAGATTATAATGCAGCGATTCCGACTGATTCACCATTATCCCAGGATATCGTTTGATTCGGAATGACGATAAAAAATTATTAACAGTATCAGATCGTCAATTGGACGACTCACCGGCCATCGCCGACGCCGACGAATATGAGACAGGCAAGACAGGGATCATCTAGGACAGAGGATCCCGTCTGTAGAGGAGAAACAAAAAATGCAAACGCTGGTGCCTTTTTTTTCTTCAAAATCAACAAACAATCATTTTTTAAATTTTAATGCGTCGGTTCATCGTCTTAAATATTTCTATTACACCTTTTTTGACTTGATTTATTCTCTCACTAATTTGAATTAAATGTAGCCTTAAAGTCAACGAGTATCTTTAAAATGGATTTACCGTTATAATGTTGCAAATTAAATAACTTCTGAAAATGTTCTCAAGGCATGAAAAAAAATTTCAGAAAGATGGAGCGATCAAAGTCATCTCCTTTTATAAGATTTATGGAACTTCTCTGCTATACTCATAAACCAACATGCTTATTACATGAACAGCGCATACACTTTTTGATTCAATTCTAAATAAACTCATTGATAGCAAGCCTAGATCATTTGTTATTGTGTATGTACATCTAACATTTCCTGAGGAGGCATAGAGCAATTCCTCTACTAAGTTTATCTTTATCCTTCTAAAAAAAGGGGGAAGGAAACACCTCACGGATCCAGAAGAAACTTTGTTCTGTGACGTGGAGAAGTTGGACCAAAAGCAAGCTTCTTAAAAGAAAAGCAGATCCTATATCTTCACAAAAGCTTGGAGATTAAGGTCTAGCGAATGCCAATGAGCCTCAACTAGTCAAAATCAAGGAACAGTGAGCAATTCAACATACATGCTTTTCAGCTTTAGTTAGCAATCACAAAAGGAAACCAAAGAAACTCACTGAAATCCGACTTTGCTCACCAGATTGTTCTGAGGCTCCTTCCAGTAGAATCCCTGAACAAGAACAGGCAGAATGTTGCAGCCTATGAGAATATACACCATGAGTGCATGCTTCCCCAGCCATTCCATGGCGAGGGTTGGCCTCCTGTAGCCAAACACATCAACCTGTAGGCATCAAGAACAGTGGAGTCTCAGAATTTGATCTCTTTTTTGATAAAGATAGAAATGTTGGGATATGGAAGAAAGGGAGTTTCTTTCTCACCAGCACATATGTTGCAGTGAACAGCATGCCTGCAGCCCCAGCAGTGATGCAAGTGTAACTTAATGTGTATAAAGACTTGTTGATGTGCATTCCTAAGAGAATAAAAGGTTCAATTACAAAGTTGGACGTTTAAGTCTCAACCCAATCAAAATGGCGTTGAAAAAAGATGAATATCAGTCTATACCAGTGGCTTCCATGATACAGGCCAATGCTATCAGAAACAATGAAGGAATAACCCAATGGATGATCCTATCATAGTGATGCTGCAACAATAGTCAGGGTGTCACATTGTGAACTCACATGTGTTCTTGATATGTGATCAGATTTAACAAGTAGTACCTTCATTTGTATAATTATGTGCCCAAATTGCAACCCGATCAAGCAAGTAACAATTGCCATGACAGAGCTGTATCATTGAATTAGTACCATTATAAGTTCCCCAAAAATGAGTGTGGAAAGTGGACACTAGTGAAAATTAGGGAAGTGCATGCAACTGCTGACCTGAGTAGTCCTTCAGGATCAAAAGGAGCTTGGCACCATGAAGGAGCATCAAAAGGAAGGGGGCCACTTGCCGGTGAATCAATGCTGCATTGCTGAAGAAAGATCATGGAACTAGAGGTAATCAAATAAAAGGGAAGAAAAATGGAAGGATTACTTCATGACACATAGTGATGTGGGTGAATGAAACCTTGGTTCTTTCATAAACAGGGCGACGATGCAGATGTTGGATGCTGAGGATTTGGCGATCGATCATTCCCACAGCGTTGCAAGCAGGCCCTATGTCACCCCTCACCCCACACTTCACCTGGGTTTGAGGAAAGTGGATACTAGCATGTGAAAAACAGATCTTGGAAATATTTATACAAGGAATATAACAAAGTGATTCTCACTATGAAGGATTTGGTTGTGGAACCTTCAGAAGGTATCTCATATTGCCAATCAGGAACATGTAAACCATATAACAGAACCGTGTAAATGGCAGTAAGAATCAAGCACAGCAACCTATTCCAAAAGAAGTGGGATGTAAATGAAAATTGCATGGTCTATGGAGAAGCAATTTAAATCATTATGGTGAAAAAAAATCTCTTCTAGTTTTATTTTGATAATTAAACACATTCTGTAATCACTAAAGCATCTCAAGTTTATGAAAAAGACTGCTTATTAATTGATTTGTGAAAGAATCATGCACTAAAATTGTTGTTCGAAAATGTTGCAATTTTTAGCATACACTTACAATTGGAGTTTGCATGGCCTAGATACTGAACTTTCAGAATTGATATCACTTTTGAGCCAGATTTCACACATAGCAGCAAACAAATAGGCTACTGCAATTCTCTGCAATAAAGATCACTCTAACTGATCAAATCAACTTATACATTCACATAATGCTTTTTTCGCAAAAAAATAAAAAAATAAAAAAAAAGGGTACAACATTAACATATTATGACCTTTCGAACATAGCTTTTAAAAGCCCCAAACCCTTACCTCATATCACATTTTGCATGTTAATTTAGCTCATAATGTGGGGTTTTCTAAGGAAAAGATAATTTAGTGTTTGGTATGGACAATGAAATTATAATATAGCAGCATTAGCAAAATTCCATACTTTGTACAAAGCAGTTTAAAGCTAAATGAGTTCATAGCTGAAAAGGAATTAAATTTAGCCATGGTGGATATCCTACCTGAAGAACTCCCATCCATCTGATTTTCAATATGTCCACTCCATAAGTCAAATTGTGAAGACCATGAAAATATCCACCTACACTCAATGCAATAAGATCATATAAACAATCCAAATATATGAATAATCTATTTAGGCATGCAAAAAGAAAGAGTTGTATACCTTGGACAAAAAGACCTACAAAAAACAGCTTTGAGGCTCTGAGGATCGCCTTCTTGGTTGCGACAACTTTGTTTGGGACTCTCTGAACAAAATTTGAAGGTAGATAGCATGTTTTTGTATTTTTTTTAAAAAAAAACTGACTTTGATTCTTTAACACACAGTAATTACTAAGCAAACTTATTTTTCAGTTTACAGAAATTGAAGCTTCAAACCAAAGAAAGGATTAGGAATTTTGTGGAACTGTTGGCTTACCTTATATGCAAGGGAAAGTGCAACTCCCACTATAAACAAGAAAAATGGCATGACAAAATCTGCAAGTGCAATGCCATTCCAAGGAGAATGATCGATGGCAGGAAGAAATCCTCCAGAATAATCTACAAATATCATGAGCTGCATAAAGAGATTTGTTGGTCATTACTGTCATCAAACAAATTTATGCATATGGCATGACAGAACAGAGAAGAATGATATCTGATGATAACAATGATTTAGTCAAAATTAGAGTAAGTTTATATAATACAGATGAGAACACAGATTTTAAGTCTGTTTTTTGATAATTTGGTAAGAAATGTTTATAGTGAGCAAAGGGAAGATGATCTGAGTGCAAGTGTGCGCAGTATTTTAGTAAATTCAGAATTGGCTTTAAAATACCCCTAATTGAGATTACAAAAACTAGATTATTTGTTAAAACACAAAGCTTCCTTCTTTTTCTGGCAAAATAGGCCATGTTTGGGGTAGTTTAGTAGCAATCTGATTTTCACAAGTATGCAAATGAAGAAGGAACAGTTGACTCTGGCAATGGAGCAGCAGCAGTCAACCTACACTACTGAAATTACTCAAAGGGTTTTTAGATAGAAAAAAAAAAGATTTTTCAACAAATAAATGGTACAAAAATGTGAAGGGCATCCTAAGCATCATTATACACTGCAAGTCCTCAAGAAAAAAAATCAGAAGGTTATACGAGACAAAATGTTAGGACTGTCAGATTATGTGTTTCTAACTGAAGGTGAGTGTGCCATGAAGCAAGGGACAGCCACAGCTGATAACTTTGGTGAAATGTGACATCATACTGAAGATGAAGATTCCTCATTTAATTTTTTCTCTTTAGTGACATAAGTATGATTCAGAATAATAATAGTTGATGAATTAAAGTACACTTATGGTTATTCAAATTAAAATATTTTTCTGCTCTGATTTCTGTGCTCTCTCTAAACTACAGTTTGCCTTTGTCTCCCTAACGTACTCTGTCCTTTTACTCCGTTTTTATTTGGAGGAAAGAAAATGACAGAACTGAAAGAAAATGGTTTAAAGTGAAAAGAAAAGAAAATGAATGCATCTTCTTCCAAATTCAACTCATTTTATTTCTATCCGAATAACCAAAAATGTAATTCTAGTACTCTAAACAGTGTAATATCTAATGTCTATGACACAATAAATCCGTGAATCAGGCGGCAATTCTAATTTATTTTTCTTCAAAACATTTTAAAAAAAAAAGAAAAGAAACTTTTTGTGCAGTATCCTGACTAATGAAAAATTAAGGAACAAAGAAAAAAAGGGCAAGGCAATAAAAAGAGAATATAGTTTTTTCGATCAAATCAAATCCATAGGATTCGATTGAATGGCAAACTTATTAAATTTATTAAAAATCCATATCAAAAATAGTAAATCTTAGAAAAATTTCTTCCCCTGCAATTTCAAAAATGTATAAACAGCTGTGATAACATTATCTTACTTAGTAAATCAGTAATGGAAGAAAGGAAGAAAAAAAAACAGGAGAGCCCAAAAGGGTAACAATGTGGATCTGGAGGCGTGTTTACCGCGACGGTGAATCCCCGGAATACATCGAGCGAGACGAGGCGGTTCCTCGTGGCGACGGCGGATGCGAAAGGTTTATCCTTCTTCTGAGAGGCGTCGCGACCGGCCTCTAGGTCCTCCGGCGGCTGAGAAACGGCGGCGGCGGCGTTCTCGTCTCCCTTAATGAGTTCATAGGCCTCCATCTCGCTCGAATGATGTCTTCCTTCCCACTGTAAACGTAAGAAGTGGAGAAGATCGAGGAAGGAAGAAGCGAGGGACAAATCTTTCTCTCTTCTATTTGCGTTACAGATGGAACGGTGTAATTGAATCGCCGTGTCTTCTGCTATTTATAAGGAAAGGAAAAAGAAGCTTTGCGCAAGGAAAAATATTATATAAATATTTATTAGATGTAATCAAATCACTACGCCCATTATTACGCTTTACCAAATCAGCCGTAAAATTAGAAACCATTACTTTTAAATAAAAATTAAACATATAAATTCCTTTTAAAATAAAGATGGCTATTAATTAATCGCATGGTTGTTTTCATATGGTTTATGGCCCTAGATAACGAGTGATCCCATCCTAACTTATATGTAATTTGGTTGGTTAGCGTGGCACTTCATAAACATGGATTACATCTAAAACGAGGTTGGACAACCCAGCATGACGGGACATAAAACAGGGTGGATCGTTACTAGCCCGAGTTCCATCCGGATTGGATGTCTCGATTGTATAGTTGGCTGGTAATAATCTTGACTAGCCCCATCGTGGGAGGGGGGGCACCGAGTGTGCAACTTAACATCAACCGATCGACATACTCCTTACATTATAATTTTGTCTTTTAGGGGACAAGTTGGTTGGCCGATGTCTGAGTATCCCACGACTCGACACATTGTGTATGTTCCGACCGACATGTTGTTTACTTCGCAACTTGGTGTTCTTTGAAATAGCCGATCGGTGCACTCCTTAAGTGCGCTCTGGCTCGGAAGTTATCGTTGTCTGTAGCAGTACCTACCCTCTGACACCACACAAATAAAGGTAGTACCTAAGTCGGCGCAGGCCGGCTCAGGTCTGACACTACTCGTGTCCGAATCACGGATATCTCGCTGACACAGTACATTCCTGACAAGCTCTAGTAACCAATATCACGGCACCTCCTGCGTATGTCAGGATGAGACGGCACCGGTAGGCAAGCTGACAGTAGTCCCTATTTTGTCCACGCATAAGACAAAAAGGGGGCAAAGGCGGACAGAGGTTGTCGGTTCCCCGGCTATATAATGTTTTCCTTCCTTCACCTACATGTATGCGTAATATTTTTTAGTTACATTCGTTTCTTCCTTAGCTTCATCTTCTTCATCGGATTCTGACTTGATCGTCGGAGGGCCTTACCGGGAAACTTTCCCGGTGGGTTGTTGATAGTCATCTTTTCACAAGATAGGCATTTCTTGGCCGGAATAGTTCTCAGCATCACCGCATGATACCACCATCATTCTCTATCGATAAGCTAGCCTCATCATCAAGTTGAGAGTCCACCTCGCTCTTCAACATGATTAATCAGTGTTGTAGGCATTTAACTTGATTAATGAGTGTTGTAGGCATTTAACTTGATAAATTCTTAGCCGATGATAATTTTTTATGAGATCGAATTAATCATACGAAGATTAATAAAATAAAAAATATAGGAAAAGGGAATAATATGAAGATTAATAAAATAAAAAAATAAAGGGAAAGGGAATAGATGGTGCATTTTTTTATTCTTACCAAATAAATATATTTAAACATAAAGTTAAATTATAAGTGTGTAGTGAAGAATACAACTAAGGAGGCATTTGATTCGAAAAATTCAGAAGGGAATGAAAATTAATGGTAATCATGTTCATTAATACTATTGGATTTATATCATTGGGAATGAAAAATAAAAGTCATTTTTTTCATTTTTATTTTCTACTCCCCTCGTCAACCAAACTCCTTAATTATTCTTTTATTTTCATATATCAAAACACTCATTTTTTTTAATTTTATATTTTTTATTTTACTATCTCCTTTTGCATTATCTCATTCTACTTTCTCTTTACATCTTTTATTATATTCTCTCTCTACATTTTAAAATTTATCTCTACCTATCTTTTATCTTTCTCTCTCTACATATTTTCTCTTTTCTCCCTTTACTTCTCTTATTATATTTTTTTCTCTTTGCATATTTATATTATTTATTTATATCATTTTCTCTCTATATATTTTTATATCACTTTCTTTTTATATTTTCTATATCACTTTGTCTCTTTATCTTTTTTTTATCATATTTTATTTCTCTACATATCACTTATTTTCTTTCTATTTTTATCTCTTTTTTTTTCTAATTTCTTTTTCTATCTCTCTTCTCAAAATGTCTCTCTCTATATTTTTTTTACTTTATCTCTCAACTTATTTTATTTTATTTTTTCTATTTTGTAGTAATTTTATTATTTTAAGTAAATTTGAAATTTTTATAGAATTTTGTTATTAAAATTAAACTAAACCAAACATCATAAAAAATAATAATCTCTATTCCAGAATTTAAACAAAATTCTATCAATATAATCATTTATTTCTATTCCTATTGATCCATCAATAAATAATCATAATTCCCATTAAAATTTAAAGTCTTGAAAATAATAATGAAATAAATAAAACACTCCAAAAATATAATTTAGTATGTAATAGGAGATCCACTTGCATCCGATTCATCTCCCACAATTTTACTATTTAGGTTAAATCTTTATAAATATTATAATAAATGTCAAATTTTGAATGTTATATATTCTTAAGATGGCAACCTCAAATTAAGTAAATTTTTAATATAAAGTTGTTCCTAAATTCAGAGAAACTCTTAAAGATTCAATTAGTAAAAGATAAAATAGGTTTTGATTCTATATTGATTTTAATAAATGATCGTTAATGAAAACATTGCACACATATATATGGTATGCGCGTATATAATAGGTTTAATTACAGCAAAATTTTACATCTATTAAAATATTTCACATAAATGGTATATTTTTTTATGTTTTTTTTACAATTTAGGGAATAGTAAATTATTATTTTCTAATATATTAATTATTCTTATATAAAATATAAATTATGTTTGTAATGGCAGCTGAGTGTCGACCGACGAAAAATAATAGGGAAAATGAAAATGGGAGAGTGAATGGTAGAGTGAATGATGTGACACTTTGCATGCATCGATCTCCGACGGATTCACCATGCCCCCCAGGGTATAGTTTGATTCGGGGCGACGGCCGAAGGCCGTCGATGTTGTCCAAACGATAATCGAACGTGTGCATATAAAGCGTCACGTCATTCACTCAAGTGTCACGTCATTCATGTTGGAACTTGGATGGCTAGAAAGGGGGGGTGAATTTAGCCAGACACTTAAACTTTAAAGCTTTTCAATTTCTGCAGCTCAAATGTTAGTAGCACAGCGGAAGTTAAAGGAAAACAGAGTATGCAGAAATGAACCCTAAGCTAAGAACAAACACAAGAACGCTAACAAGAGGGTTTATAATGTTCGGGGATAACTTGTCCCTACTCCTTGGCATGCCCGTAAGGTGGGCGATCCCTTGATCGTCGGCAAATCAAGCCCCGAAAAATCCGGATAAAATGCAACATCGTTCTCGGTGGAGTAACCTCTCCACAACGTTTCGAAATGGATCAAAGATAAAGTACAGGAAACACAAGAAGGATCTTACTTAGCACTTGAAACCACAAGAACACAAGCAGAACTTCTCCTGAGCTCCACCCAGCGCAGATCTCATGGAAGAACTCCCTTCTTCGTGTCTTATCGTTGATGGACTCGCCAAGCCTCTTGTTTCTTCTTCCAAGTGCTCAGTAACAGATGGTTGCTTCAAAGATCACAGTTGCTTGCTCAAGATGGAACAGAGTTGTCGCAAGAGCACAAGTTGTCGCAAGAATAATGTGTGTAGGGCACTGAGTTGCTAAGACTTGTTCGCCACAAAAACACTTAAGTCCCAGCTTACTGATCGCCAAGTCACCACCTCACTGCAGCCTCCAGCTGCTCACCTGCAACTACCAGCTACTACTGAGCTCTCCTGGACTCCCTGAGCTTCCCTCAGCCTAGCCCCAATCAGCAGCTTCAGCCAGCGCCAGCTTCCGTTGCAACCTGAGATAGCAAATGGACAAACCTGCTCCAAGGAAAAGCTTCCATTGACTCTCCTTGAGTGTTTGAATACATCCCTGTCACCAGCACACTTAATCAGAGCATTAGCATATCATATCAAGCATAGAATCAAGTATCAGAGATTAAGCGCAGAGAATCAGATGTGTTCAGACGCGATCAGAGCGTCTAACAGTGCATTTTGAATTAAAGTGATCGGTCACCGGACCGATCAGAGAGCCTCCTGATCGATCACCAGACCGATCAGGGTGGGTTCAGACCGATCAGGCTCCATCCTGATCGGTCCCCAACGCTCAATCAGAAATCGTGATTTCTCCGGGACTCTCCGAGACCGATCACCAGACCAATCCCAGGTTGTGGATCGGTCACCAGACCGATCCACCCCTTTGCAGGGCGATTTCTTAAATTCGCAGTTCAACCCTCCTGATCGGTCACCAGACCGATCAGGGCATGCTCAGACCAATCAGGCTCCGTCCTGATCGATCATAGTGTGGAACTCGCGACACTTGATCGTTCAACAGACCGATCCGAACAGTGTTCCAGATCGGTCACCAGACCGATCAGGAGCAGATCAGTAAGGTTCTCAAAACCTACCGGAAGCTCCCTGATCGGTCACCGGACCCATCAGGAGCAGAGCAGCAGGGGAACTCAACTCACTGTGAGCTCCCTGATCGGTCACTAGACCGATCAGGAGCAAAGCAGTGAGTGAGCTGCATGTTCCCTGATCGGTCACCAGATCGATCAGTCATTGCTGGATCGGTCATTAGACCGATCCACGAAGGAGCACCGTGCCAACTTTCCTGATCGGTCACCAGACCGATCCAGGGACTCCAACCTAGCCCTCCAAGCTAGGATTTCATCCAGCCTAGCCCTCCAATCTAGGACCTGACCCTCCAAGCTAGGATTTTCCCACACTAACCCTCCAGGTTAGGACTTTTCACACCGTGCCTAATACCCGATCAGTACTTAATCATAATCATAATCAACCTAAACTAAAATCGGTATCAACACCAAAACAACAATTAGGGTCAGACTGCATCAACAATTCACTCTATTATTCATTCTTCCATTTTCACTCTCCCTATCATAGCTCCCGATCGACCAAGACTATCTTGGTGCTAGTTAGGTTTTGAATTATATGCATAAAATTAAGATATTATAATCATAGTACTCTATTATTTGGATGTTTCTCACCGTTCATTCCTAAATTATACGAAAAGAGTTAAATCACGAGTTAGATTATAGCCAACCATCAAATGATTAGAGGGCGAAAGAAATTTTTTTCTCAAAAATATTTATCCATCGGAAATTGATTCTTACTCCATTATAATAAATCTATCGAACTAGCATCCTAACTAAATTTCGAATTATGATATTCTATAAATCTACTTGGGCAATTGGTGCTATTTTAGAACATTATTTTATGATCTCTTGCAACTTTGTAGGTGTTTAAAAGCTTCAGATGTGTATCTCAAATAATTTTATTAACTATTTTTTAGTATATATATAATAAAATTTAAAACTAGGCGCGCACTTAATTGTTAAAATCTGCAAATTGTATGCATATGTTGCATACATGCGAGTTAAAATCATTATTTTTACAATTATAACAAGTAATTATTTTCCTATAAATTATTTATGGTAGAAAAATATCGCATATATTAGTATTTTACCAATGTAGTTTGTTTAAAATATTACAATATAAAAATACTATTTTTTTAAAATTTCGTTTCTAGTTTTTTTTTCCTTGCGAGTAGCCACAAATTAATGCTAAATTAATGTTGACCTAAAACAATTAAAGTTGAGCTAATAATATTATTTCCTTCGAGCAGCCACAAATTTATGTCAATTAAATTAATGTTGACCTAAAAAGTTTAAAGTTGATCAAATAATTAATATTATTATCCCTTGTATTTTTGTCATCTTTCGAGTAACTTATTCATACACTTGCTCGCTCAATCTTGTATTAGAATATTAGATAAAATTAAAAATAAGAGCCAACTAAACATGAGGACTCTTATTGGGCCACACGAACTAAATGGAAATTTTGCAACAAAGTAATAGTCTAACACACATTAAAAAAAACATTTTGTGACAAATTTTGCGAAGAAAATCTAAGAAAAATTCACCGTAAAAAAATTTTGCAACAATTTATAGGACAAAAAAAATTTAGTCACAAAATTTTGCGACGGGAAAAAAATTTGTTGCTAATTTTGTCTCTAAATCAAGGTTGTAGTGGAAATTGTCTAGGATTTAGGTTTGTCTTTGCTACATATATATTCTGTTTTATTGGAAATATTATGCTTCATAGAGCACCTAATGTTAATTTTTAATTTTATTTAGAAATTAAAATTTAGGATAAAATATTTAAATTATAAGTAGTCAAAAATAAATAATAATAATAATAATACTAGATATTCACGGGTGCTCATGGATGGGTATATACCAAATCATCCCTCTTTGTTTTGTGAACTCAAAAGTATTATGCAATAATGTAAGTGCCATATACAAGAATGAAAATTTTCAACGCCATTGCAACAAAACGACGATGTCACACAAATAATTTTCTAATACTTATGTAAAGGGTGTTTATATTAACTAGTAGAAGTGGTTTCAGGGACCTTTTAAAAATTAAATATTTTAAACTTAAAAAGTTTACATATATGCATCAATGCAAACAATATTTAATACATTTAGGGAGGCATTTTTACCTCAGCTAAGAATCAACAAAATTCACATCAGCATATTAAAAAGCAGTATCAATTACAATAAATAATCAAAAGATATTTATGTATAGATTATAAAATATTATTTTGTTTTTAGCAATTATATTATGTTTTTAAGTGTTATTAATGTGCTATGGATATTATCAAATTCTATCTCAAAATGTAGCAATAAAATGGTTTTAAGTATAATTATTAATGTTTTTAAATAAAATATATTTGTTTCACTGTGAAAAACATTGTCACTTCCATACAATTATCGGGATCAATGTCTTTTGTCTCGTCCTGGACAATCAAGGGGAGACTTAGACATATACAAAGTAAAAAAGATTAATTTTTATTATCTTGTAAGGAAGTATCTGAAAAGTATATAAAATAAGTATATTAAATTGTTTATTTTTTTAATTTTTTTTTTAAAGACAAACTAGGCTGATACGAGCATGACTACATACATGTTTAAAAACACTGATCAGTCCGTGCCTGACTCAGGTACAAATTGAAAATAATGCTTTATTGAATATTATACGGTAAACACCCAGAGCACTTTTAAGGTATGACCGATTACAACATCACGTAAATTGTTAATTCTTTCATTTTATTTTATAATCTTTTAATTCTTTTAACTTTGAGGGATTAATTTTGTAGTGTTTAGTCGTACGTCATGCATGAATTAACTATATAAAAAATGATGAACCACTGACTAACATCCCATCTGCGCGATCGATTCCATCTCACAAAATTTTCTATTAATTATCTGGCTAAATTAAGTCAAAAATCCAGTATCTCGTAATTGCGCCTCATATTTGTAGAAAAAAAAATCTTAGAAGATTGAGCTATGAATGTCTGAGTTGCAATATAACGATCTTCCATTGTACCGTAGACTCGGGAACCTAAATTAAATATATAAGATGATATAAAGAGCAATGATAGAGAACGTGAAATTTTAACGTGAAACTCAACGTGAATGACGTGGTACTTTTTATATACACGTCCGATTGTCGCTCGGACAGTGGCGGCGGCCGAACAAAACTATAACCTGGGGGGACGGGTGAACCCGTCGAGGATCGGTGCAATTAAGTTTCATGTTGGATTCACGTTGAGTTTTTCATGTTCCCAATCATTTTCCTGATATAAAATGGCGTGCAATCAGTTTTATCATGTGTAATAATAACTAGTTAAATTATACTTAATTATGCATTAATGCCAATTTGATTCACGATCGAGGAACTGTTATTTGCCGTGATTATGAACGTCACCTACACTGGCTGTGTGCGTCCAGTGGATGAGAAATAAGCTTGGCAAATATTATAATTTGACCTAATTAAAATCATGATGAGGTTAACTAATTAACCTGTCTTAGGTAGAATTTGTCTCTAATCATGTGGATTGAATTCCATCTATTTATATAGCTACGTTATCTGTTAATTAACAATGCTAATTAAGTTTAAGTGAAATAAGCCAAACAGGTAGGTTAGTTGGAGTTGGGTAAGCACTGACGAGTGACGGCCAGAGAGAGAGAAAAAATAACACCGCTAGCTGCTACTATTTGAAATTTATGAGTTTTTTTTTGATAATTTCAAATATCTAATTATTATGATCCGATTAATCACCGACAAATAAGTCATTATCTTTTCGTTGAAAACTATGAGTAGCAATTAAGTGACGTGGCTGATCCGCCTCCACGTCTGTTCGGCTTGAATATAATTTTGACGTCAATTTCCTTCGGTCATAATCGAAATATTCAACTTTTAAAAAAATCTAAAACATTAACTTCCATATTAAAAAAAGTAAAATAAAAATATCAAAAATAAAAAATAAAAAATAAAAAATAAACCGTCTATTTTGACCTACCATGATTTATTTATTTATTTATTTTTGGCTGATTACGGCTTCGATCAAGCTATGATTCAAAGAAAGAGAGAAAAGGATATTTTAAAAAATGTACTTTCTAGTAAATATAAAAATTAGGTTGAATATTTTTTCAAAGTTGGGTATGCAATTCAAAATGCTTAATTAATTTCCTATTTTTAGTTACCACAATATATCCAATTTAAATAGATTAATTTTGAGAGTAATCGATGCAGTCTCATCATAATTTCTTATGAGCCACCAATAGAAATAAAAAAGGGCATTTTGTGAGTACTTTGATCAAAAAAATTTACAAAAAAACATCATCGCAAATTCAATATGCGACTAATTTTGTGACAAAACTATTTTCGTCACTGAATTATTCAATAAAATAATTTAAATCTGTCGCATATTCTACGATGAATATTTTTTTCGTCACCAAAATCGTTACATATTTACGATGAAAATTGAGTTCGTCAGACAATTTCGTTATCTCAAATATGCAATGAAAACCTATTTTTCATCGTAAATCTACGATGAAAAACATATTTCTCGTAAAATTGAAATGAAATTGGATTGATCAAAAAATTTTGACAAATTAAGGTTCTAGGTAGATTTTGCATTTTTTCATATCCAAAATCGTTGCAAAATTGAGAAGAAAAAGTATCTAAAATTTGGAATGAAAACCTGTTTTATTGGAAACTTGCAACTCACATTTGTGACAAATTTAGATTTACTACAATCTGCGATGAATTTATTATTCATCCCGAATAAGCCATCGCCCAATTATGCAACAAAATAATTTAAATTCGTCATAAATTTTGCAACGAATATTTTTTTCATCACCAAAATTGTTACATATTTGCGATGAAAAATGTATTTGTCGCACAATTTCATGATCTCAAATCTATGACGAAAAACATATATATTGATTGTAGAATTGCAACGAATATGGATTGGTTACAAAATATCGACAAATTAAGGCTCATTGTAGATTCTGTGATTTTTCGTCATCAAATTGTTGCAAAATTGCGAAAAAAGTATCTCAAATTTGCAACGAAAACCCGTATAAGTGGAAACTTGCAACGCAGATATGTGACAAATTTAGATCTGTAACCCATATTTGTGACACATTTAGATTTGTTGCAAATCTACGACGAATCTATTATTCATCACGAATAAGACGCCGTCAAATTATGCAATGAAATAATTTAAATTCGTCGTAAATTTGGCGACAAATATCTTTTTCGTCACCAAAATCATTATATATTTGTGATAAAAAATATATTCGTTGCACAATTTCATGATCTCAAATCTGCAACGAAAACCTATTTTTCATCATAAATCTGCGATGAAAAACATATTTGTTGTAGAATTGTGACGAATCTGGATTCATCACAGAATTTCGACAAATTAAGGTTTGTTGTAGGTTCTGTGTTTTCTCGTCGCCAAAATCTTTGCAAAATTGCGAAAAAAAAAGTATCTTAAATTTGCAATGAAAACCTATTTTAGTGGAAACTTCCAATACAGATTTGCGACAAATTTAGGCTNTCATTTGATATATCTCATAATTATGATGAGCTAAAATGGCCAAGAGCATCCGAATGGTTGGTGAGAAGGTTTCATCGTAGTCAATGTCTTGCCTTTGATGATAACCTTTCGCTACTAATCTTGCTTTGTAAGTAATAACATTAACATCTATATCAGTTTTCTTCTTGAAAACCCACTTGTACCCAATAGACATTTTGCCTTCAAGTGGGTCTACCAAGTTCCAAACTTGGTTTTCATACATGAAATTCATTTCTAACTTCATGGTTGTAAGTCACTTGTCCCTTTTTGAACTTTTCATAACTTCTTCATAATCAGTGGGGTCCTCATTCTCACCGAGTAACACATAATTTGATTCACTAATGAGAAATTTGTATCCCTCAAGAATATTGTGTGTCCTACCTAATTTACAAAGAGGTAGTGTCTTAGTAGGTTCAGCCAATGACTCATCATTATGAGTAATCGATTGTAGTTCTTAACTAGGTATTTTCTCTGTGTCTAATGGTGTCTCTCGAACTTCCTCAAGTTCAACTTCACTCCTACTATTTTCTTACAAGAGAAACTCTTTCTCTAGGAATAAACATGCCTTGAAACAAACATCTTTTGTTCAAAGAGATGATAGAATTGGTAACCCCTTGTTTCCTTAAGGTATCCAACGAATAGACATTTTTCAAACTTAGCATCTAACTTATCTGATATTGTCCTCTTTACATAAGCAGGACAGCCCTATATCTTCAAATAAGATAGGTGAGATTTCTTACCTTTCCATTTTTCAAATGCAGTAATAGAAATTGCCTTAGTCAGTACTCTATTTAACAAGTCAACAGTTGTCATAAGTGTGTAACCCCAAATGGTTTTGGGAAGACTTGCATGAATCTTCATTGACCAAACCATATCTAATAAAGTTCAGTTTCACCTTTTAGATACACCATGGTATTGTGGCAAGTCCATTAAGATAATATTCTATTGTCCCTTAGATAATATTGAAACTCTAGACTTAAGTATTCACTACCTTAATCGGATCAAAGTATTTTAATGCTTTTGTTAAGTTGTTTCTCTACTTTATTTCTAAATTCTTTAAACTTTTCAAATTCTTCAGACTTGTGTTTCATCAGATACACATACCCAAATCATGGGTGATCATCAAGGAAGATAATAAAGTAGTTGTAACTTCCTAGTGCTTGAAATGACATCCATCCACACACATCAGTATGTATAAAGCCAACCAATTCTTCCACTGGTTCACCTTTTCCAGTAAAAGATAACTTTGTTATCTTGCCTTTTAAGCATGAGACACATGTATCAAATAAATCTAATTCAAATGATTTCAAAATTTCACACTTGTGTAATTCAGACATGCGTCTCTTACTTATATGGCCAAGGTGACAATGCCACGAGTAAGAGGTTAATTCATTATCCTTTTGAACACGCTTGTTGCTCTCTTCAATATTGAATACATCATCATAGGTATCTAACACGTAGATATCATTGCATAAAGTTCGAGTACCATAAAAAATGTCATTCAATGTAATGTAACAATAATTGTTACTAAATGTCAAATGGAATCTCTTTCTATTTAAACAAGAAAAAGAAACAATGTTCTTTATTAATGCAGGAACGAAATAATAATTATCCAATTCAAAGACAAGTCCACTAGGAAGTTTCAACAAACATGTTTCGATGGTCATAGCTGCAATCTTTGTTCAATTGCCAACTCAGAGATTTGCTTCTCCCTTGACGAGTCTTCTACTATTCCTTAGCTTATGTATGTCATTACATATATGTAAGTCACACTCAGTATTCAATATCCTAGTATTTAAGGAAATAACATGATAATCAGTAATGAAGATACCGGAAGTAGATGGGTCATCAGATGCCTTCTTCTTCTTCTTCTTCTTCATGCACTTAAAAAAAATTCATATGGGAGCGGTTTGAAACTGTTATTATATGTACAACGTTTAAGAACAGTTTTAAATTGCTCCTACGCACCATGGATATAAGAGCAATTTTGAAATGCCTAAATATAAAACTATTCCTACAGATAGACTTGACTTTGGGGCGAGTCTGAGCCCAACCCAACCTCGGGCTTATAACCAGCTCGGGTACCCATTGACCCGATTCTGACTCAAATTAACCAACTGCCAGTAGATCCAACCCTGGGTCGGGTCTGAACCAAACCCCGACCTCGGGCTCGTAACTTGCTCGGATACCCTTTGACTTGATTCTAACCCAAATTGACCGACTACAAGTTTAAGTTTTTATATTTTTATAGATGTAAAGGTATTAAAAAAAATTGTTTGTACTGAAATTTGAAACTAGGTTTCTTAAATTAAATCTTTATATCATAAACAACTAGGCTATAACTATTAATATGTTTACGTGTTAGTTAATTATTTAATAACTAATCGATAGTTTCTTGTATATATTTTTATTCTTAATAATTAGGAGCATAGTAACAGAGATATTTACTTATTAATTAATTAATTTAAAATTATTTTATGGATAAATAATTTCATATGGTAGTTAATTATTTAATAACTAATTAATAGTTTTCTTTTACTATATAATTATTCTTAATAAGTCTAATAATGTTGAGGTCTGGTAAATAATTTTGATTACCTATCGAAATATAAAATTAGGGTGCGTTTGGTTCAAGTTATCAGATATAACCTTAGTTATGTAATTACCATATAATAACATAACCAAGGTATTGGGGAATGAAACATAATCTGAAGTTGTTTGGTTCAATTTAGGTAATCAAATAAAATCTTATTTGTTTGGAGGTAATAGTCTATGACATAATATAATATTTTATCATATTACCCTTTAGTTAAATTTAAGTATAATAATATTATATGCTTATAAATTTAAAAAAAAAGTAAAATGATATTATATACATATTCGTACCCTTGGTCGTCGGTCGTCGGTCGTCGGTTGCCGGCCGCCCACCGACGGTGGCCGTCGGCCGTCGTTGCCTGTCGTCGACCGTGAGTAATGGTCGTCGGTCGTCGTTGTCGGTCGCTGGCCGGCGGCGCTGGTCGTCAGCCGATCGCTTGCGACCGGTCGCCGATCGCCGGCGGTGGTTGTTGATCGCCGATCACCGGCGGCAGTCGCCGGTCGTCGGCGCCAGTCGGTGGCGGGGATCGCCGGTCGTCGGCGTCGGCCGCCGGCCACCAGCGGCGATCGCCAGCCGCCGGCGGTGGTTGCCCACTGTCGTTGCCGGTGGTCGCCCGCGAATAATGCCTCTTTTGCTAAGGTAAATATTGAAGGATAATTTTGGAAAGATAAGTTTCATAACCCCAGAATCAAGAAAAACCTTACTTTCCTAAGGTTTTCCGATTCTGGGTTGCATGCCCCTTTTGCTGACGTGTTGGTCATCGATCATTACTTGGGAATCGCTGATTATCTAAACCAAATAGAATTTTTGTTGATAACCTTGGATGGATAACCAAGGTTATCAAGGATAACCCCCAACCAAACGCAGGGTGCGTTTGGTTGAGGGTGTTCTTTGATAACCTTGGGAATGTGATTACTAGGTAATCACATAACCAAGGTTATAGGGAATAAGATATAACTTAATGTTGTTTGGTTTAATCTTTAGTAATGGGACAAAAACTTGTTTGGTTGAAGGTTTTAATATATAACCTAATAAGACAATTACTATATTACTCCTAATAAATATACTCTTGAAATATTTTTTAATGTATTCCTATCAAATTAGGAAGACGAAGAACAAAATTATGCTAGCGGGGAAGGCGGCGCCGAAGGAACACAAAGGATTTGGATGACGGCCACTCCATCGAAAGGAGGAGGACTTGCTTAATAAGATTCAAGAAGTATTTTTTTTAAAATAATAAAATTAAATGGAATTCGAGCCCTAAGACTTGTGGTTGTCCGTAGGTGAGGCACTTTACAAAAATAGAAATAGAAAAAGAAAATGAAAAAGAAAATTTTCCAAATATAGCAGGAACTGATCTTTTCCAGCCGTCCTTTTTATTTACATAATCCAAAACAATAGATTTTTTTTCCCTTTTTAGTTCTTAAAAGGATCAAAATTTAACTATTTTAGGCAAATAAATATTTGGATGAATTTGTCAACGCCAGATCTTGAAAATAAATATACTTTAAATCAAAACTTCAACGATACACACAACTTTTACGACTTAATTGTGTTGGGATTTGAGAGACCATCGAAGGAAATTCTAAGATCCTTGATTAAAATGCTCATGTAACTATTTGTTTAGTAAAAAAACAAAATCTGTCTTTACACAAACCCCATATTTACATTGTTGAAACCCAAATCAGGCATCGAGCTAACTAGAGCTAATCCTCAGTATTGAACAGACAAAGTTAGATGATTCATAGTTTCATAGGTTGATGACATTTTATGGTGGCCATGTTGTTCAGCTCCATCTGTTGATTCTCAATCCTCCTTAAAACTCTAGGCGCATCGCTTCCCGGTGAGAGAAACGTATCGTTCTCGACTAGGCGGTGCTCAGCTCCATATGTACCCTTGAGACCTGACTTTCTTCCATCGAATGTATCTTCTTCCTTAGACAGACCAAAGTCAGAAACCTGAGAAAATATTATTATGGAATGCCGAGACGAGAAGGAAACAAAACCGATGAAATATGCAAGGTTCTAAGAATGTTAAGACAAGGGTCATAACAGTTCAACTAACATGATATTGATTATAAAGGATCTACAACATATAGCTCGTAGCAAAATTGGCAAGATACTAAGGGTGTGCAGGAATTTCTCACCTTGGCCCTCATTGATTTGTCCAACAATATGTTAGCTGATTTTAGATCTCGATGTACGATGTGTGGGACAGCCTGTGAGCAAATAATTGAAATGATTAATATGCTTGAGAAAGTAGCCAACACCTTCAGGTGAAATAAAGCATACCCCTTCGTGAAGCTACTCTATTCCATTTGAGACATCGTATGCAATTTGCACTCTCTCTTCCCAGCTCAAACTCCTTGGTCCATCATCTAAGTTCATGACATGTGTTCAAATGCACTCATGAGGCGTATGTATAGAGATATTGGCATAAAATGAAACACCAGAATGAACAAGAAGATCACAATCTATATGGATTTAGTAAATTCCACGATAAACAAATATAGAAATAACATATACATATATATAAACAAAGTAAGCATGTGAAAGGGCAATTAAAGAATAATTCGGAGCTTACTATATAAGAGGGTGGCAAGATTGCCATTGGTCATCAACTCATAAACAAGAATGCGCTGACTTTTATCAATACAATATCCAACCAAATGGTGAAGTTGAACAACGCTCATAATTTTAGGAGACAAATCTTAAGACCCCAAAATTACAAAATTCCAGACAAAGTTTAACTTCAAAGATCAAAATGATATCTACACAAGGAAAAAGATTGTGAAACCTATCCGAATAAATATACATTTTAATGCACGCATTTCCCATCTCATCCACATTTTCTAATTGGAATTAACGAAAGAACAGAGTGGAATGAATTTAAATAATGGAGTCACCTGTATAAATAAAACCACTGGAAAAATACCATGCTACTTACGTTATATTTTGTAAGTTTCCAAATAAATATACATTCACTTGTAACTAATCATTCCAAATAAATATACGTTATAAAGAAAATTACGAATTAGAAGAATCTTCAGCAATAAATCGCTTTCAAAAAAAAAATAATCGTTCAAAAAAAATAATCGTCTCAAAAAAAATAATCGCTTTATCAATCCACATTTTGTGAGTTTATCAATCGCATCTTCAGCAATAAAAATAATCACTTTTAAAAAAAAATAATCGTTCAAGTAATGCTGATAAAATAATAAATTAGTAATGCTTTCAGTATCGCATCTTCAGTAATGCTTTCAAAAAAATAATATTTCAATCGCATCTTTGATTCGGTAAACATTACATATTTCATAAATCATCAAAGAGAAAAACAATTGAGAATGCTGATAAAAATTAAGAATGCAGGAATTGTCTCATTCAAGTAAGCTAGCCAATATGAGATCTCTAGAACAATGAGCATAAGATGGACCGGAGAAAAAGCACCATTTCTACATATAATATGAATAATAGAAGAAAACAGAAAAAATAATCCCCCTCGATCAACAAGAAACCAAATTCGATTTAAACTTCCCCTCGATCAACAAGAACCCACAAATCGACCACGGTAGCATAGAACAAAGATTCTAGAGAAGGGAAGGAAAACCTGGAGGTGGGTTGCGATCTTGCCGTGCTAGGATCTCGCCGTGAGGTGGGAAGAAGACTTCGAATCGCCGCAAGGTGGGACGATGACCGCTAGGGTTTCCGCTGTGAATCACTGCTATGGACGATGGCCGCTGTGATTGCCCTTCGAAACGAAGCGTGGAGTCGCGTGGAGTCGCCGATGTGAATCGCCTCTGCTAGGGTTGTGAATCGCGCGCTGCTAGGATACGAAGAGTCAGGCGAAAATAATATTTATTTAGGTTATTATGTAATTTAATTGATTGTTAAGGGTATTTGTGTCATAAAAAGAAAATAATAAAGGTTAATTTTGGAAAGAAAATTAGCTTAACCCCGAAATTGAGAAAAACCAGACTTTTACTTGGTTTTCTGATTCCGGGTTATATGACCATTTTTGCTAATGTGGCGGGTATAATTGATTACCTGGGAATTCTTTAGTACTTAAACCAAACAAGGTTTTTATTGATAACCTTGGATGAATAACCAAGGTTATCAAAGAATACCCTCAACCAAACACACCCTTAGAGTTATCTATGGGAACGACTATGATTCACGTTGCTGCTGGAAAGAGAAAAGATAAAAATTTAGGTTTTCTTTACTTGCTATTAGAGGATAACAAAGACAAAAAGTTAAGTAAAAAATAATAATAATGTTAATATGTTTAAAAAAATTATTCTCTATAAACAATAATAATATTATTAAATTAATAAACAATTTTTAATAAATATCATTATTAAATATTTATAATAATAATTTTTTAAAAAATATTAATTAAAGATATCAATAGTATATTCTAATTAAGCGAAGTCAAAGGATGAATAGAATCAAATAAAAGAAGTGAAAAGTTTTCTTGAATAAGATTTAGGATTTTAGAGTTGAATAGAGGAAGAGGAAAAGTTTTCAGTGTGAGATTTAGATTTAAAGTTGAATTGAAAAATAGAAAAACTTTTCTGACATGAGATTTTAGGTTTTGGTGATGGAGAGAGGAATATGAAGGTGCAGAGGTTATGTGTGAAGTCTGAAACAAAAATTATGGGTTTAGGGGAAAAATATTAAGGGGGAAACTTAAGGAAAATAAATATATGAAGAGAAGGAATATTGATATAAATAAAATTAAGAATATTTTTTAACAAAAATAAAAATAGGAAAAGTGGTTTATAGTAATAAGAGTGGTTTACAATAGCAGTTTATGCAAATCAGTGCTAAAACTATGCAATCGATATAGTTTAAAAATCAATTATATACCATTAGAGTAATAGAAGCAGTTTGTAGTAGTACATTACCCAAATTTCTATTCAAAGAATCCAATATGAGTGGTTTGAAAATTGCTTCTACAAGTTAGAGTAATAGAAACAGTTAGTAACAGTGTTTGGCCCAGATCTGCTACTAAAAATATCCAATATCAGCAGTTTCAATATTGTTTCTAATAGTTGTATCATTAAGAGTTATTTATGGCAACAAATTTTTCAAATCGATTTTAGAGCTATTCAACAAGAGTGTTTCAAAATTGTTCTTACAGGTTAGACAATAAAAACGATTGAGTTCAAACTAATTCAGTTGATCAATTTTCAAGAGCAGTATTAAAATCACTCCTAAACAATTGCTCCTATATGGGTATTTTTTTTATTGTTATAGACTTATGATAGATCTCACAGTTTGTTCAGTGTCCCATCTTGCATCAATTGTTAAATTTGACAATTAAATTTTAAGAGTTAAATTGGAAATAACCTTATAGAAAATCTTAGGGGGTTTTTCAGAAATTTTGGAATGGGTTACGAGGATAAATGGGCACAAGATGGCTTATCTCCAAATTATTTGAAGAAAAGTTTATTTTTTATAAAAAATAAACTTAGATATTAGATTTAAATGGAATTATATCATTCCTATTTATACCTAAGTCTATCGGCCTTGCTATTTTCGCTAAAGTCTTCATCGAGCCCCATCTCCTCGATCTCTTCTTCTCGAGCTCATCTTTCTCCTTCTCACTTGATCTCCTCTTCCACTCGGGCATCGATGATCAGAGCTCCTCCTTATCTTCATTGCCAAGTCAATCGCTGGTGATCTGTTTCGTTTTCCTCCGATTGCCTCAAGTGCAAGCATCGGGTAGTGATGGGTGCGATGCCCCTCGCAGCGGCATCACACACACGGTGCAAGGGTTCCTCACTGCTGACCCCGTTCTAGATCCGCTTCTCTCCTTGTGAGGTTTGATTGCAGCCGGATATGGGAAAATTGTTTACGCTGGCCACCACTAAGGTAAGGTTTGGCTTCAACAATGATCTTGGATGGAAATTTGGTGATGGTTGTGTATGGATTAAAAGTATGAATTAGGTCTATTTTGCTTGATTTTATGTTGTCTTTAGATCTATGTTTCTTCGATTAGATTACCATTGTAGATGGAGTTCTTTGCGCATGGTTTTGTGGAATGGGCTCTACTTTGTAGGCACTGATCGTACCGTGAGGGGTTTTCTTTTGGCATTAGATTCATGAATTTAACCATGAATTTCGTGTGCTACAATGGTTGGAATGGTTTTGGTTTAGAAATTATGATCGAGTGGTGTTTTTGGATCTATGTTTGGATTTGTAGAGGTTAGATCGAATAGCCTTCGGTTGCTGTGGTATTATTCTATCGAGTTGGATTTTTCTGCAAGTCTGTTGTTGTGCCACGAGCTATATGAGAACATAAGCTACTGGCTGATTGATCACATTATGGTTGTCTTCCTTTGATCTTGCTGTGAGCCATTGGGTATGGTATGCATTGTTGTTTAGACTTAGTTATTGTGTAGCTACTATTCAGATAGAGGTGTAGTTCAGTTTTGAGTTTTGATTTTTGTCCATTTGGATCTGTTGATCCTCCTAGCATGAGCCCTTATGTTGGGAGTTAATAGGGTATTGGAATGTTGTGAGCATCACCATGTTTTGCCGTGAGTTGCCCTTGTAGAATTAGATGTGACTTGATTTCCAATCTGAGATTTGGACTACTAGTTGAGTATTGGGTTGTTTGATCAATGTATTTGGATTGGTTTTATTTTGCCACAGTGTTGTTGTATCTATTTATGAAATGGTTGGATGTGAGATTAGTGGGATGGTTCGGTGTGAGCATAGTACGAGGTCTAGTTTTGAGGAGTTTCTACATTGCGATTCATAGATCTGGGATATTAGAGTTGGATTGGTTCGTGGTTGACCTAATCTCACTATATTTGGAGGATTATGAGTACATCATCAAACAATGATTTGATGATGCACATTTATCTTGATTTAGTTAAGAATTTAGTTTATCTAATTATAATTTGTACAAATAGGTAAATTGTGTCATTTGATACAAGACATTGATTGCATTGGATTATTGGACGGGGGATTCTTTACGATATGAGATTCTCCATTCGAGACGGGCACTTCTTTCTTGTCTTCTTTAGTGCCACTTTATCTTTATGTTGGCGTTGGGATTCCACCCTGTTTCCTCGGATTGAATTCTATGGACAGAATTCATCCGCATAGGGACAGAAAGCTTCCCGAACGACCTTTCGATCGCCGATTCTTGTGTTTGGTTCCTGATCCAGGAAGAATACGAATACAACTACAGCGGAATAGAAAACGTATACTGGATATACCTCTCGATCTTCTATTGTATTCCTATCCTCTTCTTGGACGTTGTGTGGGCGACGATCTTCCAAGAATGGCAGCCGCTGCTCACCCTTCTTCTTCTTCCTTCTTGCGCCGCGTGACCTTGCCGCCTCAAGGTGCCGCACGCCCCAAGAAAAAAAAACTAGAATAGTAGGGTTTCTGATAGACGACTTAAGAGGATTTATATAGGCTACAATAGAGACCAAAAGGAGGAGTCGGTTATGATCTCCTAACGGATTTTCATGTTTCCTATTTTCAACCCGAAAACTAACTTAAATCCGTTAATAATAACTCGATCCACTAAAGGGTTATTATTGAACTACCGCACCAAACCCATATTAAAATATGGGCTCATTCATATTATGAGTACATTATCTCCCCGTGTTTAAGATATCGTATGCCCATTAATTAATTGAATTACTGACAATTCATTTAATTAACATATAATTCCAAGAGTAGTACCACTCAACTTTATTCTCATGTCGAATCAAGTCCACCTGCAGGGTTATCATGATAATCCTTATGAGCTCCCTAAGGGGACATCATCAACCTAAATAATTAGGACACAGTTTCCTTCTATAATCAACGGTACACCATATAAATAATATTATTTTCCAATTTACCGGGCTTATTGATTTAATGAATAAATCTCGCCCATTGGTAAATTAAAGAAATAAATACTAAGTATATGTGCTCGTTATTATATCGGGATTAAGAGCATGTACATACATAATAACAGAGGTCTTGTTTGATTATATAGTCAGTATAAATCGAACAACCTCACAACAGTCATGCTCAATACACACAAAATGCACTAGTGTAATTCTATAGTCAAGATAGACTAATACCAAATTACATTACAACCGTTCTAATGGTTTGTCCAAATCTATCTTGGTTGTGAGTTATTACTTATACTTTACAAGGAACCAATAACATGATCTTCTGTGTGACACCACACACCATTTTATCTATAATGTATGGTAATGGACAACTGCATATATATAACAAATATAAAAAAGCAAATACATGACCACTGTGATTCTTATTCCTAAATAAATGTTCATACGAAAGCTAGGCTTATAGTATATATCCTAACAATCTCCCATTTATACTTAAAGACTATGCTGTAAATAATACTGACATACATCTGATTCCCATCCCCTCAACATGCCTATCATAAGCTTTCGCTGGAAGTGCGTTAGTGAAAGGATCTGCCAAGTTATCTGCTGATGTAATCTTGGCGACAACAACTTCTTCTCTCTTTACGATATCTCATATCAGATGGTACTTGCGCTCAATGTGTTTACTTGCCTTAAGGGCTCCTGGTTCCTTCGAGTTTGCTACTGCACCACTATTATCACAATAAATTGTGATAGCTTTGGGCAAACCAGGAATCACCTCTAAGTCCATCAAGATGTTTCTGAGCCATACAACTTCTTTGGCTGCCTTAGAGGCTGCCACATACTCAACTTCCATGGTGGAGTCCGCAACGCACAACACATTTCTGCTTAATACTCCTCCATACTATAGCTTCACCTCCCAAAGTAAACACATAACCTGAGGTAGACTTACTGTTATCCTTATCTGATTGGAAATCAGAATCCGTGTAACACACAGGGAGCAAATGATCTACCTGGTAAACCAACATATAATTTTTAGTCATTTTCAAGTACATTAATATATGCTTTACCGTAGTATAATGTCATTGTCCTGGATTACTTTGATATCTGCTAACCATGCCCACGGCAAAGCAGATATCCAGTCTCGTACATAATATAGCATACATTAGGCTTCCTACAGCTGAAGCATAAGGAACTGTCTTCATCTCCTCAATCTCCTTTGGTGTCTTAGGACACATCTCTTTAGATAAAGGTACTCCATGCCGAAAAGGTAAAAAACTTTTCTTTGAGTTTTGCATGCTAAAACGAGCTAGGATAGTATCAATATACGAAGCTTGACATAAACATAACATCGTTTTCTTGCGATCCCTTATAACTTTGATCCCAAGGATATGTCCAGCTTCTCTCAAGTCCTTCATATCAAACTTCTTGGACAACCATACCCTTACATCTGACAACACTTTGACATTGTTGCCTGTTAGATCGTGGCGCCTTGCTAGAGGGGGGGTGAATAGTAATTTTTGATTTTCTCTACCAGAAAGGTTAGCAAAACACAAGAAAAACAATGAAAACAATAAGATCAATGCTAAAACCTTCGTTTACTTGGTATCCACCTCAGAGAGGTGACTAATCCAAGGATCCACACGCGCACACAATCTCCACTATGAAAAGCCTCCTTCAAGGTGGAGAAAACCTTTACAAGGTTGTCCTCTTCCTCTTACAAGATGAAATTGAGAATGAGAGGAAGAGCTAGAGACTTTTTGCACTAACAGCACAATGGTACCCCCTAGAACCGTACCTTTTACGTGCCAAAAAGTTACCCTTTAAATAGGATAAAGGACAACTCCAAAAGCTGTCCAGCCCGATACCAGTCGACTGCCCCTGGGGCAGTCGACTGGCCCAGCTTTAATAGCTAGCCAACGGCTAGTTTTCGAGGTTACCAGTCGACTGCCCCAGGGGCAGTCGACTATCCCAGGGGCAGTCGACTGATCTTTCTGGAGTTTCGAGTCTCTTGCTGGCAGTCGACTGATTTATTCTCAGCCGATTGCCCAGCTTACAAAAGCACTTCTCCTCAGTCCGAAGACCCTCCTTCACGTGTGCCTTCAAGTACACTCCCTTGGCTTGCCCCTTGAAGTCCTCTTCCACCGGCTATCGTCCCTCGGATGCGCACGCAAGTCCTCGGCTTGCCTCTATGCCACCCTTCACGTGTGCCCTTTGAAGTCTACTTCCCGGCTTGCCCTTGGAGTTCTCTTCCCTCGGCTTTCGTCCCTCGGATATGTCCTCCATGTGTGATTCTCCAAGTCCTGCAATCTCAATCACACATATCAAATAACAAGATAACACTCTAACCTTAAGTATATTGACACACACATCAAAAGAATGATCTCCCCGATCATTCTTGGGTCGATTGCCCCAACAATCTCCCCCTTTTTGATATGCGATAATATGTTTAAGTTAGGAAGAAAACACAGCAAATAATAGCAATTGAAAATACAAGACATAGTAAAAACACAAAGAGGTAACCTCCCCCTTAACCTATGCCTTCTTCCATTTTCAATTCTCATAAACCAAAGTTAAACCAACGGTTAAGTTACAAACCAAACTTAAACCTCCCAATTCTCCCCCTTTGACACCATCAAAATGATTGTCCGAAGCAATATTAACCCATGACATCAAATGAGAGAATTTCTCATTTTTGAAAACTCCCAGAATTCTGAAACTAGGAGTATCAGTTGACTGCGACAGAGGGTAGTCGACTGATACTCTGTCAGTCAGAATTTTCAGCTTTTGGGCCGAATTTCAGAAACTCCCCAAAAATTTCAGAAAATTTCAAAAATTATGAAAATTTACAAACATGTTTCATATGATATACTCTAACAGAGAAAAATATAACTTCTTGAAAAATTCAAACATGTTTGACTTTTTGACAAAAATTCAAATTCCTTGAAAACATGTAACTTTGTATCAAAGTTCCAACTTGTTTTGAACCCATTCACTTTTCAATCTTATGGCATTACAAATAAAATACAAAAATATTTTCAAATTGTTTAAAATGTCTAACCATGATCTTTGGGCAAGATGTCCATTAATTAAACATTTGCTTTCCCCATGATTGGTATATTTTCAATAATTTGATACATTTAATAACCCAATAATACGCCATAAACATAAGTGAATTATTTGTATCATCCTAATGAATCATGCACCACCTTCCTATTTTATTACTCCAAGGTCCATTCTACACTTCTACAAAACACATACCAAGTCCCCTTCTTAAGGATGTGAACTCCGCTTCGGGAAGAGGCTTGGTAAATATGTCGGCAAGGTTTGACTTTGACTAAACATAATGTAATTCTATGTCATCCCTTGCCACATGATCCCTAATGAAGTGATGCTTCACTTCAATGTGTTTTGTCCTAGAATGATGAACCGGATTTTTAGTCAAGTTAATAGTACTTACATTATCACACAAAACCTTGACCTTGGAGTAATATAGCTCATAATCCTCTAAGGTATGCATGATCCAAAGTAGTTGAGACATACAACCACCCATTGCTACATATTCGGCCTCCGTTGTTGATAAGACAACTCATGGTTGTTTCCTACTACTCCAACTAACTAAAGATGATCCAATAAATTGACATCCTCCACTAGTACTCTTCCTATCTAGTTTACAACCCGCATAATCCGAATCGGTGTATCCAAAAAGTTCAATATTTGGAGTTCTAGGATACCAAAGCCCGACATTAAGAGTACCTTTAATATACCTTAAGATCCTCTTTACTACCACTAGATGAGACTCTTTGGTACATGATTGATACCTTGCACACATACCTACCCCAAATAATATATCCGGTCTATTAGCGGTTAGGTACAATAAGCTACCAATCATGCTCCTATATTGTTTTGGGTCTACTACTTTTCCTTCAAGATCACTATCTATTTTGACATTTGTTCCTATAGGGGTAGATGCTACCTTAGCATTTTCTAGTCCAAATTTCTTTATGATTTCCCTAGCATATTTGGTTTGATACACATGAGTCCCTTCATTTGTTTGTTTGACTTGTAATCCTAAAAGAAAGTCAATTCTCCCACAAGACTCATCTCAAACTCATTTTCCATACATTTAATAAACTCATGAAGAAATTCACTATTTGTTGACCCAAAAATAATATCATCAGCATACACTTGGGCCACAAAGATATCCTTATCCTTAGATTTTAGGAATAATGTTGGATCAATTGTACCTCTCCTAAAACCCTTGGATACTAAGAATGATGAAAGCCTTTCATACCAAGCCTGGGGAGCTTATTTCAATCCATACAAGACTTTTCTTAGTTTGTAGATATGACTAGGGTAGTTTGGGTTTTCAAATCCGTGTGGTTGCTCTACATATACCTCTTCCTTAATAACCCCATTAAGGAATGCCGACTTCACATCCATTTGGTGAAGTATGAAACCCATGTGAGCGGCATATGCTAATAAAATCCTAATAGACTCTAATCTAGCCACGGGGGCATATGTCTCATCATAGTCAAGACCCTCAACTTGATTAAATCCCCTTGCTACCAACCTAGCCTTGTTTCTAGTAATTATTCCTTGATTATCTAACTTGTTCCTAAAAACCGATCTTGTGGTGACAATGGTACAATCATTGGGCCTAGGAACTAACTCCCACACTTTACTCCTTTCAAATTGATTCAACTCTTCTTGCATGGCTTGGACCCAATCCACATCACCTAATGCCTCATCAATAGATTTCGGTTCGAGTTGGGAAATCAAGGCAATTTGACTACTATGTTCCCTAAAGTAAGACCTAGTCCTTACCCCTTGGGTGACTTCTTCAACTATTTGGTCAATAGGGTGATCTTGGTGGTGCCTTAAGTGCCTAGAGGTTATGGGCCTATTAACTCCATGATGTTCATCCTCTAATGCACTTCTCTCCCCCTTTGATTAATGCCCCCCAAGTGTAAGTCTTGAATTTCTTGGGTAAGGGGTTGACTTTCTTCTATGTCATTATCAATAGAAGATTTCCTAGGGTAAGTGCTTGTAGACTCATCAAAATCCACATTGGATGACTCCTCAATTACCTTAGTTCTTTTGTTATACACTGTATATCCCCTACTAGTGGATGAATATCCAACCAAGATCCCCTCATCTGCTTTAGATTCAAACTTCCTCAAATCATCCTTGGTGTTTAAAATGTAGACCTTACACCCAAAAATCCTAAAATAGTGAATTTCTCATTCCACAACTCAAATGGAGTTTTTCCTAAAAACCTATGAATTAAGATCCGGTTTTGGATGTAGCAAGCGATATTCACCGCTTTGGCCCAAAAGTAGCTAGGTAGAGGATAGACATTAAGCATAGTCCTAGCGGCTTCTTGTAATGCCCTATTTCTTCTTTCAACCACACTATTTTGTTGAGAGGTTCTTGGACATGAAAATTCATGCTTGTACCCATTTCTAAACAGAATTGTGCGAAGTTTGAATTTTCAAACTCCCCACCATGGTCACTCCTAATTCGGTTGATCTTGAGGTGTTTCTCATTTTCAACCCGTTTACTAAATCCTACAAATATCTCTAAAGTGTCATCCTTTTGTTTCATGAAATATATCCAAGTAAATCTAGAAAAATCATCTACAATTACCAAACAATATTTACTTCCTATTATTGATGGGGTACTATGACAATCAAATAAATCCAAGTGTAATAACTCTAAAGGTAAAGAAGTACTAGTTAAGGTTTTACCTTTGTGTGATGATTTAGATTGCTTACCCTATTGGCATGCATCACACATCTTATTCTTTTCATACTTGATCATGGGGAGCCCCTTCAGCAACTCCTTCTTAGCAATTCTTGTAATATTCTTCATGTTAATGTGTCCAAGTCGCTGGTGCCACAACCATCCTTCTTCTTCTTTGGATATGAAACACTTAGGAGAGATGTTAGAAGCATAAGCAAGATTAAGATAATAAAGGTTGGCTTCTCTATATCCTTCTAACATAATATTTTCGGAGCCATTTTGTTTAATTAAGTATTTTCTAGCATGAAACTCAACCCTATACCCGACATCACAAAGTTGACTCACACTAAACAAATTAAACTCCATATCCTTAATCAAAAGAACTTTATGAATTGTGATTGTAGGAGATACCTTAATGGTGCCCCTACCAATTATTTTGAGTTTCCCACTATTTCCGAATGATACCGTTCCTTCCCTTAGATAGCTAACGGTGGAGAATTTGCTCACATCCCCGGTCATATGTCTCGAACACCCGCTATCCACTATCCACATTTTTTAGGCTTCTTTCACCTTCACCTAAACAACACGGAAAATACAAGCTTTTGGTACCCAAATGTTAGATCCACAAACATCATTTAAATATTTCTTTGGTACCCATGCCTTATTTGCATTTCCCTTAACACCTTGTCTCCTATGGGCACCCTTCCTACCCATAAGTGAAACAAAAGCCACCTCCTTGGTTTTGGGTCTATAACCTAAATCGGCCTTGTTATACACGACTCTTTGGCTATTGATGATAATGTCAAGGTTTCTAGAGCCAATTTAAAATTTTCCAAGTGCCTTGGTGAAGTCTTCTACCTTTTCCCTTAGATCCTTAGTTTCCTTTTCTAAACATGAATCAATTGACATGGTAGATGAAACATGCACATTGTCCTTAAGTTTCATGGATTCTAATATGAGCATGCAAACTTCATTTTTCAATTCCTTAACTTTCTTCCTAGCTTTAGCCAAATCATCTTTTGTACTAGTAATTATCTTAACAAGAGTAGAGGTGGGTAAGTTATATACCTCACTTACCGATACATCAGATTCGGATGATGAGCCTTCACCTTCATCTTCACTACTTGAACTTCTCTCATTTTCGGATGACTCCAAGTTGTCCACTCCCATTAGTGCGAAGTGTGACACATGATCTTCTTCTTCCTCCGATGAAGATGGATCATCCCAAGTAGCTTTGAGACTTGTGACATTCTTTTCTTTTCCCCTTGGATTTCTTCTTGTCACCCTTCTTTTTCTCCTCCTTCTTTTCTTTCATTTTCTTTAATTGGGGGCACTCATTCTTCATGTGCCCCTCTTGATGGCAATTATAGCAATTGATCTCCTTTTCCTTGCTCTTACTCTTTTAACCTTTCCTACCATAAGACTTGTTAGAAAAACTTGTAAAAGCTCTTCGCATTTTCCTTACCATGTAGGCTTCTTGGTCGCTATCCATTGAAGTATTTGTCTTCACCGAGTCGGATGATGATGAGTAGACGACCTTCTCCTTCTCCTTCTTCTTTTTCCTTTCCTTTTCTATAATAAAAGTTATACATTTCTCTTTAGTAGAAATGTTAGCTTGCTCATGTAATTCAAATTCACAAAATAAATCATTTAACTTTACCGTAGAGAGATCCCTCCAAACTTTGTAGGAATCAACCATTGATATCCACAAGGTAATCCTAGGGAATGATTGAAGAACATACATCACAATATCTCGATTCTCAACGTTCTCACCAATGACATGGAGTTCGTTGATTATTTCTTTGACTCTTCCATGTAATTGGCTTACCATTCGTTGGCTTTCATTGAGAACGATTGTAGTTGTGCGACCAAGAGGTCCTTCTTTGCCCTTCTTGACTCATTGGATCCTTCGTTGAGCTCGACCAACTTCTTTCAAAGTTCCTTTGCACTCTTGAAAGACCCCACCATGTTTAGTTGTTCTTTTGATAATCCGCATTGAAGTGTTGTGGTGGCCTTCGTATTGGCTTGCGCCTTCTTCATCATCTCCTTGGTCCAATTTCTCATCGGTAGTGGCTCTCCTCTTTCATTTACGGGTGCATCGAAGCCATCTACAATACTCAACCAATTTTCGATGTCATTCATGAGGTAATACTCCATCCTACCTTTCCAATAGGTGAAGTCATTGCCGTCGAAGAACGGTGGCCTTGCGGTGCTATAACCCTCTTGAAACGCCATTCTTTGATTGCTCTGGTCAACGGTTAGTTCTCCCGAAACGAACTGGCTCTGAATTTGACCCTTGTCGACTTGGACCCCTCTAGACTTAAGGAATTCGGTCAAGACATGACCGAATGACATGTATAACTTCTTAATGACATCGTGGGAGAAATAAGTAATGGATGCAAAAACTTGGAGAGCTATGTCGATGTCCAGCCTCCTCTCTAGGGCATACATCATCATCAAGTGGGGAAGTCGAATTCTCGACCGTCCCTTGGTGACAATAGGAAGAATGCAATCTAGGACAACCTTATATAAGACATTACTAATTGGACTCATATTTTTAGCTTTAAAGATTCGATCCCTAAGACATCGATGCCTACCAAAATAATGCCGGTGGATCTGATCTATGGTGATACCCGGTAAAGTCAGAGGCTTATCAACTTTAGGGAAACATGTGAACTGGTTATTTGACACTCTATACCTTAAGAATGCTCGCAACACGTTGGGTGTGACTGGAATTATAACCCCTTGCACCATTGACTCGTAGACATCGTTTTGGGCACCAACAGATGTAAGGTTCACATAGAACTCCTTACATAGGTCAAAATTAATGAAGTGTTGGCAATAAACCAGTTGTTACAGTCCAAAATACGTAATGATTTCAATGATGGGAGGAATCTCCTGGAAATAGGATCGGTTGAGATAGCGACAATTCATTAAGATGAAGGCCGCACTCTCAAACACTTTTCGACACTCATCGTGTTGGGACCGGGTGCATGTCGACAAGGATACGGGTTCGTAAAATTCAAAATTTTTTACGTGCAGCGGAAGAATTAGCATAAAATAATTTCCTAAATTATTTTAACTACGTATCTAGCATGCAACCTTATGGTGTGTTGACATAATCATAAAATAAAATATTGCGGAATAGTAAACTAATTTACTAAGTACCTTTCGTAACTCGAAGTAAGAGGACGAGGTCCAACCGTAGCGTCCCTTGGAAGCTCCGCCTCTATTCGCGTCCACGCTGAGTTTTCTTCGGGATGACTTCGCAAAGCCACGAGTTTTATGCCGACGAGAACTACTAGATCCTCGGAAGACACAACAAAGAAGATCAAGAGAGGAAAGGGAAACTAACCAACAAAGAAACGGAATCGAATTCCGAGAAGAGAGGAGTCGCTATCCGCTTCTTCTTCTTTTTGTTTCGTTTCTCCTTCTTCTTGAAGCTCACGGCAACCACCTTGATGAGAGGATGCGCCGGCCCTAGGGTTGGTGTGCGCCGGCCCTAGGGATGATGAAGGGCGCCGGCCCTAAGGGGAATAGAGAAGGAGAAGAGAGGAATTAAAGAGAGAGAGGGAGAGAATAATTAATCTCTATCAATATTCATTAAGAATCAAAGGCTTCCCTTTGGTTCCTTATATAGTTGCTTCTCCCTTGCCAAGTCTCCTCTTTAACGGAATTAACGGAATTAGTTATCATAAGAATTTTATCTTATAAAATTTCTTATGACTTATTCCGTTAAGCCTAGTCTTATTATAACTAATTTATAATAAAAACAAATTCTTCTTCTCTTTAAATTATGGAATAAAATTTTATAAGAAATTTATAAACTTTCTTATTATGGAAAAATTAATTCTTAATTGATTTTATAAAATTAAAATAAACCAATTCATGGATTATTTTAACTTCCATAAAAAGAATAAATTTCTATAAATTTATTTATATAAATTTCTTTATACAAATTTATTTATCCATAATTTATAAAATAAATCGCGCTAGATTTATTTTATTGATTAAACCAAAATTAATTGATTTTTCTCCCTTTAGGTGGCCGGCCAACCAAGGAGGGTTTGCACCCTCTTTGGCCGGCCAAATTGAGCCGAACCAACGCGAATTAAACTCATTTAATTCGCCCAAAAAACCTTCAAAAGACTTAGCCATTTTTAGCTTCCATTGCGCCTCTGATTAACTCAGATTCGACTTATTTCTCTTGATCGGAAAATCCAATTTTCAACTCGTTTTAAATCCCTCGGATTACTCGCAGTGCGTGTGACTAAATAGGCTTTCGATTTATGTTGACCGTCTATAATTAACCCATTAATTATAGAACGATCATGAGTGACACCTAGTAGTACATCATGATCCCCAATTAATCGAAAGATCAACGGTTTGACCTCAGAAGAAATTACTCTGAAACCCTTCAGCAGCTCTAATGAATCGTGCCCCATTTCCTTCACCATCTTATACCCACTAGGTTCAGGACACGGTCTATTTGTGTCAGTCCCCACTAGGCTGACTACGTCACACCTAGCCCAAGTAATGTCTTTCTCGTCCTTTGGATTTCTAATTACTCTCATGTATTTAAGAGACTCGCACTCTTAACATGATATACTCTGGCCAGAGGTTTTTGAGTAACAATCCGACGATAGGCCTGGGTATACCTCTCCTCGCAAGGAGTGGTGAATCCTTTGTAGGCTGTTCAAACATCTTTGGGCACTTTGGCTTATACCCAATCATCCTGGGTCCATACCTCCTTGGAGATGCTTGCTTAAGATGTTAAAGTATAAGTCTCCATGACCAAGATGACTTGAACACCGCAAGTCAAAGGAACATCGCACTTAAGCTGCAGTAAGAACTTCATTGACATATCTATATAGATAACCATATGAAGTTTTACAGCCAGTCACTCCAATGAACTAGTTCCCTTAACTAGCATCCATGTTTATCTCCGGACATCCCAATGTCACCAGCCAGTGAGAATCAGCTGATTAGAGAATAACCCATGTTAGTCTCAACAGAATTGATAATGTCCGTTTTTATCAATTCATCGACTAGGGATATTTTCAATACTTCACATTTGCACATTTAGAGATAATCACTAGTTGTGATCCCATCACAAATTCTCTTATGCTGTGAGTTGTATTGCGGACATTCAGTAGATGAGTTTAAGATCCCAATCAAATACACAAACATGTATACTCAAATAGTGAATTATCATTTATTAAAATAAATGTTTACAATCATAAGGCGATTGCCTTAGGACACTTCTCTCATATCACTAACAAACTCCCACTTGGCCTAATGCCAATCGCTACGGTATCCAATACCACAAGCTCTGACATGACCCTCAAACTTGCTTTGAGGCAAGACCTTAGTTAAAGGATCCGCTATGTTCCTTTCAGTGGGAACTCTCTCAATTTGTATGTCATTCCTACTTATAATCTCTCTGATCAGATGATAGCGGCGAAGCATGTGTTTGGATCGCTGATGAGACCTTGGTTCCTTTGCTTGTGCAATAGCTCCATTGTTGTCGCAGTAAACCGGCACTGCTTCATCAATGGTTGGAACCACATCAAGTTCTGAGACGAACTTCTTGATCCAAACTGCTTCCGTGGTAGAATCCGCTACAGTGTCTTGTTTGGAACTGTTCCAACTTATTGCGCCTCTATTCAAAGTAAATACGTATCCAGACTGAGATTTGGAGTCATCCTTATCTGTCTGGAAATCGGCATCTATATATCCACGTATTACCATATCTCCTTCTCCATATATTAGGAACACATCCTTAGTTCTTCTTAAGTACTTAAGGATTGTTTTGACAGCCGCCCAATGATCCATTCCTGGATCAGACTGGTATCTGCTCGTGACACTCAGAGCATACGATACATCGGGTCGAGTACATAACATAGCATACATGATAGATCCTATCGCGGATGCATAGGGAATCTTATTCATGCAAATCCTCTCGTCTTCTGTGCGCGGACACATAGACTTTGAATGGTTGATCCCATGCCTGATGGGAAGGTAACCTTTCTTGGAATTCGACATGCTAAACTTTTTAGCACTCGGTCTATATACGTAGACTGCGAAAGACCAAGCAACCTTTTTGATCTATCTCTATAGATTCTAATCCCAAGGATATAGGTTGCTTCTTCTAGGTCTTTCATGGAGAATGTTTTGGACAACCAAATTTTAACTGTCTGTAAAACTGATATATCGTTTCCTATAAGTAATATGTCATCGACATATAATACTAGGAATACGACTGCACTCCCACTAACCTTCTTGTACACACAAGGTTCGTCAGGATTTTGTGAGAAATCAAACTCTTTGATTGTCTCATCAAAACGGATGTTCCAGCTCCTAGATGCTTGCTTCAATCCATATATGGATCGTCGAAGCTTGCATACTTTGGTTTTATCAACCGATGTGAAACCTTCAGGTTGTATCATGTATACATCCTCAAGCAGGTTTCCGTTAAGGAAAGCTGTTTTCACATCCATTTGCCATATCTCATAATAATAATAAGCTGCTATGGCTAGGAGCATCTGAATGGATTTAAGCATAGCTACTGGCGAATAGGTTTCGTCATAATCAATTCCTTGTTTTTGACGATATCCTTTTGCCACTAATCTAGCCTTAAAGGTAACAACATTACCTTCCATGTCGGTTTTCTTCTTGAAAACCCACTTGCACCCTATGGGATTAATCCCTTCAGGTGGGTTAACCAAGTCCCATACTTGGTTTTCGTACATGGAATCCATTTCCGACTTCATGGCCTCAAGCCATTTGTCCCTTTCTGAACTTTTCAGAACATCTTCATAACTGATAGGTACATCATCGCTTATGAGTAACACGCCGTTCGATTCACTTACAAGAAATCCGTATCTCTCTGGAATATTGCGTGTCCTATCAGACCTACGAAGAGGTGGTGTAGTTTTAGGTTCAACTGACAGCTCATCACTATGAGTTATCGGTTGTGGGTCTAGACTAGGTGTCTCTGTTATGTCTATTGGAGTTTCTTGAACTTCATCAAGTTCAATGCCACTCCCACTGTTTTCTTGTGAAAGAAATTCTCTTTCCAGAAATACAGCATGCCTTGAAACAAACACCTTTTGTTCCAAGGGATAATAGAATTGGTAACCCTTCGTTTCCTTAGGGTATCCAATAAATAGACATTTATCAGACTTAGCATCCAATTTGTCTGATACAGTCCGCTTCACATAAGCAGGACAACCCCATATCTTAAGGTGAGTTAAGTGAGGTTTCTTACTATTCCATATCTTATATGGAGTAGTAGAGACTATCTTGGTCGGGACTCTGTTTAGCAAGTAAACAGCTGTCTTAAGTGCATAGCCCCAAAAGGATTTTGGAAGAGTTGCATGGTTCATCATGGATCTAACCATGTCCATCAAGGTTCGGTTACGCCTCTCAGATACACCATTATGCTGTGGTGTATACGGCGGAGTCCATTGAGACAATATCCCATTGTCCCTGAGATAATCTTGAAACTCTTGACTTAAGTATTCACCACCCCGATCGGATCGAAGTATCTTAATACTTTTGCCAAGCTGTTTCTCTACTTCATTTCTGAATTCTTTGAATTTCTCAAAGGCTTCAGATTTGTGTTTCATCAAGAACACATACCCGAATCGTGAGTGATCATCGATAAAGGTGATGAAGTAGCTATAGCCTCCTTGTGCAAGAGTTGACATTGGTCCACATACATCGGTATGTATTAGACCAAGCAATTCTCCCACTGGATTACCTTTTCCGAAAAAAGGTAATTTGGTCATCTTGCCTTTTAAGCATGATTCACATGTATCAAATGAACCGGGTTCAAATGATTTCAGAATTCCACATCAGTGTAATTCGGTCATGCGTTTCTTACTTACATGGCCAAGATGACAATGCCATGTGTAGGAGTCTATTTGATTATCTATTCGTGCACGCTTGTTGCTTACTTCGATATTGAAAATGTCACCGGATAAATCTAACATGTAGATACTATTGCATAAAGTTCCAGTCCCATAAAGAATACCATTTAAAGTTATGTAACAACAATTGTTACTAAAAGTTAAATGGTAACCCTTTTCATTCAAACATGAAATAGATACAATGTTCTTTATTAACGAAGGAACAAAATAACAAAATAGAGTGACATTTAATAACGAAGATACCTGAAGAAGATGGGGCATCGGATGCCTTCTTCTTCAAGGACTCAAGATAAACATTGCAGTTTCTTCGCCAGTGACCCTACTTGCCACAATGATGGCAAGTGCCTTTTGGTTTCTTTTCAGTCTTTTTGGTCTTTTTCTTCTTTCCCTTATTCTGTTCTTTGGCCTTCCTCTTAGAACTTTTCTTTGAGGAACCAACTAACAGTACCGTCTTCTGATCCTGCTTCACAGAAGGCTCTACAGTCTTCAGCAGGTTGAGCAACTCAGGTATGGTGGTCTCCAGCTTGTTCATCCGATAGTTCATCACAAATTGTGAATAACATTTGGACAAATAGTGCAGAATTAAGTCAATACTTAGTTCATGATCCATTGCAAAACGAGTGTGCTCAGTCGCTCAATGTACCCCAACATCTTTAACACAAACTGCGAGGCAGAAGTGTCTTCCTGCATCTTAGTGGTGAAGAGGAGTCTGGAGACTTCGAACCTTTCAGATCTCGCTTGCTCTTCAAACAACTCATGAAGATGGAAGATGATGGTATAAGCATCCATATGCTCATGCTGCTTTTGCAGCTCAGGTACCATAGAGGCTAGCATGATGCAACTCGCAAGTTCAGAATCAGTCACATGTTTCTGATAGGCCAACAATTGGTCTGGAGTTGCATTTTCTAGAGGGCGGTCGGGAAGTTGATCTTCAAGGACATAAGCAAGCTTCTCTGCCTTGAGGACTATCCTTAGGTTTCGAAGCCAGTCCATGAAGTTCGGCCCAGTTAGTTTATTGGTGTCCAAAATGGAACGCAAGTTTAAAGAAGACATGATCGAGTGATTATCTTAGAAATACAAATTGAACTTATGTGAGAAGATTGATTAAAGAATGTATCAACATACATTAATAAAATCCTATTTATTTTTCGAATTGAATAACCCTTTTTATCAATTCGGGAGATCGTAGGAACATCTCCAAATAGGTTGATATCCAACCATAGATAAGAACCACCATGGCTGTGGCTATCAAGTTATTCTTAGCTATAAAGGTAGGTAATTATACCGATTACATATCACATATATGTAACTATCACTTTATGCTATCAACTAATTGAATATTTGCATAAATCATTGGGTTGTTAACTCATTAACAAGTATGCAACATTATACATAGCACCCAACTGCACCTCTCTTTACATCGACCTTGGCTGTGGCACAACAAATCGATGCTCCAAGCTTAAGGCTGACCCATTAATCAAGAAATAGTTTTAATATGGTTGGAGCTCATTCAACCGTTTAGTTAGGCTTGAATGTGTCCAACAACCAAAACTAAGGATTGACCTCTGACTCCAACTATATTATTCATAAACTAATTCCATGGTTTGAACATGTTGAGGTTCAAGCTGGGCATGGATGTGTCCATCAACCCAAACGAGAAACAAAACTCCGATTCTAACCATATTAATGGAAGGTGTTGGCCTTAATATTTTGTAAGGGGTTTTGGGTCTCATCCTTTCTTTTCTAAGCACATTCATGACATTATGTCATGACTAACGATTTCCTTAATAAAGTATGTATGTGACTTAAGTTATCAAGTCTTATTATTTGAATTAGGAACCGGATTTCCTAATTCTAATTTCACACTTTATTAAAGGAATTGTTTTGGGAAACAATTTCCTAAATTGTCATAATCAATTTCGGAAATAATATGTTCAAGACTTTGATTTCTCTAAATCAAAACTTATTAAATTAAGAGACAATTCCCTTAATTCAACCTCATATTATTTTCATGAAAATCTCAATTAAGAAACTCTATAGGAAACCATTTTCCTAATTAATTTTGGAGACAACAATATGTAAGAGCATCACCTCTTAAAACATATTTTATTCATGGATTTAATTAATTACAATAAATCGTTTTCTAAGGGTGGCTCCCCGAGGCTCAGATACCCAAAGAAAAGTAATTTGTCGTAAATCCAATTTGGTCCATTTCGGAAACGCAACCAAATCAAACATGACAATTTCATTCAAAATTGGGAAATTAAATTACAACAACTAACTTTAAATTGGACGGCTCCCCGAGGCTCAATCCAAAATAAAGAATTTTGTTAATAATTTAAAGCCAATTCGAATTTGAAATTGTCAACTAATTATCCATAAATTTGTCTAGACTTTCTCAAAAGAAAGTGCCCAAAATTGCGAGATTTCATAATAGGTTTTCAGAATATTTGTAAGTTTCTGGTACAAAGAAAACTTACATATTTCCAAAGTTGGAAAATTTCTAAAATAGAAAATTTCCAAGATTGGAAAGTTTCCAAAGATGGGAAGTTTTCACAATTATTATAAAATTTCAGAAACTAGGAAATTTCAAACGTTTGCGAAATTTCATGAGGATTTCCAAACTTTGAAATTCCTAAATCTAAAATTTATTATAATTGGAAAGTTTCCATAATTGAAAATTTTTCTAAAATTGAGATTATGACAAAGTTTTCCGCAAAATAATTTTATGATGATGTCGAACACTAACCGGCTCTGATACCACTGTTGGGACCGGGTGCATGTCGACAAGGATACGGGTTCGTAAAATTCAAAATTTTTTACGTGCAGCGGAAGAATTAGCATAAAATAATTTCCTAAATTATTTTAACTACGTATCTAGCATGCAACCTTATGATGTGTTGACATAATCATAAAATAAAGTATTACGGAATAGTAAACTAATTTACTAAGTACCTTTCGTAACTCGAAGTAAGAGGACGAGGTCCAACTGTAGCGTCCCTTGGAAGCTCCGCCTCTATTCGCGTCCACGCCGAGTTTTCTTCGGGATGACTTCGCAAAGCCACGAGTTTTGTGCCGATGAGAACTACTAGATCCTCGGAAGACACAACAAAGAAGATCAAGAGAGGAAAGGGAAACTAACCAACAAAGAAACGGAATCGAATTCCGAGAAGAGAGGAGTCGCTATCCGCTTCTTCTTCTTCTTGTTTCGTTTCTCCTTCTTCTTGAAGCTCACGGCAACCACCTTGATGAGAGGATGCGCCGGCCCTAGGGTTGGTGTGCGCCGGCCCTAGGGATGATGAAGGGCACCGGCCCTAAGGAGAATAGAGAAGGAGAAGAGAGGAATTAAAGAGAGAGAGGGAGAGAATAATTAATCTCTATCAATTATTCATTAAGAATCAAAGGCTTCCCTTTGGTTCCTTATATAGTTGCTTCTCCCTTGCCAAGTCTCCTCTTTAACGGAATTAACGGAATTAGTTATCATAAGAATTTTATCTTATAAAATTTCTTATGACTTATTCCGTTAAGCCTAGTCTTATTATAACTAATTTATAATAAAAACAAATTCTTCTTCTCTTTAAATTATGGAATAAAATTTTATAAGAAATTTATAAACTTTCTTATTATGGAAAAATCAATTCTTAATTGATTTTATAAAATTAAAATAAACCAATTCATGGATTATTTTAACTTCCATAAAAAGAATATATTTCTATAAATTTATTTATATAAATTTCTTTATACAAATTTATTTATCCATAATTTATAAAATAAATCGCGCTAGATTTATTTTATTGATTAAACCAAAATTAATTGATTTTTCTCCCTTTAGGTGGCCGGCCAACCAAGGAGGGTTTGCACCCTCTTTGGCCGGCCAAACCGAGCCGAACCAACGCGAATTAAACTCATTTAATTCGCCCAAAAAGCTTTCAAAAGACTTAGCCATTTTTAGCTTCCATTGCGCCTCTGATTAACTCAGATTCGACTTATTTCTCTTGATCGGAAAATCTAATTTTCAACTCATTTTAAATCCCTCGGATTACTCGTAGTGCGTGTGACTAAATAGGCTTTCGATTTATGTTGGCCGTCTATAATTAACCCATTAATTATAGAACGATCATGAGTGACACCTAGTAGTACATCATGATCCACAATTAATCGAAAGATCAACGGTTTGACCTCAGAAGAAATTACTCTGAAACCCTTCAGCAGCTCTAATGAATCGTGCCCCATTCCCTTCACCATCTTATACCCACTTGGTTTAGGACACGGTCTATTTGTGTCAGTCCCCACTAGGCTGACTACGTCACACCTAGCCCAAGTAATGTCTTTCTCGTCCTTTGGATTTCTAATTACTCTAATGTATTTAAGAGACTCACACTCTTAATGTAACGACCCGGAAAATTCTCTTAATATTTTCCTAAAATATTAAGCATGTTTAAATAATTTTCCAAGGGACCTAGAAATATTAAGGAGAACTTTGGCCTAGAAAATCCATGTTTTCTCATTTAAATTGAGAAAACTAAGTACTAATGGGCTTTATGTGGGCTTTTTAGTACCATAATTATAGGTGGATTTCGGTAATAATTAGTATAAATATAAATAGGATTTAATTAGGCATATTAGCATGATTATGGGTAAGTCTTAGCCTAATTTTTCTATTTTAATGGAGAAATTAGGTACTAATGAGCTTTAAATGGGCTCCAAAAATGGGGATTAATTAGGTAAAATTAATATAAATTAGGTAAAATTAATATAAATATAAAAGAATTTTATTTAGGAATATTAGCATAATTATGGGTGATTTTTGGAGAATTTTCGAAATAAAAGGGAACTTTCGAAAATTGGAGGAAAAGGTTTAAATAAAATGAAAAATAAAATAAAAATAAAGGTACATGGGCCAAGGATTGAACCTTGGACCTCTTGTACAACCATGAATGATTTAACCAACTCACCTAGCAAGGAATACTTATGAGTAAATGAAGTGGAGGTTGGTTAAGAAGTAGAAGGAGATGAAGGGTCATGGAGAGACTCTTCATTTGCCTCTTTAAAGGAGCTATAAAGAGGGGGTTTGGGGGGTTACTTCTCTTCACCATCAAGTGCATTTGCTCCCCTCCTCCCTCCTCATTCTAGCCGAAATTCTAAGGAAGAGTTCCCCTTGGAAAAGTTTCGACCAAGGCTCCATCTCCCAAGATCTAAAGTTCTTACAAGGATCCAAGGACTAGGTGTGGTCAAGAGACATCAAGTCTTCTTTCTTCTCTTCCAAGGTTCGAAAAATCAAGAAACCCAAGGTAAGACTCCCTCACCTGTGGTATAATAGTTCCCTATGATTTTTATGATTTTTTGCATGATATATTGGATAGTTTTTGGATTTGATGTTGAAAGGAAAGAAAACCAAGAACTTTATGTTTAAAGGTTTCGGCCACCATGTTTTTAAGATCTAAAATTATGCTAAAAATTTGTATAATGCTATTTAATGTTCCCTTATGATGTTTAGAAGTTAAGTATAATTTTTGGGAATTTTTGGGGTACCCTAGGATACCCTAGGGTTTCGGCCAACATGAAAGAAACAAAAACTAAGAACCCTGAGTTTAAGGGTTTCGGCCACCAAGTTTTAAAGGTCTATAATTATGATAAAAATCATGATAATGTTGTTTAATGTTCCCTTCTGATGTGTAGAGGTTAAGTATAATTTTTGGGAATTTTTGGAGTACCCTAGGACACCCTAGGGTTTCGGCCAACATGAAAGAAACAAAAACTAAGAACCCTGAGTTTAAGGGTTTCGGCCACCATGTTTTAAAGGTCTATAATTATGCTAAAAATCATGATAACGTTGTTTAATGTTCCCTTCTGATGTGTAGAGGTTAAGTATAATTTTTGGAAATTTTTGGAGTACCCTAGGACACCCTAGGGTTTCGGCCAACATGAAAGAAACAAAAACTAAGAACCCTGAGTTTAAGGGTTTCGGCCACCATGTTTTAAAGGTCTATAATTATGCTAAAAATCATGATAATGTTATTTAATGTTCCCTTATGATGTGTAGAGGTTAGGTATAATTTTTAGAAATTTTTGGGGTACCCTAGAGGCCCCATATGGTTCGGCCAACTCCAAGGACCCAAGGGTTAGGGTTGAGTCTTTAACTTCAAGCATATGTTTATGTGTTGCCATGATATAAGGATGATGGAAGGTGATTATGTGAATTTTCACATGGCCTTGGGACTCCACATGTTTCGGCCAAGAAGGGTTAATAGGGTAAAAGTTAAGATTTATTTCAAGTAAGGGTCCCAATGGCCCTATGGTAAGATGTGATTTGTGTTTATGAATGATATGCCATGTTTATGAATGATATGCCATGTTTACGAATGATATGCCATGTTTTAGGATAATACGAATGTATGCCATGCTTTATGAATGATGTGTACATATGCCATGTCTAAGAATGAAAATGATGAATGACAAGTATGATGAATGAAAGATGATGCTTATGTCTTTAAGGCATAAATATGCTAAACGGCACGGTCGATGGTCGACGGTACGACGGTCGAGAGGACCGGTAAATGGGCCGGTAGACGGGCCGAGCCGTAACAAGTTATGCTATGATAAGTATGCCATGAATGTCTTATGAATGATGAAACATGAAAAGTATTTTACTTTATGTATGGGCTTGTACCAGACCGAAGTATGGGTCCAAGGGATGGGCACCTTAAGAACGCCCCGGTTCTGGACTACCGAAGCTGTCCACGGTTCTGGCACTACCGGAGCTGTGCAACAGGGATGGGCACCTTAAGAACGCCTCGGTTCGGGGACTACCGACTATGCTATCCTTACCCTAGTAGGTTGGGGCTCGCGACCTCGGACTTGCTAGGGATGCGCGCTATGATGTATGTATGTGGTACAAGCCGGGGACCCCAAATGATGTTATGATGATTATGTTTAAGAAATGAAAAGTATGTTTTTAAAGATTAAGCATCCTTATGATATATATGCATTGCCCATGCATTCATTATGAAAAAGTATGTTTATGAAAAGTATGTTCATAAAAAGTATGATTTTAAACTAAGCATCCATATATGTATATGCATTCCACTCATGCCTCCATTCATCTTATGCATTATGCTATGATGATAAGATTTTATGCTTATGCTTCATGTTAAGAAATATGCATGAGAACAAATGATCTATGCCATGATAATGTTAAGAAGATGCTCATATGTTATGATATGTTAGAATGTATGCCTATGTTTATGCCATACAGGTTGGTATCAGAGCAGTAACCATCTCACTACGCACACATCAAGCCCTCTTCCTGCCGCTTCCAAGTAAGTACCTCTTTACATATCTTATAGTAGGAAGATGTTTTATGATTTTAAGGTATGCCAGTATGAATAATATTTATGATGAAAAGTACGTTATGATATGTAACGATGAATGATGCTTTATCTTATTTTAGGAATTAAATATTTATAATAATATAGGCGTAGAAAAGAAACTATAATTTATGATATTATGTATAATCTATAATATAGTCACATGTAGAAAATTATCTGATAACCTACCCACAGGAGATTATAACACTCTCACCTATGTTAGCGTATAGCATTAGTTCCATGATATTAGTACTGATATAATTAATGATATAGGTTATATGGTACAACTTAGGTAGGGACGCATAGGGTAGGGTTCTAATTATGTTAATACTTATTATAGGTTATGGGTCACTGATATCTTATATATAATATATAAGACTACCTTAAGTTATTTTATGGTAATAAGTAGGATCTCACCTATTCTATAATAATCATACAACTAATATAATTCGTAACTCGGACTAAGAACTAATATTCGGAAGCATACTATTATTAGGTTTACCCATAATTAAAATAAGTATATAACTATGATATATGCATATAATTATGTCATGGAGTTAATAATGACATTAGTCAATTATATGTCAAAGAGATAATCAGAACTTCGATATATACAGCGATGCTTCCAAGCTAGGACTTGGAGCTATACTTAGGCAGAGTGGTAAGGTCATTGCTTATGCCTCCAGGCAACTCAAGGAACATGAGCAGAACTATCCCACTCACGATCTGGAATTGGCCGCGGTGGTTTTCGCTCTTAAGATATGGAGGTATTATCTGTACGGAGTGCAGTGTCAAATTTATACAGACCACCAGAGTCTGCGATATTTCTTCACTCAGAAAGACTTGAATATGAGACAACGCCGATGGCTTGAGTTGGTGAAGGACTATGACTGTGAAATCCTCTACCATCCGGGAAGGGCAAACAAAGTGGCCGATGCACTCAGCCGGAAGTCGAGTGCCACCTTGATGTCTATACGTATATTACCCCAACCACTTGAAAGAGAAATGATGAATTTTGGAATTGAGGTTATCACCGGACGACTTTCCACCATAACAATATCACCCACGCTGTTTGGGGATATATTGGAAAGACAGAATAATGATCTAAGTCTTCAAAAAATAAAACAGGAGATCCTAAAAGGAAAAGGCGATGGTTTTCATATCGCAAAAGGGGGGGACTATACCTTAGGGATCGTCTATGTATTCCTAATGATCCGGAGCTTCGAAGGGAAATACTAGCGGAAGCTCACAGAACCCCTTATTCGATGCATCCAGGATACACCAAGATGTATCAAGATTTGAAAGAGAAGTTTTGGTGGTTCGGTATGAAGAGAGATGTGGCCCAGCATGTCAGTACTTGCATGACTTGCCAGCAAGTGAAAGCAGAACACCAGCGACCCGGAGGAGATGTAGGTCTCCGATCTGTTGGTATGAGGGTGGTGAAAAGAAGGAAAGGGGGCTCACAACGGATGTCATAGACAGCACCACCCGAGTTATACAGAATATCCGACAACGGATAGAAACTGCTCAGAGCCGGCAGAAGAGTTATGCCGATGTCCGGCGCAGACCACTGGAGTTTAATGTCGGAGATTGGGTGTTTCTCAAAGTGGCTCCTATAAAAGGGGTGACAAGATTCGGGAGGAAAGGAAAGCTAAGTCCGCGTTATGTGGGGTCGTACCTGATTCTGAAAAGAGTCGGTAAGGTGGCATATGAGCTGGAGCTGCCTCCAGAGATGTCAGCTATCCATAACGTATTCTATGTGTCCCTGCTGAAAAAGTGTATCCCAAATATGGACCAAGTGATCGAGCCACAGACGGTGCAAGTGCAAGAGGACCTAAGCTATGAGAGCAGACCCATCCAGATTTTGGATAGGGAAGTCATGAAGCTGAGGAGTAAGGAAGTGCCCTTAGTCAAGGTCCTATGGCAAAGTCAACGGTTCGAAGAAGCTACCTGGGAGGGCGAGGACGAGATGTGGCGCAAGTACCCTGTAGCGACCCGCCTTCTCCTGCCTTAGACGGATCGTTACTTTTGTCTACTTCTCGACTCTAATGCACGACTAATAGAAATGCGGAAATCTTTTTTTTTCTTTTAAATTCATCTAAGAATGATATTCTAACTTAAGTAGTCATGCATGATACCATGTCACACTTTCTTTCTCAAAACTCGTAGTTGATACTTATTGAAACAAGCCTTACCCAACTCAAACTGCCCGTACCAGTCGACTGGTGACGTAGCAGTCGACTGGTACGCCTGTAATCAGAATTACAGGTTTTCGGCTCTTGTTTCTTAGGTTCACCATTCATTCAGTTTCGAGCCATATCAAACTACGACACCATTTCTATACTCTATGTCAGTTTCCTAAACAATTTAGCCAATCAAACGAATCCATAAACTTGAATTTAGGACTTTTATGGAAGAAAATAAACTAAACAAGTTTATATAAACTTTAACAATAGAGTTTGTATCAATCTTGACTCCTATGCATTCATAACGCCAAATACATGTTCTACAACCTTGCTAATGCATTATGAGATGTGATTGCAACTTTTCTAAACATTTTTAAGCAATAAAAACTTGATTCAAAGGGAAATTGATACTATCTTGGCACAAACACCTTTTTCTCTAACAAAGTATCAATATCTCTAACTACTTACACTTCTACTCATCCAATGCAATTATAAGGATATGTATGCTAAATGAAATGACATGGAATCTTTACTCTAAGAAATTGAGCATGTAAAACTATCCAAAAACTCAAATACTCTATAATCTCCATAAGCAAGAACTTGAAATTTGAATAAACTTAAACATTGCAATTCAAATAACTAAATTGTCTCGTCTCAAAGATCTCTCCATAATCAGCCACCACACACACTCTACTCAGCACCGCCTCGTCGTCTTCCTTCAAAATTGCTTGCCTTTACCTTTATCTGCAATAAGAGGAAATGCAACTAGTAAGCAAAAAGCTTAGTAAGTACTATCTAGCTCACAAAAACTCGAAATATGCAAACATGCTTCTAGATCAAACTGGACATCATATGAGATACTAATATGCTTGAAAGAAAACTAAGAACATGTATAACTCAAAACATGCATACTCAAGCAATAATGAATCTCAATTTACTTTTCTTGGCTCAACTTGAAACTTTAGCTATTCTTTAACTTTTTGAAAACTCTTTAAATTTTCGAAACTTTGCTAAAGCATATACTTGAAAATAATAATCACTTGGATCCACTGAAGACGTAAGTACCATCTCATGCGCGTTCCCTAAAAGGTTGGGGTAGCGAGCCACCAATCCTAATAGAGCAGACCTTGGTCTACCAGGGCCAAGACCTTGGAATTGGACACCTGGATTTCTTTAACGACGCTCTTGGACGCCGGGTACTGGCCTTAGAAAATAAAATATCTTTTCTTTCTTTTCTTTCTTATCTGTAAATGCTTTGGCATTTTCTGGAGCACCTTGCGTGCTAAAATCCCTAAGTCTTGACTTTTGGGGATTTCTTAAGGCCTTGGCCTTTTCTTTTCTTATCTTTATCTTCTCTTTTCTTTTCTCATAGCTTTTCTTGGTCCCTAATCTCATATAGGGCACTCAATAAAATATATAAGCATATAATGAACTAAGATCACATGCAAAACTTGAACAAAAAGGAAATAACTCTTTTTAAAAACTTTTAAAGGAAATTCTTGCGGAAAAACCGCCTCTTACTGCAGGTGAGCAGTACTTACATTGATATCTTGGACTTACAACCAAGATTGACGTCTAGAGCTCGGAAGAAACTCGAGATCTCGGAGAATTCTTCGCGTCTACGCGTTCCTCTCGTCACGGGAATCCCGAATATAGGATTATCTCTTGGAGAAGAGTCTTGGCCGGCCCTCTAGAGCTTGCTGTTGGTCGGCGTCGCCCCAAGAGAGGAGAGGAGGTCGGCGTGAGGGTTTGGACAGGAGAGAAATAAAACTTCTCTCTTTAATTAGCTATTTATACTTAAGGGTCGGATCAACCTACTATACCATAAATACCCTTCTCTCCGTCCCTTGTTGTGCTTGATACCCCTAGCCCGGCTGGTTGCGCGCGCGGGCTGTTTCGTGGTGGTCGCGGGTTCAATCCACCGGCTGCCCTTGAACGTTTTTATTATTTTTCTTTTTTTATTTTTCTTTTTCTTTTTCCAAAAATACCAAACGGACTCGGAAAATTCCATAAAAATACTCTAAAAATTCCTAAAAATATCTAGAATATTTCTAAACCATTTCTAAATAATTCTAAGGACTTTAAGAACTAAAAATGGAAATTTTGGGGCGTTACATACCCGGAGTTATTCTAAGTTCGAGGACGAACTTTCACGAGGTATGGGGGATTGTAACGACCCGGAAAATTCTCTTAATATTTTCCTAAAATATTAAGCATGTTTAAATAATTTTCCAAGGGACCTAGAAATATTAAGGAGAACTTTGGCCTAGAAAATCCATGTTTTCTCATTTAAATTGAGAAAACTAAGTACTAATGGGCTTTATGTGTGCTTTTTAGTACCATGATTATAGGTGGATTTCGGTAATAATTAGTATAAATATAAATAGGATTTAATTAGGCATATTAGCATGATTATGGATAAGTCTTAGCCTAATTTTTCTATTTTAATGGAGAAATTAGGTACTAATGAGCTTTAAATGGGCTCCAAAAATGGGGATTAATTAGGTAAAATTAATATAAATTAGGTAAAATTAATATAAATATAAAAGAATTTTATTTAGGAATATTAGCATAATTATGGGTGATTTTTGGAGAATTTTCGAAATAAAAGGGAACTTTCGAAAATTGGAGGAAAATGTTTAAATAAAATGAAAAATAAAATAAAAATAAAGGTGCATAGGCCAAGGATTGAACCTTGGACCTCTTGTACAACCATAAATGCTTTAACCAACTCACCTAGCAAGGAATACTTATGAGTAAATGAAGTGGAGGTTGGTTAAGAAGTAGAAGGAGATGAAGGGTCATGGAGAGACTCTTCATTTGCCTCTTTAAAGGAGCTATAAAGAGGGGGTTTGGGGGGTTACTTCTCTTCACCATCAAGTGCATTTGCTCCCCTCCTCCCTCCTCATTCTAGCCGAAATTCTAAGGAAGAGTTCCCCTTGGAAAAGTTTCCACCAAGGCTCCATCTCCCAAGATCTAAAGTTCTTACAAGGATCCAAGGACTAGGTGTGGTCAAGAGACATCAAGTCTTCTTTCTTCTCTTCCAAGGTTCGAAAAATCAAGAAACCCAAGGTAAGACTCCCTCACCTGTGGTATAATAGTTCCCTATGATTTTTATGATTTTTAGCATGATATATTGGATAGTTTTTGGATTTGATGTTGAAAGGAAAGAAAACCAAGAACTTTATGTTTAAAGGTTTCGGCCACCATGTTTTTAAGATCTAAAATTATGCTAAAAATTTGTATAATGCTATTTAATGTTCCCTTATGATGTTTAGAAGTTAAGTATAATTTTTGGGAATTTTTGGGGTACCCTAGGATACCCTAGGGTTTCGGCCAACATGAAAGAAACAAAAACTAAGAACCCTGAGTTTAAGGGTTTCGGCCACCAAGTTTTAAAGGTCTATAATTATGATAAAAATCATGATAATGTTGTTTAATGTTCCCTTCTGATGTGTAGAGGTTAAGTATAATTTTTGGGAATTTTTGGAGTACCCTAGGACACCCTAGGGTTTCGGCCAACATGAAAGAAACAAAAACTAAGAACCATGAGTTTAAGGGTTTCGGCCACCATGTTTTAAAGGTCTATAATTATGCTAAAAATCATGATAACATTGTTTAATGTTCCCTTCTGATGTGTAGAGGTTAAGTATAATTTTTGGAAATTTTTGGAGTACCCTAGGACACCCTAAGGTTTCGGCCAACATGAAAGAAACAAAAACTAAGAACCCTGAGTTTAAGGGTTTCGGCCACCATGTTTTAAAGGTCTATAATTATGCTAAAAATCATGATAATGTTATTTAATGTTCCCTTATGATGTGTAGAGGTTAGGTATAATTTTTGGAAATTTTTGGGGTACCCTAGAGGCCCCATATGGTTCGGCCAACCCCAAGGACCCAAGGGTTAGGGTTGAGTCTTTAACTTCAAGCATATGTTTATGTGTTGCCATGATATAAAGATGATGGAAGGTGATTATGTGAATTTTCACATGGCCTTGGGACTCCACAAGTTTCGGCCAAGAAGGGTTAATAGGGTAAAAGTTAAGATTTATTTCAAGTAAGGGTCCCAATGACCCTATGGTAAGATGTGATTTGTGTTTATGAATGATATGTCATGTTTATGAATGATATGTCATGTTTATGAATGATATGTCATGTTTACGAATGATATGCCATGTTTACGAATGATATGCCATGTTTACGAATTGTATGCCATGTTTATGAATGATATGCCATGTTTTAGGATAATACGAATGTATGCCATGCTCTATGAATGATGTGTACATATGCCATGTCTAAGAATGAAAATGATGAATGACAAGTATGATGAATGAAAGATGATGCTTATATCTTTAAGGCTTAAATATGCTAAACGGCACGATCGATGGTCGACGGTACGACGGTCGAGAGGACCGGTAAATGGGTCGGTAGACGGGCCGAGCCGTAACTAGTTATGCTATGATAAGTATGCCATGAATGTCTTATGAATGATGAAACATGAAAAGTATTTTACTTTATGTATGGGCTTGTACCGGACCGAAGTATGGGTCCAAGGGATGAGCACCTTAAGAACGCCCCGGTTCTGGACTACCGAAGCTGTCCACGGTTCTGGCACTACCAGAGCTGTGCAACAGGGATGGGCACCTTAAAAACGCCTCGGTTCGGGGACTACCGACTATGCTGTCCTTACCCTAGTAGGTTGGGGCTCGCGACCTCGGACTTGCTAGGGATGCGCGCTATGATGTATGTATGTGGTACAAGCCGGGGACCCCAAATGATGTTATGATGATTATGTTTAAGAAATGAAAAGTATGTTTTTAAAGATTAAGCATCCTTATGATATATATGCATTGCCCATGCATTCATTATGAAAAAGTATGTTTATGAAAAGTATGTTCATGAAAAGTATGATTTTAAACTAAGCATCCATATATGTATATGCATTCCACTTATGCCTCCATTCATGTTATGCATTATGCTATGATGATAAGATTTTGTGCTTACGCTTCATGTTAAGAAATATGCATGAGAACAAATGATCTATGCCATGATAATGTTAAGAAGATGCTCATATGTTATGATAGGAAGAATGTTCATTATGTTTATGTTCGTGCCAAGTATTATGCCATGCTTAGAATGTTCACTATGTTTATGATTTATGCCATGAATTATGCCATGCTTAGCATGTTCACTATGTTTATGATATGCCATGAATTATGCCATGCTTAGAATGTTCACTATGTTTATGATTTATGCCATGAATTATGCCATGCTTAGAATGTTCACTATGTTTACGATATGCCATGAATTATGCCATGCTTAGAATGTTCACTATGTTTATGATATATGCCATGAATTATGCCATGCTTAGAATGTTCACTATGTTTATGAATTGTGCCATGAGAATGAATGAATTATGCCATGCTTAGAATGTCTATGATGTTTATGTTTATGCCATGTATCATGCCATGCTTAGAATGTTACTATGTTTATGTTCATGTCATGCTATGTATACGATAAGTGATGCAAGATGTTATGTTTTAAGTAGAGCACCAAGTATGTCAATGTTTTATGTGCTCATTATGAGATGATGAATGATGGATGGTTTTGTGAGTAGGAAAGAGTCTTACTAAGCCTGTGTGCTTATAGTCTTATTTCCTTATACTGCAGATCATTCAAGGGGATAATGAAGGAAGCAGCAGGAGGGCAAGAACGCATGTGTGTCGTAGTGACTTGGCCCAGGAACTATATGTTTACTTATGTGTTTGAATAATGACTTACGGAACCTTATGATATGATGTTATGTGAGACATGATATGATGCTTAAGTTCAAAGTTAATATGCTAAGGTTCCCATGTCAATAAGTTAAGAATGGTAACAGGGCATGTATAAGTTAAGTTATTCCGCTGCCTTATGATGTCTACATGCCCTGAGCATGTTAACGTAACGCCGCTTAGGAAAAAAAAAAGCGGGCGTTACACTTAACATGATATACTCTGGCCAGAGGTTTTTGAGTAACAATCCGACGATAGGCCTGGGTATACCTCTCCTCGCAAGGAGTGGTGAATCCTTTGTAGGCTGTTCAAACATCTTCGGGCACTTTGGCTTATACCCAATCATCCTGGGTCCACACCTCCTTGGAGATGCTTGCTTAAGATGTTAAAGTATAAGTCTCCATGACCAAGATAACTTGAACACCGCAAGTCAAAGGAACATCGCACTTAAGCTGCAGTAAGAACTTCATTGACATACTATATAGATAACCATATGAAGTTTTACAGCCAGTCACTCCAATGAACTAGTTCCCTTAACTAGCATCCATGTTTATCTCCGGACATCCCAATATCACCAGCCAGTGAGAATCAGCTGATTAGAGAATAACCCATGCTAGTCTCAACAGAATTGATAATGTCCGTTTTTATCAATTCATCGACTAGGGATATTTTCAATACTTCACATTTGCACATTTAGAGATAATCACTAGTTGTGATCCCATCACAAATTCTCTTATGCTGTGAGTTGTATTGCGGACATTCAGTAGATGAGTTTAAGATCCCAATCAAACACACAAACATGTATACTCAAATAGTGAATTATCATTTATTAAAATAAATGTTTACAATCATAAGGCGATTGCCTTTGGACACTTCTCTCATATCACTAACACATCGGTCCTAAACCGAGTCTCTCCAAGCCTCCTTGTCCTTAGCGGGATGACCCCTCACCCACTTTCTTCTTATGTATCATTCTAACATGTAATGTACCCATGCATGCACCCAAACCACCCAAAAAAAACAAGGGAAAACATGCAAAATGTGATAGATTAGTTCCAAACCATGAACTTAATTGAAAAATAAACTCCACAAAGAGTTACCTTTTCTTGGGGCGTTCCATGATGAAACTTGATGAAGATTAACTTAAAAGAAGAAGTTTTACTAACCCTAGATTCGGATCTAGGGTGGGAAGAGACTAGAGAAGTGATTTTTAGGGCTTGAGAGCACCTTAAATCGAGAGAGGAGGTCGGGGAGCAGATCTTGCAGGGGGTGGCACGCAAACTCTAGGTTTTGGCCACCCCCGCGCAGCTGTTCATATTTAAACCCACGCTTACCAGTCGACTACCCCTGGGGTAGTCGACTGAGAAACTAACCCGAGACTTCAGTCGACTGCTCCCAGGGCAGTCGACTGATAACTATGAATTCCTAGTTTTTCAGTCCGAATTTCAGAAATGCATAACTAATTTCACAAATCTCCAAAAAATCTGAAATTTCGCAGAGAGGTTTGTGGAGCCTATGTTTACTTGGGAAAAATATGTTTTCAAACAAATCTACGCCAAATCCCAAGATTGGCACAAAATTCAAAACTACCTAAATTGCGTCATTGAAACTTATCCAAAAGTTCTAGTTTTGACTCTTCCTTGATTTATCTTCCCATACTTAATCATAATACATTCCTAGCATTGAGTTATACGGTGTTTACACATTAAACCCTAATTTTTACCAAATATAATCCCATTTCATCTTTTCCCTCATAAATCTCCTTTTAGTTTGTCAATTCTTTAGGATTAAGACTCAAATGATTTTTTTTTTAATCCTTTGGCACATCCATAGTCTATCTAATCTCCCAGGAGAAGTCCTCCTGAGATCCATAGACCATGGATCTCATTTTGACCTCTAGAGCTTTTCCTTGAGCTCTAAGCCCTAGTCACCTCCTTAGATGACTTTTCTACAAAGGCAAGACCACACCGGTGTACCTCCGGTGCCTCTTGACCTTCAACTCTCATTTTCTTAACTTTCCACACCTTGTCCTTGGTGGACTTCTTCTTTTCCTCTTTAAATGACTTTTTCTTGTTATTTTTGACTTTTACTTTGCTATAGTCATATGACACCTTGCCATATGATTTTTCACTAGCCTTTTTACTAACATTTGACTCCCTAGATTGGTATCCTAGTCCTAGCCTACCATTCTTAAGGTGTTGATCATTTGATATCACACTCAATCCCTTGGACCCTCTAATGAGTCTATCTAGGTTCTTTTATAATTTATCAAGTTTTGCCCTCAAAACTTGATTTTCCTTTTCTAAGTTTCTAGCCTTAGCATCATCATGCCCATTGCGATCATTCCTAGATCTACCCATTTTTTTATGCATGTGTCTCCCTTTCTTAGGGTTAATGCCTTGGTCCTTAGGTCTAAAAGTCCTAGTTTTATCATGAAACATGAAATCTTTAGCATTTTGGCACGCAATAATATTTTTATTTCTATCATGATACTTAAAGCCAAAAACACACATAGGCAATCAATCATTATGATTTCTAGCATTCATGACCACATTTGAAGTATAAGTAAAGTTAGAGATTATTTCCCTTACTCTTGTAGCTCTCCCTAGATGTGAGCTCCTTTTCTTTTTCTCTTTTTCCCATCTTCTTAAATGCTCCATCTTCTTGAGCTCTCCTTTTCTTGTACATTGAGTGTGATAATGTCCTAGCTCCCCGCAAGTATAGCACCTAATGCGCTTCTTTTCTTTCTTTTCCCTACAACCCATATTAGATTTAAAATGAATTGAGTTGGGTTTAGGGTTTACCTCCCTTTTACCTAATGGACACTTGTCCTTGTAGTATCCCTTTTTGTTGCATCCAAAGCATATGATGTGCTCTTTTGATTTAGCTTTGGTGGAGGTAGGAGCTTCTTCTTGCTCCGGTATTGAAGTAGGTTTCTCCTCCCCCTCAATTCTTGAAGTGGAGATCTCTTCTTCTTCCCTTGATGAAGTAGATGATCTCTCACTTGATTGTGCCTCTTCACTTGATGAAGTTGACAAATCTTTTTCTTTTTCCCCCTCTTGGACCCTTGCATCTGTTTCTTTGGGCTCTTCTACTCCTTGAGCTTGTGTAGGGTTCTCATTGTAGGACCGGTGCCGTCGATAGAGGGGGGGGGGTGAATATCGATCGTGAAAACTTTCGTAAATATTTCGTAAGACTTCTGGACTCAGAGCGTTAGTGCAGCGAAAACATAAAAATAAAATAAAAGAAAGTAAAACAGGGGACACGGCAGGTTTATTTACTTGGTTCCCAACCCCCCAGGGTCAGTACGTCCAAGGCCTATGTACTCGGCGTTGAGTCCACTAATAGTCTCCTTTCCGGAATTTCTGGAGGCGGAGAAACCCGACTTACAGTGCAATATTACAAGCAATAATAAAGAAAAATAAATACTGTAATTAATTGCAAACCAAGCAAAAATGTGGAGCTCGGCCGATCTGGACCTCCGAAGTGCCGCGCACTTCCTCCTGGAGCCTCCCGGTCGCAGAGCCTCGTCTTTAGCGCGTTGTCGTCGGTCGAAATGAATAGAATCGCAGTTAGGAAGTGTGTTCGAAGAAGAGGGGTCGAAGCCCCTTTTATAGCCCTCCTGGGGGCGCCCTGGTCGACAGGGGCGCCCCGAAAAACCCGGTCAACTCTTATCCTCGCGTCCACCTCGCCGCAGCTGATAAGATCTTTGACCAAGGCGCCCTGGACATCCCGGGCGCCCTCATAAGGGCTTATCTATGTTTCTGAGTCGAAACAGCAAAGACAGGTTCAAACCAGGGCGCCCTGGTCCTTCCGGGCGCCCTCAATGACACCTGTTCTCCACACACACAAAAACTACATTTTCTTCGTTGCTCCGGGCGCCCCCAACCATGGCTTAAACCCAAGACTGGCTTTATACCTTGCTCCGGGCGCCCCCAACACTCCGGGTGCCCCCAACAGCCTTTTTCAGCAACTTGCTTTGTCTCCGGTTCTTGGTACCTACAAGATACACAAATACAAAGCACATATACATACAATGTTAGGCTTAAGGACTTGGTTCGGACTTCGGATTGGCACGCAATCCTAGGTTGAACCGACGCAAACTCCTACCCCCGAGAAAGCGCCTTTCACCTACTCCTTTCAGGAGATGGTTGCCGCCCGGTCCTTCGGGTGGACTTTTGCCTAGCCGCCCTTCGCTAGGTCTTGGATACCAAGCTTCCCTTCGCTTGGTGCCTAGCAGCCCTTCGCTAGGTCTTGTTTCCCTGACAGCCCTTCGTCAGGTGCCTAGCAGCCCTTGCTAGGACTTGTTCCCGACACCCTTCGTCAGGTGCTAGCAGCCTTCACTAGGACTTATTTTCCTGACAACCCTTCGTCAGGTGCCTAGCAGCCCTTCGCTAGGTCTTTTCTTTCTGGTAACCCTTCGCCAGAGCCTAGCGGCCCTTCGCTAGGTCTTAGGGTTTCCATGCCTAGCTTAACTAAGACTTTTCTTAGGCTTAGGTTACTTCTCCTTCGCTCCCCTTTGTCTATTCAATATATTACTGACTTAAGTACATTGTCAAACATTAAAACACATAAAGGAGAACATCATTGATGCAACTTGCACCAACAATCTCCCCCTTTTTGATGTTTGACAATAACTTAAGTTAGATTGGTTTATGGGGCTAAATTGCTATCCTTGGGATAGAATAAAAGGTATAGGTTTTGGGAGAGTAAAAAATATTCTAACTGAAAAAATCTAACTTAAGCACTCTCTCCCCCTTTGTCATGCATCAAAAAGATAAAAACTTGCATCAACAATGAAAAACCTTTGAATTTTTGTTTTGAAAATACTTAGTGCAATTTTGTTTTTAAAAAAATTGCATAAATTTGAAAATGCTCTAGGTTTAAAGTATAAGTACTTTGAAAAGATGATTTGTAAGGAGTGCAAGTACTTTTAAAAGATTATTTAAATCCCTTTTTGAAAGAATATAAGTATATTTTTTTGAGAAATTAAGTACTTAACAATACATTTGAAAATATTTTTTTCAAAATTAAGAATATTGGTTTTGAAAGACATAAGTATTTTTTTTTGAAAATATTTTACTTGATTGAGTTTCTTTTCCAGTCTGACACCATCCTAGGAAACCTTGTTGACCACAAGGGCATTTCCTAAGTGTCCCGGAAAGTTTTCAAACAAGTAAATATTATTATAAATTTTTAAGAAAAATGATAATATTTCACAAAGTATGTGCTGAAAAACTGTGTGAATTTTGAAGATCTAATATTTTACTTAACTTGGTCTATTTTCCAGTCTGACACTATCCTAGGAAACCTTGTTGAACACAAGGACATTTCCTAAGTATCCTGGGAATTTTCCAACCTAAGTAAACATTATTTCAAAATAATTTTATAAGTCACACAAATTTTAACAAATAGTATTTTGAAAAGCATAGATTTTTAGAATTTTAAAAGCATGTAATTGAATAATTCTTTTAATTTGACCTCCCCCTAAACTTAACTCAGTCCTGGGAAGCTTGTTGACCACAAGTACTCTTCCTTTGAGTCTTAAGGTTTGATTCAAATCAAAGGAATTTTCTAATAATTTTAAAAAATAGTTTAAGACTTGAAAAAATATTTGACTCAGACTCCCCCTAAATCTGACACATCCTAGGAGTCCTTTTTAGATTATGAAGTGGACCTTCCTCTGTGTCTTTAGGGTTTATCAGAATCAAAAGAACAGGTAAACATTTGATTTTTGCAATAGGTAAAATCTTTTTCGAAGAGCCACAAGTGATAATGATTAAAGCATGATTTTCGAAAAGATATTTTCAAATAATAGTAATGTTTTTAAAGTGCAGTTTGAAAAATATGAAAAGCACTCCCCCTGCATTAATGTCGTTTGACTCTATCTAAGTGCCCTAAGGAACTTTAGTATTGTCCTAAGAGGCTTGTGTCTAATTGCGTGAGTCAATCAATTTTTGAAAACAATATACCTTTTTTGAAAAATGTGTAATATATATAATCAATCAGACAAGCATGAATTCCATAAAAACATTATTATGTTAAAGCTCTATTTTGAAAAATATATTTTTAGGAAAATATTCTAACAATTTTAAAAAATATTTTTCAATTCATTAGTCCTTAACATCTCACCCATTTTAGATATATCAAAACAACAAGCATGATTGCCTTATAGGTGTATTGTGAGATGCTTGAATCATTGTCCATAAATTATTAAATCTAAGATTTAATAGAAATTTGTGTTAGATTCGAATTTGACAAAAGACAATTTGAATTTGAATTTCAGAAATTGGCTTCCAGGTCTTGGCGAGGCACTAGGCCTTCTTTGGCCGTAGCCTTATGAGATCATCCACCCTTTCCTTGACAAAGCCTTTTAATAAAATTTCATTTTCAAATTGAATTAGGTCATTTTCTGGTCTAACTAGCTTGGGTCTTGGATCGGTAGCTTCGGCTGGTTTCACCAGTCTAAAGAGACCAAGTAGACTTGATCTTATTAGAGTTGGTTTCCCAAACGTACTATCATCTCACCTCCTTCCAATACTATGTTGCCAAATTTTAATTATCTTTTTCTTATGACCTTTCTAAATTATGCATAAAAATTAAATATGAATGACATGTCATATATTTTAAAGAAAGTAGCAAATGCATGGCATGACGATTATGCATGAGTCAAACAAGTCAAGGCATTTTATTTTTGTTTCTAAAAATGTATCAAATTCTCGATTTGATACATATCGTGTGAACCTGCGAATATGTTAACCCACTTTGACATATTTGATTTTATTGATTTAATTGTTGCGGTTTGGGTAAGGTTTTAGTTTGGTTCAGGTTTAAGTGATTTAAGACTTTAATTGTATTTAGTTGAATTAAAATTGAGTTAATTTGAATTTAATTGAATTAAAGTTGAGTTAATTTGAATTAACTGAATTAAAGTGAATTTAATTGAATTAATTTGAATTAAAGTGAATTAATTGAATTAATTTGAATTAAGGCGAATTAATTGAATTAATTTGAATTAAGATGAATTAATTGAATTAATTTGAATTAAGGTGAATTAATTGAATTAATTTGAATTAAGGCGAATTAATTGAATTAATTTGAATTAAAGTGAATTAATTGAATTATTTTGAATTAAGGTGAATTAATTGAATTTAATTGAAGTTTAATTGAATTAAATTGATTTAATTGAAGTTTAATTGAATTAAATTGATTTAATTAAGATTAATTGAATTAAATTGATTAATTAAGATTTAATTGAATAATTGATTAATTAAGATTTAATTGAATTAGAAATTGAATTAATTTGATTAATTAATGATTAAATTTAATTAGATTTAATTGAATTAATTGATTTAATTGAGATTTAATTGAATTAATTGATTAATTAATTTGAATTAAATTGATTAATTAAGATTTAATTAACAGTTGTGGGTTTAAATTCATCATTTTCATTATTTCAAAGATTTCTTCTTCATTTTTATCTTTCTTTCTGAATTTT